>CH003203.1:482681-531361 GCA_000149265.1 Ciona savignyi
TTCCTGGTTTGGATCGGAGTTTCTGGATCTCATCTGCCTCCACCTCCGGAGCAACCATCTTCGGATCGTCATCGATGCTTTTCCTCTTCCATTCACCATCACTGGGATGGTGGGTGGAGATCTGGTGCCTGATGATCGGGGTTTGGTCCTCCATGATCGGGGTTTGGTCCTCCATGTTGCTCACTGTGATTCAGGGAATCAAACAAAGTGTTTCAGCGGTAACGACTTTTTTACTTGTAGTTATCAAGTACTGCATGCCTTGTTATTATTAATGCTCACAATACTTAAAATGCTCAGTTTGACCCCATTTATATATGAACCCCATGCTTATCAATGCTAGTATTAGACAGAATTAGGCCAAATTTGATATGCTTATATCCGAGATATTACATAGACATTACATAACAAGCAATTGGCCTGTTAAAGTCACAGTCACATAGTACACCTGAATAAAGTATGTTTAATGATATCTGATGTATCACCACTTAGCATATGTACCATATATTATAAATCAATTTAGGATTCATTAAATTGAAAATTGATTATTGTACTACTATATTGTAGACCCCACAACCTTTTTAACTTTTTTTAAACCGAGCTCAGTTTCATATGGTTGGTATATGTATCGGTCGCGTTAACCATTCGCGAGGTAATTTCCCGATTTCCCGTGTGTTAACCCCCTTGGTTTTCCCGTTCACGGGGATAAAAATAAACATCCTATCCTATCCTAGATCCAGCCCCTTTAACTCAGTGTTTGTACAGGATTCATACAAAGCATCAACATGTGGCCGACACCTCTGAGCCACCAGGAGCTGGGTGCAATATCCACCTACATCTCCCCATGCGGAGTGGATTTCACTGGGTTGTCGTTCTCGTCGGATAATTTGAACCATGTTAAGCAACTTTTCATTGTTGGGGACAACATTATCACATCATCGCAATCTTTAGTGAAGTGCACATGCCGTAAGTAACTGTTTTAGTTTAGTTCATTTGCTGGTTCATAAAACAATAATTAAAGGAACACCTCTCACTTCAAAATATAGCAAAAGGGAAAAAGAAAGGCAAAACTATGGTCGTCACGCATCAGATTGGAAAAATAATATTAAAACAAAGAAATTTATGGATGTGGCTGTAAATCTAAAAACACAATCACACTAAATTAAGGACAATTTGTTGAGGGCAGCAACAGGATATTATTCAAGTATAGTCGATAAAAGGGGTGTTTTATGACCCATACAGTGGGGAGAGGTAACATAAGAAGGGTCAGTACAGTTTGAAATAAAGGTGAAATAAAATTAAATTCCTTTCAAGTAAGGGTCCTGATAAAAAGTATTCATTTACAAAATAGATTCGTTGTCCATACAGGTTATTGTCCTCTACCAAGAAGATTGTATGGAGAGAAGTGTTACCACACCACCTACCCCCTCCTCTTCACCCACAACCAGTTCATCAACAATGCAACCTGCAAAGACTCGAACCCGATTGCAAACTTAACCTCCACCGACGAAATAGTGATAACCAGCATGTTGGATTCATTGCAAACGATTGAAAACAGCTCCTACCATGCAATATCAAACACCACTAAATATTGTTCCCAATACGTTGCCACCAAGCAGGTCAATATAACTCAGGTGCAACATTGGCCAAGCATTGTGCCAGGGACGCTGCCAAGACCGCGTGATTTCCAATCTCATCCCCATGACTGCACCAGTGCTGCTGTGGTTTGCCACCAATCTGCTTTGATATTCCAACCAACCGTCAGAGTTGAGGTGAATTTTGTTGCATTTTAACTTCTTTGTTAGATTTTAACCTGAAAGTTTGACAAGATAGCTCAGTGGGTTAGTACGTCGCCTTTTAGCTGATGGGTTGCAGATTCAAAACTGGTCGCTAGCTAGTTGGTTGTGTTCTTGGCCAAGGCACTTAACAGGCATTGTTTAATTTTAATGAAATATCCGGTTGTACCAATTGAAAGAGCGTCTGAACCATACAACACACACTTGTAATAGCTCCGGCAACTGAACGGTGGGCGCGAGGTGATCTGACGATTATCCGCGTGTTAACGCCCCTTGCGTTTTCATTTAAATAGATAAACATTAATATCAAATCCTAAGTTGGTGTCCTCAGGCTAACTTAGGCTAAGTGTCCCTAGGCTAAAGTTAGTGTCCTTGGGCTAAATACATTTGTTTTGACCCACCTAAATATTATCCAATAAGTGTTTAATGTTAATATTTATAGCTGCGTATAAACCCAACCTCTCTAGATTTATAATCGGGTGTTTTTGGTTTCTTCGCCCACCATGTATGTTATGGAAGCTAGATAAGAAGTTGTAACATATACACGTCGTGACACACATAAACACTGATATAGCTCTTTCAACCTAAAATTAGTTGACATCTATGTAGTGTTTTAAGTTCATCCTCATTAAAAACTCATATAATCAATAATTTTTCTTTAGTTTTTTTGTAAAAAGAAAAACTAGTCTTTAGGTTAGCAGAACTATAGCAGAGACCAGTAATTAATTGCAGTTATTGCTTTTGGATCTTGCCTGAAACCCCTTTTCACACTGTATTTTAATTGTATCCCCCAAATATAATTCCATATCATCCTAGGTTGTATTTGCATTACACTCTGTGTGTGCTGCAATGGAGTTGGCACATTATCGTGACGCCCTTCTCTTGACGGCAGCATCTGTACGATCCAACAGGAAGAATCTCTGCTTTGTTCACAGGATGCTTAACAAGACATCTTCATATTGCGCAGATGATGTTGGCCAATTACGCCAGGTATCGACATAATGTTGCATGAGCTTTGTGGAGTAGTGGTAACAATGGGGACAATACAACCTGAATTGGATTTCCTATTCTAGTTAGGTGGTTTGTGTGTCATCTTTCAGTCGAAGGGTTGAAGGTTCAAAACTGATAGCTAGTAGCTTGTGTCATTGAGTAGGGCACTTACCAGTCAACACCTTAACCCAGTAAATTGATAGGTTCTACTAAAATTAAAGATATTAACCCTATACAACACACTGCAATAGCTTTGGTAACCTCATATGTGTAATATCACTTAACAGTCTCAAATCATCAATATCCAATCCTATCCATGTAAAAAAAAGGAAAAATATTCTTCTAGGAAAAATATTGGAAATTAAATAACTTTGGCCTAAAACTTTGCAGTTTTCCAAGAACATAACAACCAACCACACAATTGATGTGGCCTCATTAAAGGAATATATTAGGGGGTCGACAGGAAAAAGGTTGTTTGTTGTATTTGCGACATCATCTGTGGGGAGTATTACTTCACAAGTGGAACAATTGAAGAACGAGTTGGCTGGAAAAGGATCATTGTTTATATTGGGTGAGATCATACAGTGCTTTGTGTGTGGCTTCTTATGCCTTCTTGTGTCTTCTTGTGCATGCTTGTGTGCGTGTATATGATTGTGTGCTTGCTTGCATGTTCTTGCTTGCTTGCATGTGCATGCTTGCTTGTGTGTGCATGCTTGTGTGCGTGTGCATGCTTGCTTGTGTGCATGCTTGCATGCGTGTGCATGCTTGCTTGTGTGCATGCTTGCGTGCATGTGCATGCTTGCGTGCGTGTGCATGCTTGCTTGTGTGCATGCTTGCTTGTGTGCATGCTTGCTTGTGTGTGCATGCTTGCTTGTGTGTGCATGCTTGCTTGTGTGTGCATGCTTGCTTGTGTGTGCATGCTTGCTTGTGTGTGCATGCTTGCTTGTGTGTGCATGCTTGCTTACGTGTGCTTGCTTGTGTGTGCATGCTTGCTTACGTGTGCTTGCTTGTGTGTGCATGCTTGCTTGTGTGTGCATGCTTGCTTGTGTGTGCATGCTTGCTTGCGTGTGCTTGCTTGTGTGTGCATGCTTGCTTGTGTGTGCATGCTTGTGTGTGCATGCTTGCTTACGTGTGCTTGCTTGTGTGTGCATGCTTGCTTACGTGTGCTTGCTTGCTTGCGTGTGTTTGCTTGTGTATGCATGCTTGTGTGCGTGTGCATGCTTGCTTGCGTAGTATGTTGCTTGTGTGTGCATGCTTGCTTGCGTGTGCTTGCTTGTGTATGCATGCTTGCTTGCGTGTGCATGCTTGCTTGTGTGTGCATGCTTGCTTGTGTGTGCATGCTTGCTTGTGTATGCATGCTTGCTTGCGTGTGCATGCTTGCTTGTGTGTGCATGCTTGCTTGTGTATGCATGCTTGTGTGCGTGTGCATGCTTGCTTGCGTAGTATGTTGCTTGTGTGTGCATGCTTGCTTGCGTGTGCTTGCTTGTGTATGCATGCTTGCTTGCGTGTGCATGCTTGCTTGTGTGTGCATGCTTGCTTGTGTGTGCATGCTTGCTTGTGTATGCATGCTTGCTTGCGTGTGCTTGCTTGTGTATGCATGCTTGCTTGCGTGTGCATGCTTGCTTGCGTATGCATGCTTGCTTGTGTGTGCATGCTTGCTTGTGTGTGCATGCTTGCTTGTGTGTGCATGCTTGCTTGTGTATGCATGCTTGCTTGTGTGTGCATGCTTGCTTGTGTGTGCATGCTTGCTTGTGTATGCATGCTTGCTTGTGTGTGCATGCTTGCTTGTGTGTGCATGCTTGCTTGTGTATGCATGCTTGCTTGCGTGTGCATGCTTGCTTGTGTGTGCATGCTTGCTTGTGTATGCATGCTTGCTTGTGTGTGCATGCTTGCTTGCGTAGTATGTTGCTTGTGTGTGCATGCTTGCTTGCGTGTGCTTGCTTGTGTATGCATGCTTGCTTGCGTGTGCATGCTTGCTTGTGTGTGCATGCTTGTGTGCGTGTGCATGCTTGCTTGCGTAGTATGTTGCTTGTGTGTGCATGCTTGCTTGCGTGTGCTTGCTTGTGTATGCATGCTTGCTTGCGTGTGCATGCTTGCTTGTGTGTGCATGCTTGCTTGTGTGTGCATGCTTGCTTGTGTGTGCATGCTTGCTTGTGTGTGCATGCTTGCTTGTGTATGCATGCTTGCTTGTGTGTGCATGCTTGCTTGTGTGTGCATGCTTGCTTGTGTGTGCATGCTTGCTTGTGTGTGCATGCTTGCTTGTGTATGCATGCTTGCTTGCGTGTGCTTGCTTGTGTATGCATGCTTGTGTGTGCGTGTGCATGCTTGTGTGTGCGTGTGCATGCTTGTGTGTGTGTGCGTGTGCATGCTTGTGGGTGTGTGTGCATGCTTGCTTGCAGTGCTTGTGTGTGTGTGTGCATGCTTGTGTGCGTGTGCTTGCTTTTTCCTTAAGGTTACACATTGCTGAAGTGCTCGGCAATTACATTGTGAATGGTTGGTTTGTGTGGATTCATATGCTCAATAAATTCAGAGATTTCCAAGTTTAGTAATATTTCAATTGATTCAGGCTTCTGCAGTGCTACAGAGAACCAGATATCGAATTTAACAAGTCACACTGCATACGTCCCATTGAATGCTTCACTTTCAGCCCTTAAAACTGCCAAGTTGGAGGGAAAATTCCTCAAGTTTTTGTTCGGTTGGTGCTTCAGTTTTGTCTGTTTTTAATGGGGGTGTTGGTTGTATAACCTCTAAATCTCATATATCATTTGTTTGTAGTCAAGTTTAGTTAGTTTGTTTTTTGTTTTTCTTCTATACATTAAAAATAATAGCACAATTATTTTAAGTTAAGGAGACAAAATAAAACGGCAAAACTACATTAGTTAAAACACGTCAGTGAATAGACACATTACAAATTAGAAAAAAAATGACGTGGCTGTTAAACTTTACATTCATAAAAATAAATTACAACAGAACAACTTATATCAAAATTAATTAAATTTTATGTTATTTAAGCATTGAATAAAAGTGTGCAAGTTAAAATATATTTGCCACATAGGAGGGGAAAGTATGTTTTACAGATTGGACACAATATGGAACACGTTTTATCACTATAATTAAAAAATGCAAAGAACTTTTCTCATGTGGGCATTCGTTAGAATATTTTATTTTTACTGTCATAAATTTTATTTTCACTGTCGTAATACTAAGAGTTTCTGCAGGATGTTGTATGAGGTTAAGTTGATGTACTTTAAGTGCTTTGTATAAGCACACAATTTCCTAGTTAGCGACCAGTTTCAATCCTACTTTTGTTCTGATCTCCAGACAGCGTTTTTTTGGAAATGGTCACTTTTAGAAAGACAAAGCACTTAACGGACATCACCTGGACCCTTTAGGTCAATTGTGTAGTATTGGTTCTGTGGTTGGGTTGTTTAACAGGCTGAACTAGAGTATAAACGTTGACTTGAAAATATGTTAATCATCCACTGACCATGTGCTTAACATCGGCAGGTTCTGTTGAAATGAAGAAATCAACCGCTTGTCACAATGTAACTTGTAATAATGGGAATTGGTGATGTCACTACTACAGGCTACCAGTGCTTGTGCAAGGAAAACTCACTGGGTCCAAACTGCCAGTATGGTATGTTCATTTTGTTCTCTGGCTTAAATCGCAAACTGTTTTAATATTAAATGGATAAATTTCTAGAATTATTTATTAGATATTTGGATAAAACATTCAGGTTTATCATCATGAATGTGAAAACACAATGGACATTATCACATTGATATTGAAAATTACCTTGCGCGTTAACAGATCTCTTGCAATGTGTTGTGTATGATTGGGACTTCCTTTAGTTTTATGGAAACCCATTGATGGGTTCAGAAGATGTCGCTAACAGCTTTGCTTATATAAACAAATGACTAGCCATTGACCAGTTTTGATGCCTGAACTCTTCGGCTGTTAAATGTCACACTAAGCCACCAAGCTATATGGTTGGAAAGATGTTTTGTTTACATTTGCAGATTATAATAAATAAGACAAGTATTTTGTGGTCATTCTTATACAAACATAAGTTGTGTCTGTTGCTTTATTCATGGGGGATTAAATTGAATTGTATATAATAATGTCCCCAGTGGATAAATATCATGTAAAACTGCAATTTCGGATAACCCAAATATGGCCAAGTTAAGGTCTAAAGTCCCACATTTTTCCAAGAGTCTTTTTGTATGTATGGGGCAATCTATGTATTTTCTAAAACTATTTCATATTCATTTTCATATTTTTGGATACAATTTTGACTGCATTTAGGATTACTGCATTTTGACAACTGAAGTATTAATTGTTTTATAGCCAATTGAATTTTAATATGTGTTCCTACATTTTAGAAAGTCCTGTAATAAGATGTGGTTCATCCGGCATCTCATTTGAAGTTGACGCAAAGTATGTGAGAGAAAGATTCAGTATGAACACAAGCAGTGTTGCCGTGTTCTTCAGTGGATTTGGAAACACAAGCAAATGCAGCACAAGCAGTGTTGCCCACAACACGCATGGCGCTTCAGTATACAGGTATGTGTGGAAGCCGTATAATGGATTGCAACGAGTAATTAAACATTCTTTGAAAGCTTCTGCTGCAGATACAATGTGCTATGTTTTATAAGATATGATAGCATGTTATCCCCATTAATGGGAAAACCAAGGGGGGCAATTGTCATATCACCTCGCGCCCATTTTCGGGTTAACAGAGCTATTGCAGTGTGTTGTGTATGATAGACACGTTCCTTCAATTTAGTATTAATCCGCTGGGTACAGTTAATGTCTGTTAAGTGCCTTGCCCAAGAACACAACCAATCAACTAGCTAGCAACCAATTGTGAACCTGCAAACATTCGGCTGAAAGGTGACGCACTAAACCACCATACTAATCTTTCAGATAGATTACCTTAAAGAGAATGGTTAAGCAACAGCACAAAACTGATATTTTATAATCCATCTCAATAACAATGTTACAATAAACTGCGATATTTATGTTTTATAGTGATTGCGTCACATTTATGAAGTAAAAAAATCATGGTTTCTTACTTAAATTTTTTTTAGCATGGATAAATTAATAATTCAAATAGAACAGTTTTGTTCACCACTTTCATAGCAGTTTATTTACACGATTATGTCCCATAGACTGCAGGCCACGCTTCCTTTCCACCTATGTGGGCTGAAGGTGGAGGTGGGAACATCTGGGATCAGAGTATCTGGTTCAATAGACATTGACACCCCATCCCCCAACCCCATAGCTTCATACAACATTCCCATCGGTAACTTTACATGTTCATATCGCGCAACCTACAACCTTGGTATCGACTCCACCAATCTAACGAAACCGTACCGTGTTACTCAACAGGACAGGTGAACCAGTGTTTTTTTCTACTTGAAGTAATTTTGTATTGAAATTATTTGGGATGGAGAAATATGTTTGTTTTATCCCTTGTGAAAGAAAAACCCAATATTACAAGCGCAATCATCAGATTATCTTACACCCACTGTCAGGTTACTGTAGCCCTTACAGTTTGTTATGTATGATTGAGATGACAATATGTTAAAACCAATAATCCGCTGATGTTCGGGGCAATGTCCGTTAAGTGCATTGCCCAAGGACACAACCGACTAGCTGATGATTAATTTTGAATCTGCTGACTTGCTTATGGCCAGTTTCGATTCCACAACCTTTCATCTTAAATGCGTCGCACTAACCCCTTAAGCTATTCCTTTGGGATATTTTCTTATGTATGAGTAGGTTATTTTTAATTGTTTCTTTAAGAGTTTAATTGGAAGTAATGGTTATTAATGTTAGGGGCAGGCAATTATTAGAGCTATTTAATTCAATTAGTTGAATAGCTTTAGCATCCAGACTGTATTCTAATATAAAACTCTGTAAAAATTATATTTTGTTGCTATTTTTGCTGTAACATTGAAAATAGTATTGAACATGTGATATTTCTAGCAACTTCTTCAACCTAAAAGGGGATGGGCAATTTATAGTTGACCTGCAGTTTTATCGTGACGTTCACTTCACCCAAGCATTGCCCAGTGTTCCAGTGATGGTTGTAGGGTCCCCGATATATGTTCTTGTGCATTCTATGGTTCCAACGGATACCAAGTTATTCATGAAGTCTTGCGTGGCTTCACCCAACCAGGTCTATCACCCAAGTTCGAACATGCTTGTTCCTTTGGTTACAAACAGGTATGTGCCAAATTGCCAAGAATTGGAATTTTTAAAGCAGTGTGGATAGTTAAATGTGTTTTTTTTGTACTTTTTTCCAGTTGTATTATATTCAATTTTAGTAAATTATGTTAGTATTTAATTAAGAGTATTAGTATAAAACAGGGGTATGGGAAAATAGCCGAAGCATTATATTCTTCACAGCCCTCCAATTACTTCTAAAATGTGATAACAGTATGTGGCGTGGTGTCCTACCAATATCCATTTTTTAAAGATTCCATTCGATTAAAACGACATACTTTGTTTTTACCCCATCTTTTTGAGTCACACTCGTGGCATGTCCAATCGCCAGGTGTTTAGTAAGAATGTCAAATGTCCAATCATGTTAAAACCTTTTACTATTGTTTCAATAACTGACATTTTTGTGTGTTTGCCTTATCCCTTATTATATAAAAAAGCAATTGGTTTGGTTTTTCTCACATAAAAGACAAATCTTTAATGGAACAAAATTGACTTGCTGTTTACTCGTAATATTCTATTCTTTATTCTTTATTCATGTTTATCCCCGTGAATGGGAAAACCTAGGGGGTTATCACACGGGCAATCGTCAGATCACCTAGCGCCCACCGTCGGGTTACCGGAGCTATTGCAGTGTGTTGTATCCTTCAATTTGGTAGAACCCATTAATCCGCTGGGTTCAGGCAATGTCCGTAAAGTGCCTTGCCCAAGGACACAACCGTCTAGCTAGCGACCAGTTTCGCACCTGCAACCTTTCGATTGAAACGCGACGCACTTAACCGCTAGACCATCGGGCCGGACGTAATATTTAACAGCATGAACCAGACTGTGGACAAGTATTTGGTTTATTACTTTAAAGTAAGCACAGCACAAAATTAACATAAGAAATGGTTGTTATTATCAATAAATAATTTATTAGATTCCTTCTTATTTGAACCAATAGGATATTCATGTTTATCCCCGTCCTTTCCAGTTGTTTGTCCAACAAGGGCGTTCCATCCACGATAATCAAAGTCAGCGATTCAAGTTTGAAATTCAGTTTCTCTGTGTTTCGCTGGAGAACCAACCCAACTGACATGGTTTATATTTTCTGCTTCGTCAAGATCTGTAAAAAGATGGATCCAAACTGCCAACCGGTAAGAGCTTGGTAAACTATTTCATTTGGTTTTAATTAAATTTTGTTTGCTCAATAATGTTCTTTCGCTTAGGTTTGGCGGCCGCGTCCGCTATATTTATTAAATTATATCCTTTTTCTTTAATGACGTGTTTGTAATGATGTGATCTTGCACATTTACTTCATATGAGTTATTGACTCTATCTATATAACTTCTGAGTTCCTGGCAGGTCTAAGCACGTGCATATATTAGAGCACTCGTTATAGCGGTCCTCATTGTATTGCGTCAAGTCTAGAATGTCCTTCAGATTAACATAAAGCATTGTGGGTATTATAGTGTGAACACTAGGGTCGCTATATTTAACTATTACATCCCCCTTTTTCTAAAAGTATCATTGTACAGATTTAAGATAGCACATCAACAGTTATATGAACAACTTATACAGAGGGATACAAAAATGGCAAGTTACATAAAATCATTTAACAACTAATTATCATCGTGTATAAATGAACTCTTGTAAATACAATATCAACATTGAAACGCAACTTAAACATATTCCATTAAATCTAGCAGGTCTGACAATTGGTCGTCCATAACGTGAAAAAGATGTATTGCGAGAAACAGCAGGTCTACTATTTGCAGCATTATTGTTGCAAGGCATTAAAACAGTATTATCGTTACGAGAACTACCTAATGGCACATAGTAGTCTGGAATATATGCATTATCGAATTCAGGTTCAGGTTCTTGTGTTTTCTGTAGGTGAAAGCGATTGCGTCGTAACTGACCATGTCTGTTTCGAATGGTATATGAACGAGGTTCATGATGTCGACCAGTAACAATTGCCTTTTTCCAATGTTTGTCTCTTCTATATCTTACTACATCTCCCTCTTTTAGTTGTGTGAGAGGCTTTGTTCCCCTGTCATGGTATTTCTTTTGTATCATTTGTCTGCTTTGCAGGTCTTTTGAAACATTGACCACTTGCGGTTTCAAGAGTTTAGTTGAAACTGGAATGGTGGATCGTAATTGCCTGCTCATCAGTATTTGTGCTGGTGAGTATAATAATCCGGTTATTGGAGTGTTTCGATGTTCCAATAAAGCCAAGTATGGATCCTGTCCACTATCAGAGGTTTTCTTCAGGAGACTTTTCATTGTTTGCACTGTCCTCTCAGCTTGTCCATTTGATCGCGGATATCCGGGACTAGATGTTGTTATCTTAATATTCCATTTTCTGGCAAAATTACAAAATTCTTTGCTAGCAAATGGCATGTTGTCACTTACAATCTCAATTGGTATACCATGGCGAGCAAAAATACTTTTGCAGTGTTCAACAATTGTTCTCGCCGTCTTATCTGTCAAAAAAACTAATTCGGGATATTTAGAGTAATAATCAACAACTACCAAGTAATCATGGTTCTGAAATGTCATAATATCCATTGCAATTTTGAGAAATCGCTCATCTGGTATATCATGTGATATCAGTGGTTCCCTTGAATGATTACGTTGAAATTTACAACAAGTTTCACATTTTGAAATAAATCTTTCCACATCACTTGACATTCCTGGCCAATACAGGGTTTGCCGTGCACGTGATTTGCATTTGTCTATTCCAAAATGACTTTGATGGATTTGCTGTAGCATATATGGTTTTAGAACAGTTGGGACCACAATTCTTTCACTTGTGAATATTATACCATCAGCTGAATAGAGAGAGTCTCTCTTATTCCAATATTGGCGTACATTAACTGGTACATTTCTCTGCGAACGTGGCCATCCATTCTGACAATAGTATTTTACCTTTTGTAGTATAAGGTCTTCTTTAGTTGCTTCCTTTATTTCGTTATATTTGGATGTGGTCACAGGTAAGTTTGTGATCAGAGAATGAACTACTCGCACAACGTCATCTTCTAGTTCAGTTTGCGGTTGTCCTTCAACAAAAGCTCTTGATAACGTGTCTGCTAAATACATGTATTTACCCGGTACATATTTAACTTTAAGTGTATATGGTTGAAGACACAGCATTAGACGTTGGAGTCTAGGTGGAGCTTTACATAGTGGTTTCTTTAAAATAGTTTCCAGTGGTTTATGGTCTGTTTCAACCATAATGGGACTCCTTTCCATAAATGTACTGATAAAATTTCGTTGTTGCAAATACAATAGAGAGCATTTCTTTCTCTATTTGAGCATAATTGACTTCTGCCGAAGTCATGGATCGAGATGCATATGCAATCGGTTTACCTTCTTGGAGTAAACAGGCTCCTAATCCATATTGGGATGCATCACTTTGTATGGTTACAGGTTTGTTTACATCATAAAATGACAAAACAGGTTTACTTGTAAGCACTTCTTTCAGTTTGTCTATTGCTTCATTATGAACTTTCTCCCACCGCCATTCTGCATCTTTCTTCAGTAGTTGTCTTAATGGTGCAGTAATCGTGGACTCATTTGGAATGTATTGAGAAAGGTATTTAGTCATGCCTAACAAACGCTGTAGACTTGCAATATCAGTAGGGTTTGGCATATTCACAATAGCATCAACTTTAGCCTCATCAGGTTTTAATCCTTCTTTTGTTACAAAATTACCCATGTAGGTTACACTATTAACCTTAAATTGGATTTTGTCCTGATTACATCTCACCTTCTTTTCCCTTGCTCTGTTAGAGGACCATTTTCAGTATCGCATCATGTTCTTCTTCATTTCGAGCTGCTATAATGATATCATCAGCTATGACATGAACTCCTCGTATATCTCCGAAGGTTTCTTCATTTCGTTTCTGCATCACTTCGCTGGCAGAACATATTCCAAATGGCATTCTTAAAAAACGTTTTCTTCCCCACGGGGTATGAAAAGTGGTATAGTATGAGGATTCATCCGTAAGTTTCACATGCCAATATCCATCTTTCATATCTATAACAGTGAAAACTGTCATTCCAGATAAATTGGATTGCACATCTGCAGGTGTTGGAATATTGTGTCGTTCTCTCATTATAGCAGTGTTTAGCGGTTTGGGATCTAAACAGATACGCAAACTCTTGTCTTTTTTCTCGACAACAACTAGGTTACTGACCCAATCTGTTGGCTTGTCAACATTAGCAATTATGCCTTGCTGCATTAATTGATCAAGTTTCTTCTTTAACTTTGGTCTAACGGCATAAGGTATCTTTCTTGGGCTTTGTATAACACCTTTAGCTTCAGGTTGCAATTGGATGCTATATTCTTTCTTATATTCACCTATTCCAGTGAAAATGTCTTTGTATTCTTCCTTGACTTTTTCCAATGTCATCGGTTGCACAGTGGTGCAGATCTCTACTCTTTTAAGCAAGTTCAGCTTTTCACACGCTTCTTCCCCAAGAATTGCTGTCTCGGTAGCATCGGTAACATAAAATATTAGATGCAATGATTCTTTTCTCGTTATTAAAACATTGAATTTTTGTTGTGCCATCTGGCTTTATCTCATGGTTACCAAAAGCACGGAGTACTGTATTGGACTCTATGAGTCTCTGATTCTCCAACTGCTGAAACAGTCTCTTTGGGATCACATTCGCTTCTGATCCAGTATCTAGCTTGACTTCTAAATTATATTTGTTTTGATTGTTGTCTTTAATCCTTAGTTGAGTCAACATTTTTGACTTATTCTTCTTCATGTCAAGCGTTTCAATTTTTATAGAGCGCAGATTTACGATATTGTCTCGCTCATCCTCACTTGATGTAACATCAACTCTTTGTACTCTTTTCGAATAAAATTTTTTCCTGCAGTTTGATGCAAAGTGATTTCTCATTCCACAGTTTGAGCAATATTTTCCATATGCTGGACATTTTCTGTGTGGGTGGTCTCTCCCACAGTATGAACAATTATGTACCTTATCATAGTGTACCTTATCATAGGAGATTTCGCTTGGTACCATCATTGTTCTTCTTGTGTGGCTTCTTGGCATTATATTTTTCTCTGTTGACTTGATTTACTTCCGCAACAGTTTTCTCCCGGTGACTCATTGCTTTTCTATATAATGTACTGGCTTCTACAGTTTGACATATATCAATGGCTTCTGCAAGAGACAACTTTGGTCTCTGCAACATATTTTCTCTCAAACGTTCATTATTTATGCCAATGACAATTCTGTCTCTTAGGTGTCTCTCCTTTTGATCACCAAATTCGCATCCTTCCAGTAGATGCCTTAAATCATTAACCCAAATGTCAAAAGACTCACCATCAGCCCTATCTCGCTTGTGAAAACGGTAAGCTTCGAAAATGACGTTTTTCTTGGGTTCGCAGTACATACGGAACTTTTTAAGTACGTCTTCCAACACGTCCGCTTTGTCACCTTCTACATCGGAGAACTTAAAATGTGCGAAAATTTCTTGCGCTTCTGTACCAGCTGCGTTTAACATTATTGCAACTTGAGTTTTCCCATCTTCGTGTTCCAACTTCGTTGCCGTTGCATATATTCGAAAACTTGCCTCAAATTTTCGCCAATTTTCAGCTGTCCGGTTCGGTACAGAAAAATTAACTTCCACTGGTAGGTTACATAGCCTCCGTGGTCCTTGTGCTTCTGCCATCTTAATCCGTTAACATCCGTCTTTTGTCAATATTTGTAACGAATTTTCCTACTCCTGACACCATGTAATGATGTGATCTTGCACATTTACTTCATATGAGTTATTGACTCTATCTATATAACTTCTGAGTTCCTGGCAGGTCTAAGCACGTGCATATATTAGAGCACTCGTTATAGCGGTCCTCATTGTATTGCGTCAAGTCTAGAATGTCCTTCAGATTAACATAAAGCATTGTGGGTATTATAGTGTGAACACTAGGGGCGCTATATTTAACTATTACAGTGTTTTAATGACTGTTCGTTTTGCCATCTTTTCTTGTTCCTGTGTCTTGATAGGATTTGTTTGCCATATTTAATAGTGGGACAAAATTAAATAAACTGAACTAGACTAGCACATTAATTTTGTCGTTTATTTCGATAATATCTTAATTTTACATGGATAGTTTGTCAGTCCATTGTCCTACATTATGGGAGGTTATCCATAAAATAGTTCCAAATTGAATGTCATTTTAAACAGACTTTTTATTTAAAAGTATTAAAACCAACCTAATTAAAATTGGTTAAATTGAATTGATGTTTTTTAATGAACAAAATATAAGGTAGAACCCATACCCATCTTCAACTATTTTTCGGTAAATCTCCACAAACGAAAGACCAAAAAATTCCTTTACCAGCATACTTTACCCTTCAAAAAACACATCATTTTATTTATAAGAGAGTGTATTTCACCCTGTTACTGTCTGACCGTAGCGTTGTGAATTATTTGTTTTGTTAGTCATTAGATTTAATTAGATTGTATTATATTTTAGTGTGACTGGTAAGTCTGGTAAATTAGTGCAACGCCTTTCAGCCGAAGGGTTTTGGGTATAAAACTGATCGCCAGCTAGTTGGCTGTGTCCTTGGGTGGACATTGCCTAAACCCAACGGATTATTGGGTTCTACCAAATTGAAGGAACGTGTCAATTATATACAACACACTGCAATAGCTCCGTTAACCAAGCGGTGGGCGCGAGATAATCTGACGATTGCCCGTGTGTTAACCCCCTTGGTTTTCCCATTCACGGGGATAAACATGAATATCCTATCCTATTGCATTGTTTGAATGATAGAATTGTGGTAATGCTGGCCGGAAACGTCGGTCGGTGGGCAAAGATACAAGAACCACCCAACTACTTGCCTCAATCAGAGTTGCTGGTCCTCTACCTTCTAGCAACCTATCACTTCCAGGTACAACTAAGTTTATTCCTGTTTGTTTTAAGTAAATTTTAAATTACTTAAAATAGGGTATGATATTCATGTTTTGGTACCCTAATGGAAAAATGTAGAGAAATGGTCTGGCATGAAACTGATCCGACAGATTAGTCTGGTCGTTAAGTACGTCGCTTTTCAGCTGAAGGGTTGCAGATTCGAAATAGGTCGCTAGCTAGACGGTTGTGTCCTTGGGCAAGGCACTTTATGTACATTGCCTGAACCCAGCGGATAAATGGGTTCTACCAAATTGAAGGAACGTGATCATACACAACACACTGCAATAGCTCCGGTATCCCAATGATAGGCGTGAGGTATTCTGACGATTGTCCGTGTGTTAACCCCTTGGTTTCCCCATTCACGGGGATAAACATAAATATCCTATCCTTGTTCCTCTGAGTGACAAAATTGAGGGGAATGTTATCACACCGGCATGTTATATTTTTTTATGAATACAAACATTACTGTACTCTACTGATTTGGCTGAAAAGCGGACGCTCATCCACCAAGTTATTTGACTTGACAATACGAGTTTATGTAAACCCACTTGAATTACACCTCAATTGGTTAATGGATAGAGTTATTAATGGGGTTATTATACTGACAATCATGAGATCACCTCACACCAACCATTGGTATAACAGAGCTTTTAAAGTGTGTTGTGAATGATCTGTTCTTTTTGAGATTTAGTGCAACCTATCGATCTATTGGGTGACTGCTAAGTTATTCAAGGTGTATTGTCCAAGGACAAAACCAACAAAAAAGCCACCAGTTTCAAATATACATTTTTTCTTCTGAAAGTCTACCAACCACCAAGCTATTATATACCAGTAATTTACAACTTATTTTAGCTCAAATAGGTTTTAACAGCCTCAACTAACCTTTATTTTATTTTAGTTTAGTTTATTTTGTGTTTCCACGATTAAAAACACAAAAAAGAACCTATGTTAAAATTTGGAAAAGAGTAAAAAAGTAAAAATGGCAAAATGACAGGAGTTAAAACACGGGGACATCCAAACCTAAAAAATAAATGTTTATAAAAGAGTACACTAAGCCTCGAAGAAAAGTGTGCGGTAAAGCCTGTGCAATGCAATTAATACTTCTAACGTTGCAGGTGATCATGGCAACCACAACAGGGGTAAGGACGAAGGGTCCTCCTCCTCTTCCAAGGAGAAGACTTGTTTGAATCCCAATCTTCTAGCGCTCCTTATATTCATCACCTTCATATTCTTTTCCTCCATCATCGTCGTCATTTTGCATCTCACAAGATCACAGAGCATGGAAGAGTATGCCAAGTGGGTGGATCCATGTATGGTTTTGTAAGCTGATGGGTGGTAGGTTCGAAACTGGTCACTAGTTAGTCGACTGTCAACATTACCGGTTAGTCTAGTGGTTTAGTGTGACCACTTTCCACCAAGGGGTTCCAGATTCGAAACTGGTTGCTAGCAAGTCGGTTGTGTCCTTGCGCAAGGCACTTAACGGACATTGCCTTAACCCAGAGGATTGTTGGGTTGTACTAAATTGAAAAAACGTGTGAATCATACACAACACACTGCAATAGCTCCGGTAACCAGGGCCGGTTTTAGGCCGATTTGACCGAATATGCATCGTAACTAAGTCAAATTTATATTTCTGTGTCTGCCTGTTACGTCATAATGAATATGGTTGCTAAACAATATACATGTGTTTGGCAGTAAATCAATATATCGTAAATAAGTAAAAACAAATAATATATCGTAAACTAGAGAGTGTCAACCACCTCTTTAACCACCACTATTTGTAAAACACATGTTGTATGCCATATATTTATGCTACAGGGTCCCTTGTCACCACAACTTGTATTTTATACATTAAATATGTAGTTTGTTTCTGCAAGCATAAACGCATGGGTCCCATAGTTATCAAACCAAATTTCCTTTCCATGTGTAGTTAAAAAAAGAATAAACGTCTTAAATTTACGAACATTTTCAACACAAATTCTTTAAATTTAACCGTCGTTTCAAGCGCCGAAGTGAAATGAAGCTAAATTGCCAAAACAGCCCGATTTAGTTTTTCATGGTATCAGGGAATTCCCCTAGGTTTAGTAGATAAGTTTCTGTTTTTACATATGTAGGTCATGTTATGTAACAATTCTTAAAGTTTTAATCTGATTTGTCGACTCCTTGTTGGAGATGTCAGTGCGATATGGCATGGCTGTCACAATCTTAATTCAGGAACATAACTTTGTTTTTAACGTAATTACCCTAAGTAAATGTTTTTTTCTTCGTTTAATTGGCACATACTGTCTAATGGTCTAACATTTCACCAAATCTAAATATAGTTAGAGCAGCCGTTCAAGCGCTATGCCCCAAAAAGCTAATTTATTGGAAAAAAACTTTTGGATTTTAACGTCTCATGGGAATTCCCCTGGATTCGTTACCCAAAATTTTGATTTCTGCATATCTAGACCATGTTCTCTTACAAATGTCAAATTTTTTCTGCGATTCCATTACTACTTTTGGTAGATGTCGGGGCGACATAGCATGCTTGTCACAATCATGATTTGAGAACAAAATCCTATTTTTAAGGTATTTCCCTATAGGTAATTTTTTTATTTTTTCCAAGTGATAAATCAGTGACTAATGCACTTACATTTTAGAAAATCTGATTCAAATTGGTGCTGTCGTTTAAGCGGTATGCCCAAAAAAGCGAATTAAAAAAAATACCGTTTTGGTTTTAACGTCCCAGGGGAATTCCCCTGGTTTTATCTCCCCAAATTTTGGTTTCTGTTCATCTAGAACATGTTGTCTAACATATGGCGAAGTCTCATTGCGATTCCGTTATTCGTTCTGTTAGATGTCGGGGCGACATGCCATGCCTGTCAAGCGTTTGACGAAAAAAAAAAAAAAAACGGACAAAAACAATATGTATCCCAATTTTTCAAATGAGACCCATAATAAGCATCCACATTACCTTTAATTTGTTTTATAGCAAGTATTAAATGTTTATTTTTGTAGTTTGTATGTACTGGTATGTATTTTATAATATAAAAAACACCCATAAATTTTGCTATGATGAGTAGGGGCCCCGTCATCACATTTCCAATTGGGCCCCGCGGTTCCTAGCACCGGGCCTGCCGGTAACCCGACGATGGGCACGAGGTGATCTGACGATTGCTTGTGTGTTAACCCCTTTGGTTTTCCCATTTTACGGAGATAAACATGAATATTCTATTCTATCCCATTATCCTAGAAAGACTGTCCCTGAACGACAGTCGTTAATAAGAGGGATTTATATTAGGATAAAAACTGGGACAATATGTTAATTAATACCCTGCTAGCTTGAAACGAAGATTTCTGTCACAACACCCAAACCATCCCCGTGTTTCTCTACCTTAACATCAACCACAGATAGTCACATCCCATTGTTCATAATGTTAAATTTATTTCAACGAGTAAAATTTGTACCCAGACATGTGACAAGCCGGTACTTCGGGGGTGTGCGGATCCAATATCTGTCGGAAGTCGCGCAGAACGATAGAGGTGAATATATATAGTTGTGTAGTTAAAATATAACAAACCTATAAATTGATATTGCCACGATAAACGTTGTTATTACGAAAATACATATATTTAATGCGCTGTGGGCGAAAAAATGTCCAACACTTAGGATAGATTCGTAATTGGTAATATCCGGGTTACCGGAGTTTACTTAAGAATCTTGCTCGTACGATGCCACAATTACGGTTCTCCTTACCTTTCGTCCCCAGGTAAAACGTGTTTACGACTGTAGTTTCCTAGTTTTATCCTGCTTTTTAACATAACTGCTGTTTTAATGTATTGAAAAACTTCAAAAAAAACTAAGGTAAAGTAATCATTAAAAAACCCGGTATCCCGTGATATTGTTTTGCACAACGGCATTGTAGACCTCCAGCCAGTAATAGTTGTGACGTACACTGAGTTGTGACGTGAAAACATGGATTCGAAACTGCGTGGGAATTCCAACAACCAACATTACAGCTCATTGAGAACTTTGTTTAATGGGTGCTATGTCCGTATAGTAAGGCGTTGTCTAACACCCTGGGAAACTAAAAATGAAGTGCTGTCCGATGTAAATGTATTTGCCCAGTCTTAGTCACCAGGTGTTAACTTGTCTGGTCGGGTCTTCCCACACAAGAGGTTACATATGTTCGAGAAGTTATTTCAGTTGATATTGTATTGAACATCGTGTGTTCTTAGTGACGTGCTAGGCCAGTGACGTCAATGTAATACGGTTTTGTTTTATTATTTCATAGATGCACAAGCACTATAAAATTTAATAATAATGGCTAGAAAATAAAATCAACCAGCCGTAGTCTTATTTGCACATCATTACGATATATAATAAATGTTTATGATGTAGATGTACCATGTACGTTTACTATGAATGTTTATAATAAAACTGGCAGAAAAAGGAAAATCAACGAAACTGTACCTCGCAGTTTGGCACATTATGAAGGATAATACGCGAGTGGGGTTTAGTTTAGTTTATTCATTTTTTGCCCCAGTTTTAAAAAATGGCAAACGAAAAGTGTACTGTTGGTTAAACTCGTCTTTTATTTATACAGCTCAAGTGGGCGACCCGAACCCACCAAATACTGCCCCCGACGCCCCAGGGACCACAACCCCACCTGCCAATCCACCACGCAGACATAGGAAACCCTTCTCCACCTTTCTTGGCAGTGAGAGTAGTGCGACTCGGTTATAACAATCCACCTTTTCTACTCCGTTTGTTTGAAGTCCATGTTTTTTGTTTATTTTGTTTAACGATTCCGTTCCCCAATACATTTTGTATGCTGATTGCGTTGTGTGCTTTTTGATACCAGTGGAATTGGAGAAATTGTATTAAAAGAATTCGAGGTAAACTTTATTATCGGGAAGTTGGTCGACGACTACGTAAATGGGAGAAATTAACTTTTAAATGTGACGTAGATGGATTATTCTGCGTTGTTCACTAAAAACAACCATTCGGAGCTAATAACAAAAAATGTGTTTTGTCATTTCTCCGACACTAAATCGCCTACTGGAAATCGGGTACGAAAAATGTGTGTTGCCATTTCGCGCTTAATCACGTCGTATCGGTCGTAAAGAATTCGTAAAATAGCTATTAACCGGTTAACGGTACCGCCTACAAAAGCACTTGCGTTCGTTGCCCTTTATTGGTGCGTCATTCCACCAAAGAAGTATGTATTCCCGGAATAGAGCTGCTTAGTAACTCTTATATCGTCAGCATGACACACTATTTTTATATATTAAAAATCACGTAATTTTGTGTATTGAAACAGGTAGGGCTGAAATGTACATTCGTATTACGTCACGTAAGTTACACCCGTAACGTAGTATTTCATAAAACGAATTTATACCTAAACTGTTAACGTTTTTATTAACTACGACGACGGTACCTTGGATGGAATTCGATCCTTGCACCCTCAGGGTCCAAACTCTGTATTGGTGACCTTTGCCCTAGTGACAACACCGGGTTCGAAATATGTAGTGAAGTATAACTGTAGGATATTTGAGACACCCAATTAACGGAGTAACGTGCTTACTAGTGCCATTTGATGTTCCACAGCTAATACAAAGAAATGTCACTTAATTTTTCTGATTACAATAAGAGATTTTTGACTTTTTTCCGTATTTGAGTAATAGGTTTGTGTTTGCAGGTATTTAACCTAGGAATAGAGCATTATGTTTCAGTACCAAGTTAACAAAAGAATTGTTTGGTGATTTCTTTTACGCCTAGTGAACGAGTATGCTGGAAGCAAACACTAGGGATTGTTAACGGTGGGTTAACGTCCTTTCTACATAGACCAACCAATGTAAGCTTTTCATCATAAAATAAATTCTTTGGGGAAAGTAATTTGGTTCATTCGGATTGGACATATCAACTGTCGGTTTAGTATATGGTGTGTCACCACGGCTTGACATGTATGTCTGCATATGCGTAGGTTTTAATGAGCGAAAACAAATTTATATTGTAAATCCATATTGAATACTTTACCACCAGCTGCGCGCGAAAGAATAACAACTACGTGAAAGTATTTCAAGAGGATATTTAAAATAACTAGGTAGCGAAGAACATTCGAGACCAGATGGTTAACTGTGTACCGTATTATGGCTACCACAATTAAAGCCCTTCAAGATGTGGCTGTTTCCTGTAATCTATAGTGGCCTACATATGCAGTTTTTGTATACAGACGGAATTTGCCAGCTTTAAGGTAGAATTTACCAGTAGATGGAATTTACCAGTTTACAATTTATATATGTGTATGTTTTGATGACAGTGTGTTATTTCAGCAAGTACATACCAATTAAACGTTGCACTATGTACGATAGGACATAGGTTGTCTCAAATTGCTTTCAACTAAATGTATTGCTGAAGTTTGGTCAATTTGAATGGAAGGAGTTTGTTTACGGCGAAACGCAATGAAACGAAACGATTGTCCGCCATCTTTGTAACCACGCTACTCATAGTCTCATACGCATTGTGTTTTGAATCGGCCAAAGTTCACTTGCTATTTTTAAAGCTTTTAAAACTAAGTTGGGAAAAAAGTTGGGGAAAATATGGAGATTTTTCAATTAAACCATTAATTTACAAATAACCATTGTCTAAATGTTACCTTCATGAGTGGTATACCCAGTAACCAATATTGGAGAAACCAATTTAGCTTTAACCATGATATTAGTTTTCTAAGTTAATCAAATGTAGACATTCTAGTCATAATTTCTTACCACTTTAATCCTAGTATTAAAAGTGTCCGAAAATAGGATACTTTAAAGACAACGTCTTGATTAAAAACAATAAATATATAGTTCTATACACTTACCTATTAACATAGACCAATCATTTAAATATAACTGTAGTATGTTATAGTATCGTATGTAAAGATTATAAATTAAGGTTAATGAAATCTCATAGTTTCCGAATAATCTACAAAATTTATTGTTAAATTTATAGTGATGAAATAATCTACGGTGATCATCATAATGGCGAGACAATGGTCTTGTTACAGAACAGACACTTCTTTTCTCATTGCTAGTAGATTACTATGCTTATCCACGATTGCGAGCGTACACAAACGAAGTAACGAACCCATGGGCAGTAATGGCCGAAAGTTTGTTTGGACACTAAGTTAAGTTAACCTCGATTCTAATTATAAATACACCTGTTCAATTTTTGTATTTGCGTCATATGAACAACGAATACGCAGTTTGTGGTGAATAAATTAATTATAAATAAAAACTGGACGCTTCGTGTTGCAACAATAAATATATATTTGACACGTCGTTATTTATGTTTATTAAAATCTAGCCTTTATGAAATAAAGAAAACAAAATTAAACACATTTAAATATACGAAGTGTAATTCTGCATACCATTTTACAAAAATTGTATTGATATTTATTCTGTTTGCCACTCATGCATTTTATATTGCAGTAGGTGTTACGTATTTTTTTTGTTTTGAATGCTGGAAAAGGTGTGAATAATGTATCAATTACCACTAAGCAACAATTCGTTCAATATGCTGGAGACCATAGGGAATTTAACTGTAAGTACCGAAATCGAACAAACTTTTATTTTTATGTCATATCGGGGAGTCAGACCTTTACGCGTGTCGTCAATCACCTCACGCCTACAGTGAAGTTGCTAGAGTTATTACAGATGCGGGCGGTTGATTATTTTAGGTTCTGTAGGTGGAAGTCTGTCTGGTGGTTTGACCTTCAGCCGACTAGTGGTGGGATATTAATCATCCGCCAAACAGTGCTGGTGGTGGCCTTGGGCAGAAGTTGCCCCAACATTTTCATAGCCCAATGGTTAGAACCTCCAAATTCACCTAAATCGCTCAACAGATGGTAAACGCGACTCCCTTCGACCCAGTAGCTGCCGCGAAAGCCAAAATCAAAGAAATTTATATCAACCATTGTAAGAATGATCCCCTACCGTCGGCCAGGACAATAGTACAAAGTAAGTAGCTCGGTTTTACCCACGTAGTTCTTTTTCAATGTCAGGTTTAACAGCCACGTCTGTTTTTTCCTTATCATGTGTAAACAAGCGTGACTACTTTAGTTTTGCCATTTTTTGCTAAGTTTTATTAATTTAACTTTCTTTTTTTCTTCATTACTGTTATAAAGTAGCAAAAATTAAACCAAAATAAACTAGAAAAAACGTTAAATCGTCACAAACTTGGCATTTGTGGTTATGACGAAGCGTGTATCACTTTCTTAGCAAGGTCAACTTAAAAGCTTTCCCGACAAAAGTAAAAATCGGTCGTTTCTTGAAATGTTTTCCAGATATGGACACGAGCGGTTTGGTGCTGCACGTCGTTTTAATCGTCATGGCAACCCTAACCGTTGCGATTTTTATTGAAGAAGTTTTCTACCTCAAGTCAAACCTGAAATTATCATATAGACGAAGGTTGTCTATATTGCAGGTAAGCTATCTCAACTGATGTGGAGATATGTTCGACCGATTAGCTTGGTGGTTACTATGTCACCTTCAGTCGAAAGGTTGCAGGTTTGATACTGGTCGCTAACTAGTCGGTTGTGTCCTTGGGCAAGGCATTTAGCAGACATTACCTAAACCTAGTGGAATGACAGTTTTTAATTTATTAAAAGGACATGTAAATCATAGACAACACACTGCAATAGCTTCGGTAACCCGACGATGGGCGCGAGCTAGTCTTACAATTACCTATGTGTTAAACGCCCATTGCGTTTCCCCATTCAAAGGGATAAATATGGTTATCCTCGTAACAAACCACTAAACTTAGAATGCTGATATATAGATACACGTAAAGTAACTTACCAACCACCAGGCAGGCATCCCACCCGTATTCGCTGTATCGTCGGTGGTCGGTTGTTTCTTCCCTGCCGGTAACGTGATGATTGACTTCGTGTGTTCAGTGTGAGTCAATTGTGGAGCGATGATACATATGTTCATGTGGCCTGTGTTGCTGTGTGGGCGACCCGATAACCATGGCAGATTAAAAAAATATATATATATAGCTCGAACAATTCAATAGTTAAAAATTGATTTCCATCAATTGATTCGCTTCTGACCGAAATGCCTCCGTATAAAGTAACGCTCATATATCCGCCCAACCATATTTGGCTCTACTGTCGTATGCTGTTAATGCTCCGAAAATCGCTTATAAATTGCTTAATGTGTATCCATCGCCAGCTGGGTTCATTACCAATCTAACAATATAGAATATCAATGTTTTATTTCGGTGATTGGAAAAACGTAAGGGGGTTAACACAAGGGCAATCGTCAGATTACCTCGCGCCCATCGTCGGGTTAACAAACAAGTCATTGCAGTGTGTTGTGTACGATTAAGGCGTTCCTTTAGTTTTAGTAGAACCCATTAATTCATTAGGTTTAGGTAATGTCTTTTTTACTGCGTTGCATAAGGACATAGCTGATCAGCTAGCTATCAGTTTCAAACCCAAACGCTTTGGGTGAAAGGCAAAGCACTAACCCACCAAGCTATTTTGTTGGTCGATATATCATGTGGACGGCACCACGCAAGACATCAACCGATTGCTTTTTATCCTATATTAAGATATCTATGTCCAATCTTGCCTTAATGAAAACTTATTCCAGATACTTCGGGATCGGTCTGCACGCATTGTTGCTACTGATGCTCAACTACTACGGGGGGTTACAGCAGTTTCTGCTTCGATTCGAAGGCTCGATATTTCTCGAAATAAGCACCCGGACCCATTCTGTTGCTGTATGTTCTGTCTCCTGCCATCGTTCAAAATGACAAAGCTAGGTTGGATTAAGATAGCATATTCCACGTTTATCCTTAGTGAGTGGGAAAACCAAGGGGGTTAACACAGCGGGCAATCCGTCAGATCACCTCTTCACCCACCGTCGGGTTACCGGAACTATTACAAGGTTGACTCTTTGGGCTTGGAATATGATGTAACAATTCCAATTGTACGTTTTTTGGCCAATATCTATGTGTGCCACTTGATTTTTAATAACATTTAGCAAACAACTATTGAAATAGCAACCAACCGTTTGTTTAAGCTTTCAATGACCATTTGACAACACTGGGTTGGAGCTATGCCCGTATAATTTTTTTTTGTTTTTATATAGTCGGTACATGTATCGGTGGCGTTAATCATTGGGTCATACGACCGTTACGCTATCTCCGTATAATGGTATTTCCAGAATATTGGTTTGAAAGTCCGAAGTTAATTACCACAAAAGCAGGTTGTTACAGTACAAATATTTCCTAGTTAAATAACTGCTAAATTAGCATTGTGGGCAATTATAATGTATTAAGGAAATAAACATTTAATTTTTTTTATCTAGCTAAGTTTCGAATCCATAATAAGCTCGTTCTTAAGACCGTTTTTTTGTATGTGATTTGGTATATGTATCGGCCACGTTAACCATTCGGCCACAAGATCTTACAATATCAAATATTGAATTATTTGACCTATAACAACCTACCCTGGTAGCAACCATTGATACAAATTTCCCCCCTAAAAGTTTATGGTGGAAATGGGTAGAACCCCATTTGTGTCCTTGGGCAAGGCCCTTAACGGACACTGCCCATACACAGCGGATTTATGGGTTCTAATAATTGAAGGAACGTCTTAATCATACACAACACACTGCAATAGCTCTGGTAACCCGACGATGGGCACGAGGTGATCTGACGATTGTCCATGTGTTTACCCCCTTGGTTTTCCCATTCACGGAAATATATATTCTATCCTAACCCGAGTTCCCAATCAACTTGTTATTTTAGGCGGTCCTTCCAAGTACTATGGAACGCCACATTTCAAGCCGCGTTCACCAGACCAATCGTGTTGTTCTTTCAAGGGGTCGTTGGTACGGACCGCACAGTCCCTATACCCGGGGTAGGTTAAACATTGGTGGCTATACCACATGTTAAATATCATGCATTTTTGCACAGAAGGAATATATAAATTTGTTTATAAATATATATATATATACACGTCATGGAAACTTTAACAACCCATGTTCTAATTATAACATCCCCGTTTTAACTCTGACATCCTAGTATCCAACGAAACATCCCCCTTCAAACTTTAACATCCCACTTTACAGATCCTTTACACGGGCTGTCTCATGGTGTCCATGTTATCAGGCATGTGGGCGTTGGTTATCTTCCGGAAAGCCTCCGCAAACTTTCTCTCAAAATTCCGCACCACCGCCAAGTTTTTTAACTTCCAAGTAAGTTTCGTTTAGAGGTTTAGCTCAGTGGGTTAGTGCGAGTGGGTTAGTGCTTTCAGCCGTAGGGCTGCAGATTCGAAACTGGTCGCTAGCTAGTCGGTTGTCTCCTTGGGCAAGGCACTTAGTGGACATTATCTGAACCCAGTGGATTAATGGAATCTACTTAATTGAAGGAACGTGTGAATGATATACAACACACTGCAATAGTTCCGGTAACCCGACGGTGGGCGCGAGGTGATCTGACGATTGCCCGTCTGGTAACGTTCCTTTGTTTTGCCATTCCCGGGTATAAACATGGAAATACTATCCTCTCCTAATTTTGTTATTCTTTAAATTTAAGTTATTTTGTTTAAATATTCTTAATACCAACTGTACATTTTCTTTTTTACCGGGTCAAGTGTTTCGCCATGATGGGTAAATCCCCATTAGCACAGCTATGTAGTTTCTACTCAGTAGTTTTCCCAGTTTATTGATGCAACGAAATAACCGGGTTTTACATTCGACAGTTGGTTCTGCTGATAGCGAACGTGCAGCCATTTGTAATCAAGATGTGTTACATCCCCTGTGTCCTGCCATACACCTTCTATACACGGAAACTGGTCATTAACTATCAAATAATGGTATTTAATACTAACTTGCTTCCTATTCTATTTAGGATAGGATAGGATCGCATATTCATGTTTATCCCCTTAAGTGGGAAAACCAAGGTGCACCCACCGTCGGGTTACCGGAGCTATTGTAGTGCGTTGTGTATGATAGACACATTCCTTTAATTTGGGGCAAATGTTCGTTAAGTGCCTTGCCCAAGGACACAACCGACTAGATAGCGACCATTTTAGAACCTTCCACCCCCTTTGGTTGAAAGACGTCGCACTAAACCACCAGACTAACCGGTCGGTTAGCGGTTAGCCTATTTCCGAGATAAATTACGAATACAGCGGTGTGACATTTGATTTCACCCTGCATATCCTAGTATTTAGCTGAAAATCTACTTAAAACAACATGAATGCAATAGCTTTATAACACCGCTGTAATAGGTCCGTCCAACATATGATAACTCGGGCATTAATGATTACATTTTCGATACTTGTTTGTACGTTCTGATGTCTCAGCTGATTTCTTAATGAACATGCAAGTGGTCTGTTAGTTTCATTCGTGTTATTTTAAAGGTTGATCATTTCAGGTTGTTGAATTTTTCATCCTGTCTTTGATCACGAGGTGTTTATATCGAACCCCGGACGACAGTTTCCAACTGGAGCGAAAGGAACCGCAGTGAGTAACATTGCGTTACTGTGTGATATTATATGCTACATATTCTATGAATATAATGGGAATGGGAAAACCAAGGGGGTTAAGCAGTGTGTTGTGTTTAATTCAGACGTTCCTTTACTTTGGTAGAACCCATTAATCAGCTGGATTCAGGCAATGTCCGTAAAGTGCCTTGCCCAAGAACACAACCGACTATCTAGCCGCCAGTTTCGCACCTGCAACCACAACCATTGTGATGCCGACGAGAGGAACGCCCATGCGTTCCCACCCCCGGGGAATAACCTCCATCTTATTCCATCCAAGTTATGCATCCGTATTTACAGTGTGGACTTATCTTCGACGAAATCATTAACTCACAATGATGTCATAATAACAAACGGGGAATTCCCTGGTGACGATTCAAACGTTTGAAACAAGACAAACCACAATTTGAGGAGTCGAGCAGCTGGGATCTAAGCACAACAAGACAGATCTTTACTTGCACTTGAATATTATTTAATTCATTTCAATGTCAACACAGCGGGCGGATAATTGTAATTATTTCTGCACAATTTGTTTAATTTTTTCAACGGTTCGAACTCATCTTTTGGTGAGAAACGCTATATTTATCGGTCGCGTTAGCCATTCAGCCACACGAGCGTATTCAATTTGTTTAATTATAGAGGCAATAGCTACGGCAGCATATTTACATGATGTACACCATATGCACGTTTTGTCAACGTGCGGGTGTTCTATTGCGACAATAAACAATGATATACTTCAAAACTTGATATATTCCGTGTATGGAATGTTATTCAGATAGGCACCATCGAAAATTTGGTCAACAAATACCGTGTTTATCGCAAAACCAAACAATACAGTCATAAGGCGAAGCTTTTTAAGCCCACAGTTCATCAGGCTATATCGGCACTCTAAATGTCCGTTTTCGTCTTGGGTGATTCCCCGAAATGATTACTCTTCTCTGTCGCTCCCCTCCCGTGTATTAGGCGGTGTTTCAGGGTTGTTCGTGGCTGAAAGTAGTTTCTTCATCAATTAACAGGTTGATACCGATATAGGAACGAAGAGGACAGACGAGTGTCGTTAAAAATCAATTGTTTTTATCCCTGTAAATGGGAAAACGCAAGGGGCGTTTACAAACGGGCAATCGTCAGATTACCTCTCGTCCAGAGTCGGTTTACTGGACCTATTGCAGTGTTGTGTGCACATCAGTCGTTCTATTAGTTTAAGTAGAATCCATTAAGCAATTGGGTGCAGGTAATGTCAGTTAGATGTCTTGCTCAAGGACACGACCAATTAGTCAGCAACCAGTGTTGATTCTACAACCTTTCTCCTAAAAGGCAATGCATTAATCCACTAAGCAATTCGGACATAGTTTCAAACCCAGGACCATTAAATGTCTCACTATGTGTTTTATGCTCCATATAAGTCGCGTTATTAGTCGCCACACAATGTTGTGTCGGTTATATTGTAGTGTATGATACAAATCCCGGTGAGATCTAATAAAAGGTAATATCCCATTTCATGAGCAAGCATAGAATTAGGCGAACGACCCTGCGTATTAGTCCAGATGTTCTACTGGGGTGATCGAAATAGCCCCCACACACGTTGCTTACCTTTCAATGCAGTCATCTCCTCAGGAGCAGGGATTCGAGTCTCTAGTGTTGTCTCCTTCGGTGAATCTGAATTAATCGTACAAATATTTAGTTAAAATGTTGAATTTTTAAAGCATGGTTCCAGGAGCACTGGTTCGGTCGCTATATTTATAGACGCCACAGCTAGTCAAAAATGCTGGGTTTTATAGGATGGTCACATTGGCTACTTTCAAATAGTTAAGGCACGTCAGCGACCAACACATGATCAACATTAAATGCAATGTTTAGGCTTCAGTTTAGAACCTTAAAAAATAGGCAAATAGTGGACTAGTACTAAGAGGAATGATGGGCTTTAGAGGTTAAAATAGTTCGGAGTTTTACCTTTCGACTTCTTCTGTCTCATGTAGAAAACGACGCCTGCAGCAATGAGGCCCAAAGCGGCCAGCACACCGAACACGATTCCTACGATCATACCCGCGTCCACGTATTCCACTGTGGATAACATGTGGTTTGTATGTGGTACCAGCTGTATGTATGGGAGGTTGTGGGATCGATACCCCAGTCATGCTGTTTCGGTGCAACGTTGCCAATATATATGGGGTATAGGATGGGATACTTAGGTATATCCCCGTGAATGGAGAAACGAAAAGTTCGTTAACAAACAGGCAATAGTCTTATGGTTAACGAGACCGATAACGAGCCCATGGGTTCGAAACTAAACTCGGTAAAAAAACAGGACACAACCAGTGCTAGAAAAGAAATAAACCAGCCATAGAAATCACAACAACCTGGCGCGCAGACACTTGAGGTAAAAGTTGAATTTAAACTTTCGACGAATTTGGCGTTGTGAGCTGGGTCTGATGGATCAATGCAATTGGTGGTATCGGTGGTGTATGTGAACATTGTGCCCCATATGTTTTCGCACAACGCCTGTCCACTGCCATACACCTGTGCGAATGCAAACCAGATGTTAATGATCGTACAGTAGGGAGGATGTGGATATGATATTCATGTTTATCCCTGTGAAAGGGAGAACCTTTAACACATGGGCAATCGTCAGATCACCTCGCTCCCACCGTCTGGTTACTGGAGCTATTGCAGTGTGTTGTGTCTAATTTAGACGTTTCTTTAGTTTTAAAGCCTAGAATAAATAGTTGTGTAGGCCCAAGTAGTTTGGTGGGTTAGAACGTCGATTTTCAGCCGAAAGGTTATTTATAATTATGAAATTGGTCGCTAGCAAGTCGGTTAGACAATGCACTTAACGGGCATTTCCTGAACCCAGTGAATTAATGGGTTCTACTAATTTAAACAAACATCTCGATCATACACAACACTGCAGTAACTGGGTTAACCCGACGGTGTGCGAGAGATATTCTGACGATTGCATGTGTGCTAACCCCCTTCCATTTTTTTGAAATCACGGATATAAACATATACACGTCCTAATTCCCCAATTTACTCAGTCAGAACGTGGATATATTATTTATTCCTTCTTACCTCGGTATAGTTCCTACACATGACGCCATCTTTACACGGGTTGACGGGGTTTCCATCGGCGTCGAAGCCTTTGTTTAATCCAGTCTTCCAGTTTCCAACACCAGGGGCGCAAGTCATGTCCGCCTGTGAGCCTCGGGTTAATTACATAGGCCTCGGGTTAATTATATAAGATGGCTTGTACGGTCGTGTGGCCAAATGGTTAACGCGACCGATACATATATAGATTTTAAAAAACGGTCTTGGTGACAAACACATCACAGGTTTGAAACCTAGCCCGGTAAAAAAACAATTATATAAGAATAAATGATTGTGCAGCTGAATGGTTAGCGCGATCTATTCATACACAGAATTCTATATAAAAACGGTCTCGGTAAAAAAGTTTTGTATGCGGACGTTTCTTTAGTTTTAATAGAACGCCTTAAAAAGATTCTAAAGTTGGGCAAGTAAGTGGTAAACTTCTCAATAATGTTCAACAAAGTGCAATGAGTACAGTTGAGTAACCCAACGATGGGCGCGAGTCAATCTGACGATTGCCTGTGTTGTAACGCCCAAAATGTTTTTCCATTTAAACAGATAAACACAAATAACCTGTCGTATGTCACAATCCATTAAATGTGAATAAAACACGAATATCTTATCAGAACAATTCTGTGGCTAAGTGGTTAACACGACCGATTCATAGAATTAGTAAAAAACGTCCTTACTGAGACCATGGAATGCACGGTAAAAAAATATCTCCCTTTAATCAGCATTATTATCTAGAATAGAATAGGATAGGATATTCATGTTTATTCCCGTGAATGGGCAAATGCAAGGGGGTTAATACAGGCAATCATCAGATCATCTCGCGTTTACAGATTTTTGTAAACATTGAATTAAACACTATGCCCATGTCTTTCAAAATTAGTCGGACAGTTTCGTTTTTGTATAGGAGTCAGTATATGTATTGGTCGCTTTAATCATTTAGCCGCACGACCGTACCATGATGGGCTCGGTTGTTGTGAAAACGATTAAAGCTCCTTCCTGCTGTGTGCGGACGAAACAATTGGTTCAATATCATTACCTGGCACGTGAGATACCACTGGTCGCAGAAGTTGGAGCAAAGGGGGATGCTGTTTGGTATCCTCGATACTTTCCCCATCCACGGATACAAGTTGGGGGAACACTGGTACAAACATTGCAGGTAGGTGTGCTGGTTCGAGCATCTGTATTGTATCGGGGTGTATTAATATCGTGGCAACTTATTGGAGACATTTTATAGAGTGGCAACTTATTACGGAGGTGTATCAATATCGTAGCAACTTATTGGAGACATATTATAGAGTGGCAACTTATTACGGAGTTGTATCAATATCGTGACAACTCATTGGAGACATATTATGGAGTGGCAACTTATTACGGAGTCGTATCAATATCGCGACAACTCATCGGAGACATATTATGGAGTGGCAACTTATTACGGAGTCGTATCAATATCGTGACAACTCATCGGAGACATATTATGGAGTGGCAACTTATTACGGAGTCGTATCAATATCGTGACAACTCATTGGAGACATATTATGGAGTGGCAACTTATTACGGAGTCGTATCAATATCGTGACAACTCATTGGAGACATATTATGGAGTGGCAACTTATTACGGAGTCGTATCAATATCGTGACAACTCATTGGAGACATATTATGGAGTGGCAACTTATTACGGAGTCGTATCAATATCGTGACAACTCATTGGAGACATATTATGGAGTGGCAACTTATTACGGAGTCGTATCAATATCGTGACAACTCATCGGAGACATATTATGGAGTGGCAACTTATTACGGAGTCGTATCAATATCGTGGGAACTCATTGGAGACATATTATAGAGTGGCAATTTATTACGGAGTCGTATTAATATCGTGACAACTCATTGGAGACATATTATGGAGTGGCAACTTATTACGGAGTCGTATTAATATCGTGACAACTCATTGGAGACATATTATAGAGTGGCAATTTATTACGGAGTCGTATTAATATCGTGACAACTCATTGGAGACATATTATAGAGTGGCAACTTATTACAGAGTTGTATCAATATCGTGACAACTTATTGGAGACATATTAAGGAGTGGCAACTTATTACGGAGTCGTATCAATATCGTGACAACTCATTGGGGACATATTAAGGAGTGGCAACTTATTACGGAGTCGTATTAATATCGTGACAACTCATTGGAGACATATTATAGAGTGGCAACTTATTACGGAGTCGTATTAATATCGTGACAACTCATTGGAGACATATTATGGAGTGGCAACTTATTACGGAGTCGTATTAATAGCGTGACATAATTGAGATTACTTTGTAGCATATTGCATAGAGTTGCACAAAGGTCTAAGTTAGAATAATAATTTTCATCTTTATCAGGGAAGTTTCGATTAAAAAAATTACTTTTCCAAAAGTCTCTAAATAAAAAAACACAATATTTTGGCTGAATCAATCTGCATTTTGGAGACATTCCAGCTTTAGAATTAATGTAATCTTCTATGCAATGTTATAATATTTCGACATTTAATATACATATAAGCAATCTTATAAATCATTATGTAACCTTTTTTCTTTTTTTTACCGATCCCAGGTTTAAACCCATGATGGGCTCATCACTAATACCGATCGATTTTACATAGTCGGTACATGTATACACCTCGTTAACCATTCGGCCACACGACCGTACTGTGCAGATTGATATTAATACACTCACGCGTCAGTTAGTTGTTTGGAGCACTGGTGGTAATCCAGCTTTCCGACTTGGGCGATCGGGACAGATGCGAGTTCAATGGTGATGTTTTCAAAGCAGCAGCTATCACAAGTGTACTGCTTACATGCTTGGAGATGTGTCTCTGCTGATGGTGTTTCCTGGGAAGTAAAACCTTGTGTTACTACAATTGTGTGGCCGAGTGGTTTGCGCGATCGATTCATACGCTGATTTTTACACAAACTCGTTGTTATTAACGAGCCCATATTGAGTTTGAAGTTTCGAACCAATGATGCTGGACTCGTTGCTAAGGTCATTTTCGTATGTCTGCATCTGTATCGTTAACCATTCGGCCTCACGACTATAACCATCCTGATACAACCAACTAAGACAATAAATTGGATTTCAGACTTTGAACCGGAGAGTTCGGTTCCAGACTTTGGAATCTGGTCGTTTGACTTAATTGGTAAAAGCGCGTTGGCTGCCAGTAGTCGAATAGTTATAGCATCGAAACCAGCTGAAATCTAATCTGTCTTTTCATATTACTTAGCGGACATTGGCTAAACCAATGGAATAATGGGTTCCACTAAAACCTAAGTGACATCTAAATCATACGCAAAATGCACAGTGTAAGGTAACCTGATGATGATTCGTATAAGAACCTCCCCTTGGGTATTTGGAAGGTAATCTGACGGCTGCCCGTGCAATAAGTCGCGTGTGTTTTCCCATTAATTAAGGCGTATAACTTAAATACCCATATCAATTCAATTTTTTTTTAATTTAAAAAAATTGATAATTCAAGGAAATGAAAAAGTTCTAGACTAGAAATCGAAAACATTCGAAATATTTATTATGTATTTTAGAGCAGTGTCCTAGGATAGGATCGCGCCCATCGTCGGGTTACCGGAGCTATTGCAGTGTGTTGTATATAATAGACACGGTCCTTCAATTTAGTAGAACCCATTAATCCGCTGGGTTCAGGTAATGTCCGTTAAGCGTCTTGCTCGAGGACATAACCCACCAGCTAGAAGCAGTTTGGAACCTGCAACCCTTCGGCGGAAAGGCGACGCACTAACCCACCATACTAAACGGTCGGACGAAAACCTGTTTTTAAGCATTTGAGCAGTCCTTGTATGACAAAATCTTGCCAACCCACACAATCACATAAGTCGCGACTAGTTTCGATTCTACTACCTTTCGACTTGCGGTCCGACCGGCTAACGAATTGGCCAACCGATCAATAAATGGTTCATATCAGCGGTCACTTACCTTATGGTAATCCCCTCTCGGACAAGTTGGTGTGGTAAACGAAGTGCTGGCACCGATCACACTCAATATCAACACAACGTTATACAACAACATCATTTATTCAACTTAAACCTTGATCAAATCCACTTTAATATCTCACTGCACGACAGACAGGTTTAATTACGAAAGTAGAGCCGACTAGATCCGCCCAATTACTTTCAAACTGTACGTGAGCACCTTACGTTGCCAATCATTAACCCACCACGAAATTATTTGCCCAGCTAACGGTACTGATTGTTTTCCCGCCCGAACGTAATCTTGAAGAATATTAACAGAAAGGCGAACAGAGCCAGGAAATAACCGGGCGACCAAACCAATATTGATAATGCAAAATGATTCACTTCCATTCTTTGATCAATTTTGCCCAATCGTAATTAAATATGGACTCTAATTTGAAATGGATGGGTCAACGTATATCCCAGGGCTTACAGTCCTGAATAAATTTAAATATGAAGTCTAACCTCCACACACTATTAGCATGTACTTCGCTATTAACAAACGCTGCTTCTACTTTCTACAAGTAATGACCAAGCCTGTGGTTTTCGTTGCTGGTTCATTATTTTAGGGGAGTTATTTTTCACTCGGCGGTTCTACAGTCACAGCAATTCTGCTATTAGTTTGTGCACGTGACCTGGTCACGTCACAGATAGTGTTCACCCGTCATAATATGCATGACTTTTTGGTTTCAGTTTTTCATTGAAACATTCTATCGATGTTGTAAATGGTGAGGTGACGCTGAGGGGGTTCCCCCTTTATGAATGCCCGATAAACAAATACAACTTAATACCCATTCTTGCGTCATCGAGAACCGCAAAGCCAATGCAAGTGAAAATTTATATTTTACGGCTTTGTTGATATGTAGTAATGCAAGGATATCTAAAATCGGGACTTCGGCTGCGCGCATGAGGCACCATCAAACAACTGTCCATAAACTCTTTCTTACTACGATAGTAAAAATTACTTCCTAAAACATCTATGATCTACACAGTTGGCTGTTTAAAGTTGGTCTGCAGTATAAGTTGTATCTTAAACTGCTGTCTCTTTGAATTTACGGAAATATACCCGATATACCGGCGTGCTCATCAATTGACGAAAGAAACGCAGAGAAAACATCCAGACGTTAAACATTCGACGACACACATTACCAACCATGATGTAATATACCGCACCCCGTGCATGTTAATATTTAACCTCTAACAAGTGAGGTAATGGCCGCCAACTATCAATAAAACGTACTGCGTGTAGTAATCTCAAATATGGTCGAATCACACTTTATATTGCAACACCACGAAACCAAACTCAAATGACTTATATTCTAAATTCGAATACATTTTTTTAATTGAATGATCGTTTGTTGTAACCTTACAGTATTCCTATTTGCATGTTGTGTCAGGTTTAAAACAGAAAATTCTGGGCTAAATATCATGAATCTTCTTTTATTGGTAGGCAGGTCTATGTTTTATTGGACGGTTTTTAGTTTATTTCTTTATCGTCCAAATTGCAAAAAACATCAAGTCAAACATATCATCACACGGGAACCGGCAAAGACGGCAGAACAAACAGTCGTTAACACGTCATTAAAATAAAGACATACTTAACAAACATAAAGAACGTCAGCTTTACCTTAAGCAAATGACGATAAAATGCAACATATTGTGTAAGAACTGCATGATAATGAGCGCAAGAGAAACAAACTTCTTCGACGACGGGCAAACGTGTGGGTGGATCAGGTATTATGACGCAACAAGCGGATAGTGTGGAGAACTTGCCTTCAGCAAAGGATGACGTAATCAGGCCGTTCTCTTTCCTCTTGAACATTCAAATTAATGGGTATTAAAACCCACCTGCAGCACAGAATAAAGGGAAAGGAGATATTTATTCCACTGATTAGTATCGTGGGCTACTGCGTTTTTCAGTCGAAGGGTTGCAGGTTCGAAACTGGTCTCTAGCTAGTCGGTTGTGTCCTTGAGCAAGTCACTTAACTAACATTGCCAGAACCCCAGCGGATTATAGGGTTCTAGCAAATCGAAGGAACGTGTGAATCATGCACAACACACTGCAATAGCTCCGGTAACCCGACAGTGGGCGCGAGGTGATCTGATGGTTGCTCGTGTGGTTGCTCAGACCCGACAATGAAAGTATTCGAATAATTTCCCACATTTTAGGCGTTTTGTTGCCGATAACTTGAGTTTTTCAACATCTTAGAATTGGAAAGGACAATTCACAAAGAATTAAAAATAAGAATGTATACAAAAGAACTTAGAAATGCATTAATTAATATATTACAGTTTGCCCTTAAAGTCCGCAAAAATATATAAACTAAATATTTTTCTGTGTTTGTATTGTTTTTTTATGCCAATATGCACAACCAGTACAGTCGTGTGGCCGAATGGTTAGGGCGACGGATACATATACCGAACTATAAAAAACGGTTCAAGTGACGAGCCCATCATGGGTTTGATATTGGCCTCGGTAAAAAAAAATAAAAAAAATATGCACACGCAACTTGTTGACGACCAGTTTCGAACCTACAACCATTCTGCTGAACGCTATTCGGCCTGGGCTTGAGGTTTCATGGGAAACAAAACCTTCCTGAACCCTTTAAGTGGCACCAACTATGTTCTTACGATCGATCTGAATATGAGGCGCGTTAACCATTTGACAAGACAACTCTACGATTGCTGATTTTTTTAACCGTGCTTACTTTAAACCCATAGTGGGGTGTCACCATTGTGCGATTTTATAATCAAACCGGTTTATGTGTCTGTCGCGTTAACCATTCGACCACAGGACTACATCTCAAAAAATTATTATTATTATAATTTTATTTCAATTTTTACCGAGGTAAGTTTCGAACCCATGTTGGGCTCATCATCAGGACCGTTTTTGTATAGGGTTCGGTATATGTATCAGTCGCGCTAACTATTCGGCCACACGACTGTACATCCAAACATGGTTTACCACCTAACAAACTAAATGCATAAGATATCTATGGTTTAGCCTCCGATCCCCGCCACTACGCTCTACGGGGAAATTCCCCTAAGTGAAATATATTAAAAATTACCATTATCTCAGCGGCTTTTGCTTAGCATATGATTACTATGATATTAATCGTTGGAGACGGGAATTTCTCATTCAGTCTTTCAATATCGATAAAATATCCTGGGTTAGAATATTTCGCCACTTCATATGAAAATTACGTTGAATGTTGCAACAAATACAGCGAATTGGCTGCGAGCAATATAAGAAAATTAAAAGAACGGGGTTGTGTCGTTTTAAACGGCGTCGACGCGACGAATTTGACATCAACTCTACCTCAAAATCTAAAAAATCAGGTTCAGAAAATCGTTTTTAATTTTCCCCACACCGGAAGAAAAGCCAGCATCAAGAAAAACAGGTAAAATAAATAAAAATGTTGGTTAAATATGAACGGGGGACGTGTAATTTGCATCTTGGTTAGCAGCACCCTTTAAAAACTAGATAACAAAATTTGGTTTTTCTAACATCAGTGCTTAAATTTTTAAGTTTGAAAAGTTCTCCTTTTTGAATTTCAAGGTACTGTGGCGTATGGAGTTTACGTATCACCCTCCGTGCCTTTTTTTTTAATTCTATTTATTTGTGACGTTGTTCTCTTTTTAGTTTCCCGTTTTGTTGGCGCTTTGTAATTGGTTTATTTGGTTGATTACGTGTTTTCCTTGTTTTTCCCATGTTGCCAATTTTGATGAGGGCAGTTAGAATACACGGTTGAGTAAACAGGTTATCGAACCCTACCGAGTCGATTCGTTACAGTACTCTTCTTTTTTGCATATATTAATACTTAAAAGTCCTACAAATTGTTTTAAATTATTATCCAACCACATTCCACAACTATCTACTAGGAAAGAAGCTACCAATGGTTTGCACCCGATTGAATCATTCCCAAATTCAACTAACAATAAGCAATAAACTCAATACAATTGTCATTTCATGATTCTAATATTTCTAATTAAATTCCAACCCTTCTATCTTGAGTTAAACTTGAAATAGTTTTATTATTAAAAGAGACAAATACCTGTACTAGTCATTAAACCATAGTTCATCAATTTTAATTAAAATTTATTTCCACTTATTGTTTCAGGGAATTGTTAAAAAAGTTTTTTGTTTCTGCGAAAGAATTCCTGTCACCAGATGGCAGTGTTGAGGTGACATTATGTTCAGGTCAAGGGGGCTGTCCGGGGGATCCCCAATATAGAGAAAAGTGCAACCACTGGCAGGTTAGAATGTTGTGACTGTAACTTGGAGGTTAAAGTAGAATAAGTCATGCCTAGGTTAAACTTCACCATAAACACTCTTTTGCAGAGATTAAGAATAGATATTCATGTTTATTCCCATGGGAAAACCAAGGGGGTTAACACATGGTCAATCGTCAGCTCATCTCGCTTAGGCTAAAAAGTTGCAGCATTGATACTGGTCGTGGTTATGTACTTGGGCAAGGCACTTAGCGGGCATTACCTGATGCCAGTGGGTTAATTGGCTGTACTTCAGTTGAAAAAACATTAACATACTACAATAGCTCCCAGAACTTGATGGAGGGCGTAAAGTAATCTGACAATTTTCTTTGTGATAACACCCCTTGCAATTTAACATTGAGATAACATTAAAAACAAGAATATTTTATTTTTGTGCACCTGGCTATGGTGCACCCAGTAGTTTAATGGGTAAAACAAAAATTAAATCCTCAATGTGTTAGCACTCTGCCATAGCTGTGGTAATCTGACTGTGTGTGAGGTAATGTGATGATTGCCCTTGTTTATCCCCTGCATTTCATCATTCATACAAAGGTTAAACTCGATAGCCTAGTCTCCATAATATTGATGACCGAAATGTTAATAGTTGGTCAACACTCCCTTTATATGTCAGATCATTGATATGGCAGCTTATGCTGGGATGGTGCTAAGCAGTGTTGCCAGATTCAACCCGGAAGATTTCCCTGGGTACACATGTACTGGGAGAAGGAATGCTGGAAAAGAGTTTGTCATCACTGGTGCTGTCACCCATACATTTGTAGCATCCAACATATTACCAGCATTGGATAAACTAGGTTGGTTTGTAAACATATCTCCTTCGCAATTGTTTAGTAAGCATGGGATGTTAAGGGGTATTTCTAGTTTGTTTGGTGCTTCTGGCAGCATTATCACATGGGCAATCAACACATTATCTTGTGTCCACCGCTGGGTTATCGGAGCTTTTTTGTTGTATAGTTTGTTGTATATGTCAGTATGTTGTATTTGTATAAAGTGCTCAGAATTTCAGAAAAGCCCATGGTTTCACTAGGTAAATGTCTGGAGAGTGCCTTGACCAAAGATACAACTGACGAGCTTGCGACCAGTTCCAAACATATAACCCTGCAACTGAATTGTGATGCACTAACTACCAATCTTTTCACCATTTTGGTAGTTCTTTTTTGCTACCACTTCGTAAATATGTTTGATTTATTATTGTTTTCCCTAGATTGGGAGATTCAACCAACCCTCCTTGACCCACCCACCCAACAAAGGTGGTTTCCCTCAGTGATTAGTGAAAGACTTAAGATGGCGTTTGGTGACAAATTTCTGGCGCAAAAATATTTTTCCGAACTTTTACAAAAAATTTTGAATTATTACGAAAAGTCATTAGATATCGATTCAGCTGTGAATTTGGCAGATTCTCCAAGAACATTGGAAATAATGGAAACTACAAGTTCTTGGGTGTACTTTACACAAAAGATCAGTTCAAGAGATTTTCACATATCAAGTTCTCATCCAATATTATCTCAGTATCAGACGGAAAAGTTCTCTCTTAAAACCATTGCATTGCAACCCATAAGTGAATGCTTTAATGGATCTGGCCAATTTGTGCAAAACCCATTTCAATATCAATTAATTCTTGTGGACAAATCGGCAATTGGACAAAACTCTGCCGAGAATCTTTTGTGTGCAGTTTCAGAACTTGCACAGGATTTGAAATTTTTCGTCAAAGATATTTGCCTGAAATTAAACCGTTCAGTTTTATTAAAAGAGTTAGAAGCTTTGCATTTTAGTCCAGCTATGATAAGAGCAGTACTGGACACAACAAGTAGCAAGATGACTTGTATTAAACTATACCACACTACTTATCAAGATGGGACCAAATACGGCTTCGCTTTCAGTCTTCGTAGTCCTAATGATGGGGCTTCCCCATCCATTACTGTGGTGGATATGGACCAATTGTGCTGCTTGTTGATTCCTGGGGTAAAGGCCAACGAAGGTCACGTCTTATGGTCGTTGAATGCAAGGACACTACATAGATTACATGAGGCATGTGTCAATGGAGTCAGATACACTCCTATCTCCATCCACCCATCCATACATGCGTTTCATGTCAGCTTCTGGTTGCCAACTTGGATCCAAGGTGAAAATGATTGAGAGTTTTTAGTTTACTAGTTGAGTAGGTCCTTGGGCAAGGCATTTAACGGACACCATTTGAACCTGGTGGTTAATGGGTTCTACTAAAACAGTAAATATTTCTCAATCATACACAACACACTGCAATAGCTCCGGTAACTTGACGGTGGGCGCGAGGTGATCTGACAATTACCCGTGTGTTAACCCCTTTAGTTTTCCAGTTTACGGGCATAAACATGAATATCCTATCCTAATCAGGGGTTGGTTTCAATCCCACAACCTTCCAACCAGCTGTCAACTTTCTAACCGACTGAGTTATCGACCAAATAAATTGACGACCCTTGCTTAACATGGCATACAGTGGTTAAACAACCAATATTCCCACAGGTACAACGGGAGCCAGTATATTACCAGATCTACTTCAACTTGTGTGGAGAATATGTGGCAGCTCGCTTTCGTCAGTGCGTTTGACTGATGTCTTTACTCCTCATGGAAACAATCACGATTGTGAGAAAAGAATTAGCCATTGTTATGAGATAAAGCTTCATTCATATGACTTCTGTATCTCACACAATCATGCAAGGACTGTGGAAACTCTTGTCAGAAACAATTTACCAGGATTTTTAAAAGTTTCAGTCAGATAGTATTAACTCATTGTGGCATGTTGGGCCCAATATTGATCATAGTTCTCAGCAAAACATTTGATTATTTTCATGTGTTATCTGTAGACTGCACATTTCAATATAAATGAAGAATGCACATTTCAATATAGTTTAAATATCGCGAATGCCAAGTGTGTTATGGTTAAATAGAGAATTCATGAATTAAAGAGGGTTCAATTGAAGTCTGTAAAATGTCCTATCATAAGACTCAACTGGGTTAATGCTGGCTAATTATTAAATTAGAAATGTAATATTAACATGAATGGTTATCATCATTAAATAAAGAAATCATGAATTGCTGTCTCTGATAATAATGTTAAATAAAACACTCACACATTGCAAATAAGTTACAGCAACTTTACTGTGGAAATATGTAGCTCGGTTTTATTTCATAAATGTCGCCAAATATTTCAGACCGTGTATTTTGCATGTAATTATGACATCATAAACAGCAGAGAATCCTAAGAATCAATGCAAAATTCTTTACAAAAAAACAAAAATCGCAGATCAAGCATGTGATATAAGGTATGGATACAAACAATGGCCATACAAGTTTTAGTTTAGTTTCATTTTTGTTCCTTGGTTACATTAAAGAACAATGGCACAATTATTTTAAGTTAAGACAGGATAAAACGGCAAAACTACAGTTAAAACACGTCAGTGAATAGACGTGGTATAATGGAGAAAAAACTATGATCTGACCGATAAACCTTACATTAATAAAAATAAATTACAGAATAATTTATATCAAAATTAATTAAATTTATTGTTATTTGAGCTAGGTGAAGTTAGTCCACACATACCCTCACCCCCCATTAATCATATGGATGGGCCCTGGAATGGGAAACCTTTCAATCCACCAACCATCTATCACCCCAATGGTTCCACACAGGAAGTGGATGATAAAATGACCAAACTTCCTTCCTAATTCGATGATTGGAAATATTCCTCACAGATTGGATAAAGTGGTGAAGGTAATATAATGTTTGCTTTCTAGAATATATTTCAGGTTTGCAAATAATTGCTTTGTTTTTAACATTATATTGTGGTTTTAAGTACATTATTATGTATATGTCAATAAGATTATTAATATTGTTCATGTAAGTTTACCACTGCTACATTTTAGGAAAATACATTTTAGAAGGTTCTGCAATTTATGTGTGGATTTAAGAAATAATAATACAATAGAATCTCCTTGTACAGAATAGGTATCGTATAACAACAATCATATGATTTCATTGTAGTCAGTTTTAGTCAGGTTAGCATAGCTATTGCAATGTGTTTAATAAGGTAAAGGGAATTCTACAGTTTTTATTCAACCCCACAATACCCCTGGGTTCAAATGAAGTCTGTAGAATTTCCTGTCGTAAGACTGAACTCAGTTGATACTGATATTTTCCACTGGTTAGTCTGGTAAATTAGTGCAACGCCTTTCAACCAAAAGGTTGCAGATGCAAAACTCGTCCCTAGCTAGTCGGTGTGTCCTTGGACAAGGCACTTAACAGTAATTGCCTGAACCCAGCAAATTAATGGGTTCTACTAAATTAAAGGAACGTGTCTATCATATACAACACACTGCAATAGCTCCGGTAACCCGATGGTGGGCACGAGATGATCTGACAATTGCATGTGTGTTAACCCCCTTGGTTTTCCCATTCACGGTTTGATAAAAATCCCTTTTTTAATTTATTTGTTCCAAATTAATTTTTAAAATTTGTAGATCTTGTTTTGAGCTTTAAAATGGCTGGAAGACAAAAATGGGGGAAGCGATTTGACTTCCTGCTGAGCATAGTAGGGATGACTGTGGGACTCGGGAATATTTGGAGATTTCCGTATCTGTGCTACAAGAATGGGGGAGGTATGTGGACAACTTATCGCTTGAAATTGTCACTAAAATATTCTTGTTTTAAACTCGTGAATAGGGAAAAATCAAGTTAAACTTTGATTAAATTACCATCTTTCCACAGTCGTCATACTGCATCTAAGTCTTAATGCAATTGGGCCTTTAGCCGAATAGCCGTAACATCAATATGATGCCAGATGTTTTAGTGGGAACTTTACCAATATTACTTGAATCCATCAGAATATTGCATTAAATAATAGATTTTATCCACGCCCATTGTTATGCTGCATGTATTCACTGTCTTTTAGCTTCTGCGGTTTGCTGTATTTTTTTGCACCTTTTTTAAAATAACTCTCCCATTTTTCTTTCATATAATAAAGGAGGAAACTATAAAAACTGAAACTAATATATTTACAGGGGCGTTTCTTATTCCTTACATTCTGTCAGTTATTTCGATTGGATTTCCACTTTTGTTTCTGGAAACCTCTTTCGGCCAATATGTAGGTCAGGGAATGACGAAAGCATGGGGCATGGTTCCTTTGATGAAAGGTGAGTGGAATATATACGGATAGGATAGGATATTTATGTTTATCCCCCTAAATGAAAAAACCAATGGGGTTAACACACAGACAATCGTCAGATTACCTCACGCCCACCGTCGGGTTACCAGAGCTATTGTAGTGTGTTGTGTATGATTAACACGTTGAATAATCGAATACAATCTTGGGTGTTCCCTTTCAGGCAATATTTAGCCTTCCTGTTTACATTGCAACCAATGATGTGATGTGGGTTAGCGGTTAAGATGGCAAACTGTAACCTTACTTTCTAACACTCCAAGCAACCCTTACGTCACACTAATGGGAAATTATGTTTTCGTTGCATAATTCAGGGAGGGAAACTGGCCAAATAATATTTGTTATCTTAATGAGTGATGATTTGATTGAAAAATTCACTTTCCAAATTGTTTTTTTTTATCGAAATATATATATTGTTACTTTGGCTGAGTAAATCTGGCCGGTTAGTCTGGCGGTTAAGTGCGTCGCCTTTCAATCGAAATGTTGCGGGTGCGAAACTGGTCGCTAGCTAGTCAGTTGTGTCCCTGGGCAAGGCACTTTCCGGACATTGCCTTGACCCAGCGGATTAATGGGTTCTACTAAATTGAAGGAACGTCTGAATCATACACAACACACTGCAATAGCTCTGGTAATTCGACGGTGGGCACAAGCTGATCTGACGATTGCCTGTGTGTTAACTTCCTTAGGTTTCCATTCACAGGGATAAACATGAATATCCTATACCTGCATTTTGGAGACTTTTCAACTTAACCCACCAAGCTCAGCGACGATGTTGATATCAGTTTCCACATGCATTGCAGGAATAGGGTTGGCTAACCTCATGATAACATGGTACGCCAATAGTTTGTATGGAGTTGTGTTGGCATGGGCAGCCTGCTACTTTGTAAAAAGCTTCTCCCCAATTCTGCCATGGACAACTTGCAATAACATATGGAATAGTGGTAACTGTGTGGAGTTGTCCCATACTAGTGTCAACCTGTCAACAAATAACGCTACAACTCCAATTGGGTCAGGAGATAGTAAGAACAGTTTGGATTCAACCTCTTCAGCTGTTGAGTATTGGGAGTGAGTATGCGTGTCAATTCAGTATGCGTCAATACATTAAACAACACAAATATAAAAAGATAGGTATTGGATATAGCTAAACAAACAAACACAAAATAATTTAACTTTGTTACTCAAGTCAAGCAATATTTATTCTCATTGATTGTTGCAACAATATTGAAAAAAAAGACTTATTTTTGTTAAAAAAAACAATGCGAGTATAATTAAATATATATATGTCTATTTTAAGTATGTTTCCCAACATAAAATTTGTTTAATCTTAACAACATGATAATGCTAATAGTATTAACTTCATGCCTGTTTAACTTAGATATAAATATTTCATTTAAATTCAAGAACAAGGGCTGTGGACTTATAATCTTTGTTTTGAATAAGTACTGCAATCACAATAATGTGGTTTGTATGTAAGAGTTGTTTACACTGCTAATTTAAAATCAACACGACATTAATGTAAACATCACTTTTGTGTAGCCTTGTACTATTGTAGTTTTGTATAAGATCCCCAAGTAACAGGTACCAATGACCTAAAATATTGCAGAATTGTTTCCTTTTTTCTTTTCCGTACAGTTTTATTCTTCACATCTAAAGAAGTATTTTTAAAATTTGCCTGGCATCCACGGGATTAAAATAATTTCTGATTCCTGTGAGTACCAAATAAAATAAATTTTGTTTTGTTTCTTAATCTGACGATTAGTTGTTTAATGACGCCCCTTGCATTTTTTATTCACGGGAAAAACATGAAATATCCCAACACTTTTGTTTTTTTCAACTTTTTAACACATAATTGCCCACATAACAACGTCTATTGTATTTTCCCATTCACAAAGACAAACATGAATATCCCGTATAAAATACAATTTCATGTCTGTGTTTGTAGAAACTACATTTTGAAAGAATCACCGGGTCTAGAGCATATGGGGGGTGTAAGATGGGAACTCTTCTGTTATCTTATTGGATTATGGATTGTTGCATATTTCTGTATTTTCAAGGGAATAAAGTGGTCGACCAAGGTAAAACTAATTTAATACAATTATTTAACTTCTACTTTAAAGTGTATAAGAGTTTTAATAAATTAAAAGTTTAAACTATTACCAGATCCAAAGTTTGTGTAACCAAATTTATTTTTAAAATGTATGTATTTACTGTTGTCAAGTCTTAGGCATAGTATCAGTATTGAGTTAGATTATCCTAGAAGAAACTCCAAATAAGTGACAAGTTATGCTTAAATTACAAATTAATAAATTCACAGTCATTGTCACCGCCAAAAAGTTGGTAAGATCCAATCCAGCCGCTTATCATTGGTTGTGACTTGTGTCCTTGGGAAATGCACCTTGAGGACATTGCAGAACTCGTAGGAGATTATTGAAAACTAAAGCTTTGTTTGCATTGTGTGCAATGCACAAATAGAGATTCAGCAACTGGACAGTTGGCACAAGTTATTTGACCAAAATCATAATAATTCTAACATGTGGATTTTCTCCATTGGTTTTCCTAAGACATTTGCGGATAAAATTCCTCGTACATTTTCCCATCACCCCGAATGTAAATGAAACATTTATTGCTGTTAAACCGGGACAAACACATGTATTGTACAAAATATATGTCCAACCGGTTAATCTGGTGGTTTATTGCGACACCTTTCAACCGAACGGTTGCAGGTTCGAAACTGGTCACTAGCTAGTTGGTTGTGTCCTTGGGCAAGGCACCTAACGGACATTGCCTGAACCCAGTGGATTATAATCCTATTCAATGTAATGTGTTGTCCTAAGCTTTTATTAATCGATACATAAATATTTCTGTTGATTTTATAGGTTGTCTATGTCACCTCCACACTGCCTTTAGTGATGCTTGTTGTTGTGTTGGTGAGGGGTGTAACACTCGATGGGGCTGCAGAGGGAATCTACTTCTACCTGAACCCCAACATGACAAAGCTGGGTGAACCCCAGGTGGGTTAAACACTGGGTAATCCCCCAAGTTTATACAATATTTTTAAACCTTGTGCCCACAGTCGAGGCTATTATGATTTAAAGTGATAGATATCAGCTGGTTCCTTTTTTCCCATTAGAAGTGTTTAACAATTAGAAAAATTATAAAATATATTTTTAAATTAAAATGTATTATCATTGCATTACAAGGTGTCATTTTGATTTTGTGCGATTTTCTTTTAGAATTGTGGTTTTTTTGTCAACTCTGCACCCACAAGTGTTTTTCATGCATCTTTTTGATTATGTATCTGGGCTGATCTACTTTATTGTAACGAAGTAGCAAAAAAATACTAAATTCAAGCTTGGGGGGGTTTTACAAACCTGCTAATGTGTTCAAAAATACACGAACAGGGCTGCCTGAAAACCGTAATTCCTACAAAATTTTTGAATCATTTTTTAAGCTGGAAAGCTGTTTTAAATGACGTTTTTTTATAGTTATTTTAGGATGGTCTTACATTTAACTAATTGAACTCACACGCAGGTATGGATGGACGCTGTCACTCAAGTCTACTATTCATACTGCATTGGGTAGTGGTGTGCTGGTGACATTGGCAACTCACAACAAATTCAATCATGAT
>CH003203.1:531680-547892 GCA_000149265.1 Ciona savignyi
TTGGCAAGTTACAACAAATTCAATTTTGATATCTACATGTTTGAAGAATCCTCTGCTTGAAATATGTGGTGGCTGCATAGGATATTTCGGATTGTATATCCCTGAATGAATAAATAATCGTCAGATTACCTTTTACCCACCATTCAGTTTTCATAGATATTTCAGTGAGTTGTATATATTTAAGATGTTACTTTAATTGTAGACGAACCTATTAATCCACTGGGTTTAGGTGATATCCACTAAGTGCTTTGTCCAAGGACACAACCGACTATGCTTTGGCTGGTTTTGATCCAACAACACCTCAATAACAAAACAACTCCCTAACCGACCAACATACAACACTTAGCTGTGATACAACATATCCAGTCATAATAAAACACACTCTCCCAGGGATTCAATACTCATATCCCTGGTAAACAGCGGAACAAGTTTTATATCTGGGTTTGCAGTCTTCTCCACACTTGGATTTATGGCAAAGCAACAGGTTGGTAAAAATGAGATAAAAATTTTATTTTTTCCACAAGTTACAGGTACCAATAACCTACATATTGCAGAATTGTTTCCCTTTATCTTTTCCTGGCAGTTTTAGTTTTATTATTAAGCTTAAACTCTAAAGAAGTCGTTTTATATTCGTTTGACATTCATGGAATTAAGTCGAATTCTTATTCCTGCCACATGGTTTAATCAGTTGAAAACATTCACTTACTTAGTTGGTTGTGTGTTGGTGTAAGGTACTTGCAAGACATTAAAATCTAAGGATTGCCAGTGTGAAAACTTTCTTTAATTTTCCTACTTACTAGGGTAAAACATGAATATATAACATTAAATCATCATTTTGTGTTTTAAGCAGCTTTTATTTGATATAGTGATACTTTTGAAGTTATTTCACAGCCCTTTAAAGTATTGTACTAAATATGGACAATCCTATCAATATATAATCAAATATCGAACTGTGAATATTTCATTTATTAAATATTTTTCTTTTAAAAATACCTCTTTATATTTTTCTTAAGAACATATCAATAGAAGAGGTGGCTGAATCAGGTCCAGGATTGGTTTTCATAGTTTACCCACAAGCTCTGTCCATGATCCCCCACCCCCATATATGGAGTGCCTTGTTTTTCCTCATGATCATTTTTCTTGGGTTTGACTGCTTGGTAAGTTATTCCCAAGTAGTACACTCATGTCTCATGTTTGTCCAGTGATGGAAAATCAAAGGCATTATAACATAGGCAATCTTGTTATCTTGGCCTACTGGGTTATTGGAGCTAGGATGAGATATATTCATGTTTATCCCCGTTATCAGGAAAACCAAGGGAGTTAACACACAGGCAATCGTCAGATCACCTCGCGCCCATCGTCGGGTTACCGGAGCTATTGCAGTGTGTTGTGTATGATTCACATGTTCCTTTAATTTGGTAGAACCCATTAATCCACTGGGTTCAGGCAATGTCCGTTAAGTGACTTGCCCAAGGACACAACCGACTAGCTAATGACCAGTTTCGATTCTGCAACCTTTCGGTTATAAGGCGTCAAACTATAAGTTTTCTTATTCACAGGGATAAACGTGAATATTTCAACAATTTATTTTTAATGTTTTGTAATAAATTGTTTTCTTTAAGTTTGTGTTCCAAGAGTGTTTGGTTGTGTCCATAATGGACATGTTCCCAATCTGGTATTCCTTCAAATGGGGAAGGGAAGCCATTCAGGCAATGTTTGTTCTTCTCATTGTCGGGATGGCTACACCGATGGTCACTGAGGTAAATTATCTTCTTAAAATTAGTAAATTTGTTTTTGAATATTTAAAAAAAACGTTACTTAAGAGAACACTCACTTAAAATATAGCAAAAGGGAAACAGGAGAAAACATCAAAACTACAATCGCTATACAGCATCATTTAAGTAACACAATTTATTAAAATATACGGAGGTGGTCTGAAACACAAAATGATTAAATTTCTATTCATGTAACTTAGTTGTAGCCGGTCGTCAATAGAAGTGGTTTGAACAGGTGGGTAGTCAGTTGTGTGCTTGGGCACTCTGTAGATGTTATCTAAACCCAGTGGATAAAAATTGTATGTCATTTGATTACGGACCAATTAATCATACACAGCAACTAATTCCAACAATTTGTTAAACCCATTTGCCTTTTAGGGTGGAATTTATGTGTTTTTGCTGCTCAATGAATACGGTGGGGCAGGCTGGTGTGTATTTTTCATTGGAACCTGCGAATTCATTGGTTTGGCATGGATCTATGGAGTGGACAGATACTACAAGCATGTTACGGAAATGCTACCCCATATATCGGCCACTTGGATTAAATATTGCTGGAAATATGTTGGTCCATCTTTTTCCATGGTGAGTTGAAGATTTGTTTCTCTCTAGCATTTTAACATTTAAAGTTTTCGGCCTCTTAATTACAAATGTTTCCAAATGTAATTAGACAATTTGTTTTATTCTGGACGAACAGTCATCTCTTAAGCCGGAAGGCTGCTGGGTCGAAACAGGTAGAGGCGTTCCTTCTGATTTGGTACAACCAAATAATTCACTGGGTCCACATAATGGTCCTTAAAGGCATTAGGATACAACCATGAAACCAATTTGTAATCTAACTGTTCGCTTAAGTATTGCAGTAAGTCTACCTTTCAGCATACATTTTTCTTCTCTTTTACATTTAGTGTTGCATGCAGTAAAATACCAGCAAAAATGCAACCGCTTTTTTTCCTAGGGTGTATTAGTGTACTGGTTGACACTGTACAAGCCGTTGGAATATAAGTCCACTGTGTACCCAGTATGGGCCCAAGTGCTGGGTTGGTGCCTTGGCTTGAGCTCCTGTTTGTGGATCCCTGTATTTGCTGTGGTTGGACTGGCAAGGTCTTCAGGTGGCATAAAGCAGGTAATGCGATTAGATTGATTTGATATATGTAATAACGCGTTCAATAACTTTGAATTACGGTGATTTGTATCTTGAAGCGTGGTCAACGTGAAAAGTTTAATACACGTGATCTTCAGATAATTGTAAAGGACAAAGACTATCAGTGATTTTGGATAACTCTCACTCATGTGCCTGTTGCCAGCACTTTATTCACTTCTGTTTTTTTACAGCAAATGTTTAAACGTATGTTAAACGTCTAAGCACGATGGTGCAACACAAGCTCTAAGACAGCGCTCCAAAAGTGTTAATATTTATCCCCGTTGATGCCTTTGACCAAAAATCTTGTCCGACCTGTTAGTCTGGTTGTTTTTTTGCGACGCTTTTTAACCGAAAGGTTGCAGATTTGAAACTGGTCGCTAACTAGTCAGTTGTATCCTTGGGCAAGTCACTTAACGGCCATTGCCTAAGTGAATTAATAGGTTTTAGTAAATTAAAGGAAAGTGTAAATTATACACAACACACTGCAATAGCGGTAACCCGACGGTGGATGATCTGACGATTGCCTGTGTGTTAACTCCCTTGGTTTTCCTATTCACGGGGATAAACATAAATATCCTATTCTATCTGGATATTTATAAACTTGTTTATACTTCCTTAGCGTTGGAAGTCGGTTGTAGCCGTGACTAATTTGAAGAGGCAGCCAATGAAGACAGATTTCAATGTTTTATCAATTTCAATTCGCGAGGAAATCTGCGCAAAACTTCCAGAAAGAGCATAGTTTTCATTGCAGTCTGTTGCTGCACATTTTCCATCAGTGCCATAGTGTCGTGTAGAAGTAAACTGACCTTTGCATTGTCCCAATTGGTTACTAAATCTTTGAATATTGTTATCATCTTCACATTCTTTAACGATGATCATTTCCACTTCTATTTACAAACGAATAAATTCAATAGAATACGATGCTGCTTTAAATTGTTAAGTAAAAATTTTATATTTTAATGGTTTTTCCGTAGTAACTTGCGGTATGTAGTGTCGGTTTGTCACTTTCTCAGTTTATTTTTATTTACCTACAACTTTCCCTACAATTTAAAGTAAATAATCCTCAAACAGTTTCAAAATACCAACTGTCATAAAATAACCGGTGCTGAACATTCTCAAAACGACAGTCGTGCTTATATCTAAGGTTTCTCGGAAATTTCCCTGGCACTATTTACCCAGAATTTGCTACTGTAGTTTTAAATAATATTACCTAACAACACTAGAAGAACTTGATTGGACATTTTCTGCGTTATAATACAAGGCGTAAATGTGACTGATTTCAGTGGATTTACCTCATTCACACTTGTAATAATGTAGCTTATTTGTGATTGGTTATGCATATTTTGTTTTGGGGAATTTCCAAGGGTAAACTGGGTAATTTAAATTCCAGATATGTTTTTCTGATTTGTTTTGTACAACTTTGAATTTCTTAGAAATTTGAAGTGAATATTTCTTTTATTTTAGAGAATATCGGCGATAACGGCAAAAATGCTAAAAACTTGGCCTATTCACATTTTTCCGATAACTGGAATTCCCCTTGGGGTTTTTGTTAAATTAAAGGTCGCTATAAGAGCATGCCAGATAAGATGTAAGATGCATACACTCCGTACCCATCTTAAAGATTTTTCCCAAAAAATCAATTTCTCTGAAACTAAGTGATTAGTCTCATTTATGCATGAGATGTTATGGATAATATGGTTTGTATGTGCTGTGGCAAATTTTGGTAAAGAAGGATAGGATAGGAGGATAGAATAGGATATTCATATTTATCCCCGTGAATGGGAAAACCAAGGGGGTTATCACACGGGCAATCGTCAGCAGGCCCGGTGCTAGAAACCGCGGGGCCCAATTAGAAATGTGATTGCGGGGCCCCTACTCTTCATAGCAAAATTTATGGGTGTTTATATATCATAAAATACATACCAGTACATACAAACTACAAAAAAAAACATTTAATACTTGCTATAAAACAAATTAAAGGTAATGTGGATGCTTATTTACGATATATTGTTTTACTTCCATATATATATATATATATTTATATTGTTTAGCAACCATACCCATTATGACGTAACAGGCAGACACAGAAATATAAATTTGACGTAGTTACGATGCATAACAAATTGATATTATGAGAAAGAATATTATTTCACTTTTTATTTTACGTTTCAGTAGTATTTTAAACCTCGTAATACAGAAAGAACCCCGCTAACGCGGGGCCCCTTCAAGGTGCGGGGCCCAATTTGATCTAATCGGTCAAATCGGCCTAAAACCGGCCCTGATCGTCAGATCACCTCGCGCCCATTCGTCGGGTTAACAGAGCTATTTCAGTGTGTTGTATATGATAGACAGGTTCCTTCAATTTTGTGGAACCCATTATTTCGCTGGGTTCAGGCGATGTCCGTAAAGTGCCTTGCCCAAGGACACAGCCAACTAGCTAGCGACCAGTTTCGTACCTTCAACCTTTCGATTGAAAGGCGACGCACTTAACCGCTAGACCAACCGGCCGGTGAAGAAAGTTGCATATGTATAAAATAACCTAGAAAAACAAACGGACTTTACCTGCACCAAGTTACAACAAAAATACAAACGAGTGAAGATTGGTATCGGATGGAAATGATGTAAATTAATACAATCTGGATATCCTATCGATGCTTACGTAGAAGGCAGAAGGGAAAATAGGAGAGAATGTTGGGAAAAAAGAAAACATTTTTTCTGTGATTTAATTTAATCATCTCTCGTTAAACTCGTAGTGTTGAATTAACGTGTTAAAGTGGTAAAGATGATATTGTTAGAAAGAGTCGTATGCACGAGATTACGAACTTTTCTTAGCCAGTCTTCGGCGATACGATGGGCCCATACAAGTACTCCTATTATAGCTATTCGACGGGAAGATAATGCGGTAAGTTTGTGTTTATCAATGTTTCCTAACCACGCAATAAGATTTTAAAGCATATTGATACCTGTAGGCCTATTAGCCCGTATGGAAAGTACGTCAATTTTCGCCGAGATCTCGAGTGTGCACGCGCCAAATATTTAAGTGTGCAGTGTGCAAACGTCCAAAAGTGCACACTTCAAGTGTGCATACAATCCCCTTTTTATTACTGTTTTACCAAAATCTTAAACAAACATATTATTCTATCCTAAATCTATCGTGTTTGCTGTCCCTCAGCTAATATATCTATCTACATAACATAGGGTCGCCTACATAACAAAAAATGTACTGACAGTAAATTACCAGAGGTTCAGAGGTAGATTTACAGTAAATTACCCGAGGTCCAGAGGCAGTATAGAGGTAGGTTTACGATTGTGCAAAGACGCAGGGAAAAAAAAACTTGAGTGTGCAGCTGACGTATTTTCCATACTGGCCTATTAGCCGTGTAACTACGAGCTTGATAATTAGGTAAAGAACTATGCACGGTATTGAGTTACCGGCAAGTTACCATAGGCGTACGCGTTGCCTAAGTAGGATTCACATTGTTGGTTTTACGTGTTGACATTTCAGTCTGAACTTGTAAAACGAATCTATATTGTTTACCCAACACTTGTTAATTTTCTTGACCAGCGAGAGGACTGTAGGGTTTCAGGTAGTTTGTACTTGGTGCCTATGGTTGCCACTAGATCTGTCCTAAGGTTCCCTAGCTATCTATACGCTGTTATATGTATCCACAAATACTCCACAAACAGTACTTCCATTCTGTCACGGAAGGCTGATTTCATTCTTGATTATATGCGAACACGGCAGAAGTGTGGGCTTTCAGGTCATTTTGTACTTTGGTCCGTTATTGACATTGGATCTGGCTAACACTGGCCCACAGTACTTTACTTCAAGGACCGTTTCTTTATTGTAGTTTAGTTGTAATTCATAAACAGTTTAACTAGTTCATAGGACATGCCCGTAGTTACGGCTCAAAGCAGTCAACAACTTGGTTCCGCATCCCAGAAGACTTTTTCAATATTAATTAAATAAATTCACACATAAAACGAAACAAATCAGCTCGGCAAATATGGCACAATGTGGAAAGGAACATAGGAAACATCTATGCGCAAAAAGATATTACACAATCCGCGAATTTACTACAAAACATACAGAGTATGTGAATAAATCGTTTGTATAAATAATGGCAAAGTAATTCTACAAAACAATAATTCTGTTATATTGTTATAGGTTTGGGAACGGCGGGCCCCACTTGCCCCATCTCATGTGCGGAAGCTGGTGCAAGATGGTGTGAAGGTGTTGGTTCAACCTGCTAATAAGCGAGCTTTCCCTGTGCAGGTTTGTGTTGGCTGGTGAAAAATAATCCAATAATCTTGGTTGATATATCGAGCTTTCGTTCGAATAATCTTGAGTGGTATTTCGAGCTTTTAAGTAAAAGCACGAAAGTCACGTCTTCTCTCTTTATTGCTAATGTCTTTGTTGTTCTGGAAAAATAATCATTTAGTATGTTTCAACTAAATATTGCATGATTAACATTGGTTCCTAGCTAGTTGTTTGTGACATCTCCTAAACCCAGTGGAATAATGGTTTCCTTGAAACTGAAGAAAAGTCTTATTTATGTACAGCACATTGTAAAAGCTGTGGTAATCTAACAGTGGGTGCGAGATTATCGGACGATTGCCCCTGCCTATACCACTGGGATAAAACATGAATATCCTATCCTAACCAAGATGGTTAATATGATAAGTTGTCTGCACTTTACCGTTCCCGCAACCCTCCATTCCTTCTAACCCATAGGATATTCATGTTTATCCCCGTGAATGGGAAAATCAAGGGGGTTAACACACAGGTAATCGTCAGATCACCTCACGCCCACTGTCGGGTTACCGGAGCTATTGCAGTGTGTTGTGTATGGACTAACTAGCAACCAGTTTCGTACCTACAACCCTTTGGCTGAAAGGCGATGCACTAAACCACCAGACTAACCAAGCCGACAATACATACACACACCCCAGGAATACGTGTCGGTTGGAGCTACAGTGCAGGAAGACTTAAGTGAGGCTTCCGTGATTCTGGGAGTGAAACAAGTTCCCATTGATCGATTGCAAAATGATAAAGTTTACATCTTTTTCTCGCATACTATAAAAGCTCAAGATGAAAATATGCCAATGCTCGACGCTATACTGGACAAGGTACGTTTTAAGGCAAATGTGATATTTCTATCCTGAATCTTGTTAAAGGATTTATCCACATTTGGCATCTAATAAACCAGCTCCACATCAAGTGATTGAATCCAAAAGGTCTAATGTCTGTAAAAAGCAAAAATTGGATCGATGATTATCCCGACGTTCCAAAAATGGGTTCGACCGAACCCATGTGAACCTCTTGAATCCCATCACTGTCCATATCATATATCCACATAATTTTACCCCCCTGTCAGGATACAAATGACTCATACATTCATCTATCTGTTAATTCCATGGTTTGTTGAGTTTCGCAATTGTGAAACATTACATGACAGGAATTACATAATCATTAAGATTAACTAATATCAACTAATTAATTAAATTTCTAGAATATCCAACTGATTGATTTAATTTCTAGAATATCAGATTGATTGATTACGAAACAATGACGGAGGAAAATGGAATGAGGGTGGTAGCGTTCGGACATTTTGCTGGCATGGCTGGTATGATTAACATTCTCCACGGGATCGGTCTTCGATTGCTGGCTCTTGGACATCATACTCCCTTCATGGTAAAGTATCTATTTACGGCAATACTTAACGTTAATCTGGTATTTACGGCAATTGGTTTACGTTAAAGTATCTGATATTTACGGCAATACGTTTACGGTAAAGTATCTGATATTTACGGCAATACGTAAATGGGTTAACCAATTTGTTTGCAGTTTATCACTACAAAAATCAAGAAATCCTTAACCATTTTGTGTGTAACCCCAAATGTAATGAATACCTCTTCATCAGCTTATGGAGGACTCAGTAACTCTACAACTGAATGTTACTTTTAGTACGGTACTCTTTGATAGAGTTACTCTACTAAATTTAAACAAATTTGTTATTTTTTAAGATCTCGGTCAAAATTTTAGTTATATTAATTGCACTTTTTGTCTCGACAAATTGTTTTAAAATGTACCTCTTGCTTGAGTATTTTAAAGTTGCAGTTTACAGCATGTGGGGTTAAGCTTGATCTAAAACTTAAACTAAGACGAAAATGTTATGCTCAATATAAGGAAAAGCTTAATAATTTTATACCACAAGATTTAAGCAACACACCCAATGTTGATTTTACTCATAGCTGCCAAACAAAAACAGTCACTATTAAGTATTAAGGTTAATGATAACATTGCAGTAAAGGAAACTGCACATTGGTGTTTAATGGAACATTGTTGTTATATTATGATGGTGTCGTATTACTCATTTGTTAAGGTTTAATTGACTGTTAAGCGCGACTGTCTAATACAAAAGGAAACGCAATATAATTATAATATAAGAACAGTCAACTACTACTTTTGAACCCTAAAGCAAATGTACCACAAAAAATAGCAGCAACTAAGGTCAAACACGCAGAAGCAGCGGATAAATAATTATTACCAACACAGGCTCGGTGTTTAGCTGATATTACAACAGATGGATAATCAAATATAAGTGCTGTTGCTTAAACAATAAATGAATAAAAAAGACTGAACAAACCTGATAAACCTTATAGCATTTAACCGGCAAGTGTAGCTCATTTGTTGTTTCAGACACAATACGACTACATTAACCCTTTAAAAACGATAAGACCAAATTTGGCTTTTTTGACATGTGGTCATTCAAAATGAAAAATCTCCAGAATTTCTTGTCCGAACTGCTAAACTTTGGTCTCTTTGGAAAGCTATATGATATATCTTTTAAAAACAGTAAAATTAAACATAACTTTGCATTTAAAATTTTTAAGTAAAGTTTAGTTGAATTTTATGATTTTTTTGGACTAATTCTGAGGGAAAAGTCTCGCAAAAAAACGTTTTTTTCAATACTATGCTCAAAATGTTCGTTTCATTTAATGTCTCTATGACAGTAGAATCAGTTTCGCTTCTTGGGATGTCCCAGATGTGATCTTACCGTTTTTTTTTACATTTTTGGGGTGGTTTTAAGTATCTTTAGGGTTATAGTCTGCAATTTGGTTTAAACACTTCATTTATAGTTTATTTCAAAGAAAAATAGTAAGAAAACTCAATGTGGACTTGATAGTAATCTAAATTCATAATGTAACATTTTTTATATTAAAAAAAACAAAAAAAAACTTTGGCATAGGTAGACCAATAACATGAAATTAGTGACGTAATATTATTTTGATGACGTCATCAAATCAAAATTATAATATAATTGTAGGAAATGTGTTTCTGAGTAACTTTGTAAAACTAAGTTAGGCTGTATTGTCAAAAGATCAAAAACTATGACATTGTATAAGAAAGAATATGACGTGGATGGCCAGATAGTGACGTCATCAAAAAATAATTTTTTTAGAAATTTTGGAAATTTTATTTCGAACAACTCTAGTGTTGAACATTTTGCTCTAACTATAACACGAGAGGCGCTAGAGCACTACAAAGCGGACTCGGTCAAAACGCGCAAATTGCGCAAAAACAATCTCGTTTCTAAAGGGTTAAAACGACACCACTTGACCCTTTCTATTGTTATTTCTTATTTTCATTGTTCCATTGCTTTATTTGGATCTGGTTTTTAAACAATAAGTAATATTATCCGCCCACTTTTTATACAATGTTTATAAATTGAAATCTGAATGTTGGCTGTGGCAATAACTTAATACGACCCTGTCTGCCCTAAGGATGAATGAATTGGCTTGTTTCTTTAATTGTTTTATTTTGCCCAAAAATGACTTTGAATGAGCCTGTAATGTGTGCCTATGTGTGTCAATTATACTTTGGTGTTGTTTATTACTACAGTTATGACAATACTCCTTAGTGTAGACAAAATTATGCCCAAGCACACCTCACTTGGCCCCAGTGTAGATAAAGCTTCAATGTATGTCGAATGGTCCAATCTCAACTTCTATACAATTTGCTAAGTTGATTATTTTTTGATTGACACCCTTTAAAACGCCACCCTATTTTCGACCCTACTTTAGGTTTTATTTATACTTACTCATTTTTATTAGACCCCACCCTAGTTTTAATTGACCCCACCAGAGTTTTGATTTAATCTACCCCAATTTCCCCCCCCCCCAGCACATTGGCATCGCGCACAACTACCGGACATCGGGCCAAGCTATCCAAGCTGTACGAGATGCTGGATATGAGATATCTATGGGGAGATTGCCGGAATCGGTCGGACCTCTTACCTTTGTCTTCACTGGGATGGGTAATGTATCTCAGGTATGATGTCATAGGAGCTTTATTCATTGTCGATTGTAAAATCCGCCAAATTCTCGTTTTGTAAGTGCGCCAAAAACTCCCCATAGTAACAATATTCCGTAAACAATATCCAAAAGCATCGTCTTAAAAGTTCTTTTGTCAAAATTCTACAGATATTTTTTTATTTATAATTAAACTCAATGGTATTGTTGTTTTTGTGCAGATAGTTCTTAAACTTCTATTTTCGGAAATTTCACGGAAAATTTTAAAAACCATTTTCTTTTTATTATATCTTGAGTTCCTATTTGTTTTGGCTTAAGTGTCCATATTTGGCCAAACAACTGGTTTTTACCCAAAGCGACAAAAGTGTTATGATCTGTGGGTCGGACGCTTTTTAACAAAACGCATTTTCCTGTGTCGCTGAGCCAAATATCTCTCCACTAGGGTGCGCAAGAAGTGTTCAAAGAGCTCCCCCATGTGTACGTGGAGCCGCATGAGTTGAAACACGTCGCGGAACATGGAGGTTCGTTTACATCTTCCGTGCAGGGTTTAATAAAGGGATATTTATGTTTATCCCTATGAATGGGAAAACCAAGGGGGATATTACACGGGCAATCGTCAGATCAACTCGCACCCACCGTCTGGTTATCAAAGCCATTGCAGTGTGTTATGTATAATTTACATGTTCCTTAAATTTGGTAGAACCCATTAATCCACTGGGTTCAGGCAATGTCTGTTAAGTGTCTTGCCTAAGGACACACAAGACTAGCTAGCGACAAGTTTCGAACCTGCAACCCTTCGACTGAAAGGTTACATACTTAACCACTAGACTAACAGGTAGGACTAATATAAAAGACATATAAGAGAAATTTGGAAAACGTATAACAAGAAACGAAAAAAAAAATAACGAGAAAACTTGCTAACAGATGCAAGTCTTGTGTATGGATGTGTGGTGGACATGCATCACCATCTTAGAAGGAAGTCTGATGGAGGGTTCGATATGAACGAGTATTTTAATCAACCACAACTCTATGAATCAGTATTCGCTGAGGAGGTGAAATATTCCTAGAAACGATAATTTATCACAGTTAGTTGGGATACGATAGAATATGTTTATCCCTGTGAATGGGTATATGAAATGGGTGTTAACACACGGGCAATCCTCAGATCACCTCGCGCCCACCGTTGAGTTACCGGAGCTATTGCAGTGTGTTGTTTATGATAGACCCGTTCCTTCAATTTGGTTCAAGCTATTATTTCACTGGGTTTACCCAATGTCTACTGTGTGCTTTGCTTAGGACACAACCAACTAGATAACAGGCAGTTATAAACCAACAACCTCTCGGGTGAACGGCCACGCACCAACCTACCAAGCTAATCGGTCAGACAATTAAATCCCTCTGTTAATAAGCATCCATTACTACTCTTTGCAATACAGAATGGTGTGGTAGTGTAATATTGATAAATTAAAACCAGTTTTAAAGTTAAAATTAACTGAATTATATACTTAGTAAAGATAAGCTATGTTATTGGAACCTGAAAAACAGCTGCCTAATGAGTGTGAAAGTAGAGTGGCAAGTACAGTTTATAGTGTATAATGACATCCTATATTTTTATATAAAGTTGACATAGCACCCATAGAATCGATCCCTCTAGCATACCTGGTGCAAAGTGTGGGGGTATTGCTTATTATCTTGGTTTTAAACCAGATCTTGGTCAAAGATCATAGTAAAATAATAAAATAGTTTTTATAATAAAACAGGTGGTCCTTTAATATATATGATTCGTAAAGATGTAAACTTCTGCCTGAGATTATACAGCTGATATTTATACAGCCTGAAATTATTTCATCATTCATTGGTATGGACAGGCCCACGGTAGCCCCGGGACCAGAAATTAAATCTTTTACAGTATTAATTTAGCCCTGAAATCATAACATCTTGGCTATTATTCCACAGATAGCCCCATATGCGTCATGTATAATGAACGGGATATTCTGGCGTCCCCAAGACCCTCGTCTGCTCACCACATCTGACGCCCCGCGCTTGCAAGATGCCTCCACCTCTCCCAAGCTATCCCCACTACTTCGCCGATCTAATGTCGACTCAGAGGGCTGCCCACGCCTGCCCCACCGGTATGTTCATGTATTGTAGATTGGTGGATTGGTGTGAGCTTTTAAGCTGGAAGGGGTTGTGGGATTGAAACTAGGGAAGCTAGTCGGTTGTGTTGTAAAGCAAGGTACTTAACAAACATTGCTTAAACCTTTGTGGAATGATAGGTTATTCAAAATTAAAAGACTCTAAATTATACACAACACATTACAATAGCTTCGGTAACCCGACAGTGGGTGTGAGGTATTCTGTCCGTTTAGTGCTTTGCCCAAGGAAACAACCAACTAGTGACCAATTTCGAATCTGCAACCTTTCGGCTGAAAGACGTCGCATTAAACACGAGACTAAACGGTCGGACACATGTGGATAAGTTGCCACCATCTCAGGTTGATCGCTATCGGAGATGTTTCCGCTGACCCTGGGGGCTCCATTGAGTTCATGGAGAGTTGCACAAGTATCGACGCCCCGTTTGTTGTGTACGACGCACTTAGTGGGGAAACCCATCAAGGGTGGGTACTTTGTTCAAATGAAATTGGTTTAAACTTTAAAGTATAGATTGCAAGAATTAAATATTATGATGGTAATGGTTGGTATGCTTAGTATGCGGATATCGCACACCATCCAACATGAAGAGGAAATGTAGCACACCACATGTTTCTCCTGCCAGGATTTTAACACTTTCAGTTAATTTTCAGTAAATTCTACTTTAGTTAATTGGCATTTCCAATTCTTTGACCATTTGCACTTCGGCAACTAATCTGCAGCAGGTTTTAAAAAAAAAATAATGTTGATCTTGTAATTGCTCTTATTGAAAATTAAGTTCTTCAATAAATATTGTAAAAGTTACAGGACTTATCATAATTGCCCTGATAATAACAAAGTAATTAATCCAATTTATTTATATATTGTATATTTTTGAGATTGGCATTTGATTAACATTATCAAAACCCTCCTTCCCACTAAAACAGAGTCAAGGAACCTGGGATTCTTATTTGTTCGGTCGACAATCTTCCAGCGCAACTCCCACGGGAATCTTCTCAGTTCTTCGGTGACCAGCTCTTCCCATATCTCAAAGATATTGTGCACAACAATGCCACTAGTGCTTACGAAGACATCAAGTACATGTCTCCAGTTGTAAAGAATGTAAGTCTTGTTGTAGCATGGTGTCTTGTGCACGGACTTGATGTCTTGTGTGCCAGCGTGACGTCTTGTGTGCCAGCGTGACGTCTTGTGTGCCAGCGTGACGTCTTGTGCACCAGTGTGACGTCTTGTGCACCAGTGTGGTGTCTTGTGCACTGACTTGATGTCTTGTGTGCCAGCGTGACGTCTTGTGTGCCAGCGTGACGTCTTGTGTGCCAGCGTGACGTCTTGTGCACCAGCGTAATGTCTTGTGCACCAGCGTGACGTCTTGTACACCAGTGTGATGTGATGTAATTAAAACTCATATATTCAGGCGATAATAGCATCCAATGGAAAGTTAACACCCAAATACACCTATATTCAAGAACTACGCCGGAAGAGGTTGGTGTTGAAATATTGTGCGGTGTAGAATGTTATAATAATCAAACATGTGCTGACGTAGCTTGATGAATTAATGAGTCCTGTAACTGTCCAATTGCAAACAGCTTACAGTTCTTATTTTGAGGGCTTTAGCCTGATGAAAGGCCAAGAGACTATACCACTGTACTAGCCCTGTTAACCAGACGGTGGGCGTGATCTGACATTTGGCCATGTGTTAACCCCTTTGGTTTTCCCATTCAGTGGGATAAACATGAATATCCTATGATATTGTACGAGGGTTAAACTTCCAGCTCAATGAATGGAAAACGGCCAAGTAAATAATCCTCCCCATAAACCATCCACACCCACCATCCCAGGTTGCAAGCTGGTGCGATGTACGCAACATCCTCCCAGAACCACAAAGTCCTCGTCCTTGGATCCGGCTTCGTCTCTGCCCCGTTGATCGATTACCTGACTCGACACAACGATACCGCTGTCACTGTCGGTACGTCACACACACTATATACCTTTACCATCAGCTATCTTGTGTTACATTGTATGTGACATTCACCTACATAACCTATTACTGTGGGTATGTCACTTAACCACACTGTTAACCTTAGGGTACGAGGTGGTATCTTGTACACTATGGACATCAGATGTCGCATTCACCTATTGTATTCTGATTAGCTATTGGAGTATGTTGTGTATGACGGGGCCCATCAGGACTCCACCACAACCACACCTACTATAACGACCCCACCATACTAAAACCCAAACCCCTACCACCACCACCCACCATAATACCAACCCCCCAAAGTGACCCCACCCACCTTACCACCCCAGAGTGACCCAAAGTAATACCCCCCACCCCCAGCTTCGAACGAGCACGATGAGGTGAAGAAGCTCGCGAGCAACTTCCACCGAGCGATCCCCGTCCACCTCGACGTCGTCAACGAATCCCAACGGATGGAGGAGTTGGTCCAGGGTCATGACCTTGTAGTGAGGTGGGTACTTGGGGAATCCCCAACCCCATCAATTGACCCCTCCCCCATGCAGCATGCTCCCGTACACCATGCATCCTCGTGTGGCGGATCTCTGCATCACCCATGGCAAGAACTTCGTTACAGCGAGTTACGTCTCTCCTGCCATCAGCGCTCTGCATGAAAGGTGGGTCTAGGGCTGATTGACCCCCATTAACCCCATTACCCCTTAAAACTGAGGCTAAGTAAATTGTGCTTGGGGTTAATTATAAAAATTTTAAAATACCTTCTTTTACCTATGAATATTTTGCACCTGACCTTGAGTGTCTTACTCAATATATTCCAGGAATTCTTCTGCATGTTTTGGTTTAAGTGATTATTTAAACAATCA
>CH003203.1:549627-567669 GCA_000149265.1 Ciona savignyi
AGTATTTTTTAAATTACTTAATTTTGGTATAAATTACTCGCATATGACACATAAATGCTCCCATGTTTTCCAATAATTCATCTGCATGATAATGTGGTTGGTGACCCATGGTTATTGCAGGGGCATGTGAAGCAGGGGTATCCATAGTAATGGAGGTTGGGTTGGATCCTGGGATCGACCACATGCTCGCGATGCAATGCTTCGAGGATATCCAGCAACGTGGGGGGAAGGTGGGTGGGTCAGATGGTCGTGCTTGTATTGTGAATGGGAAACATACAGGAAATCGCCAGATTACGTCGTGAATACTTAAGGGGCTTTGTCAGATTACCTCGCGCCCCACTGTTGGGTTAGTTGAGCTATTACAGCGTGATATGTATGATTGAGACATTTCTTTAATTTAGTAGAACCCATTATTTCACTGGGCATAGGCAATATCTCCTAAGTGTCTTGCCCAAGGATACAACTGACTAACGACTGGCTGGTATCGTAGAACCTCTTAGGCAAAAGACGATTAACTAAACCGCCAAGCTAATCAGACGAACAGATAATTGCCAGTTAACTGTGAAATTCCTTAAGAGTTGGTTCTCTTTGAAATTGTCAGTTATCTCTACAGTAAAGTCATGTAATCAATCAATGATTTTGTGGATTTGAGTCTGATCGTTTCTACTTGGTGCAGCTTTTACCCCTGTGAACAAAAAACCAAGGAGGTTACCACACGGGCAATTGTCAGATCACCTCGCGCCCACCGTCGGGTTACCGGAACTATTACAGCATGTTGTGTGTGATAGACAACGTGAATTCCCTCTGGTAGAACCCATTAATTCACTGGGTTCAGGAATGTCCGTTAAGTGCTATGCCCCAGGACACAACTGACTAGCTAGCGACCAGTTTTGAAACTTTTGGTTCAAAGCCGTCGCTCTAACCACCAGGCTAACCTGTCGGACTTTGGACACACATTCTGTGGCTTTAAAAGTAATTTCTTGGGCTTTTAATCCAGGTGACTTCGTTTGTGTCATGGTGTGGTGGGTTACCTGCGCCTGAGGACTCCGACAACCCACTGAAGTATAAATTCAGGTTGGTGGGTTCATGTGTGTTGTGGGGTGGCTAATAATAGTGTGCGCAGTTGGAGTCCCGTTGGGGTGTTGCTGTCAGCCATGAATGGATCGCGGTGTTTGAGGGATGGAAGGGTGGTGGAGATGGCTGCAGGTGGGGACAACTACATGCACGCCACGCAACCAGTCAAGTTCATGCCGGGGTTTCGACTTGAGGGATTCCCCAATCGTGATTCTATCAAGTACAAGGGGCAATATGGGATCGAAGAGGCCACCACAGTGTTCAGGGGGACGCTGAGGTACGAGGTGGGTGAAAGTGTGGTTGGGGGTATGAGGTGGGTGGTTAGGGGTACGTGGTGGGTGACAAGTGTGGTTGGGGGTACGGGGTGGGTGGTTAGGGGTACGTGGTGGGTGAAAGTGTGGTTGGGGGTACGAGGTGGGTGAAAGTGTGGTTGGGGGTACGGGGTGGGTGAAAGTGTGGTTGGGGGTGCGGGGTGGGTGAAAGTGTGGTTGGGCGTACGAGGTGGGTGAAAGTGTGGTTGAGGGTACGAGGTGGGTGAAAGTGTGGTTGGGGGTACGGGGTGGGTGAAAGTGTGGTTGGGGGTACGGGGTGGGTGAAAGTGTGGTTGGGGGTACGAGGTGGGTGAACGTGTGGTTGGGGGTACGAGGTGGGTGAAAGTGTGGTTGGGGGTACGAGGTGGGTGAAAGTGTGGTTGGGGGTACGAGGTGGGTGAAGGTGTGGTTCGGGGGTCACGAGGTGGGTGAAAGTGTGGTTGGGAGTACGAGGTGGGTGAACGTGTGGTTGGGGGTACGAGGTGGGTGAAAGTGTGGTTGGGGGTACGAGGTGGGTGAAAGTGTGGTTGGGGGTACGAGGTGGGTGAAAGTGTGGTTGGGGGTATGAGGTGGGTGAAAGTGTGGTTGGGGGTACGGGGTGGGTGAAAGTGTGGTTGGGGGTACGGAGTGTTCCACAACCCCATTGTAAATTATCTAACCATGAACGTGTCATTGCAGGGATTTGCCGACTGCCATTGTCGTGGTTGCAACAACTTGGCGTTATGTCAGAACGAACCACACAGAGGCGCTAGCAGTAAGATACACGCGATCTAACATGGGTAAGTCTCTACCCACTCTTATACAAAAAACGGTCCTGGTGACGAGCCTATCGTGGGTTCGAAGCTTGGCTCGGTAAAAAAAAGTCTTGTCTGACGTGGGTAAGTCCCGTCTGGGTGGGTAAGTCTGTCGATGATTTCGACCTTTTTTTAGAAGAACCTGCCATTTTACTGAGTTCAGGTAATGCCCATTAATAACCCTACCTATGTACCCAACTGACCAGTACCTGGTATCGACCACTTTCCTTCATCCGACCCCATTCCACAGAGAGGATTGGTGAGCATATTGCTGAGCGCTGATGAAGATATCTCAGATGAACAACTCTATGGATTGGTGTCTGAGAAAGTGGGTGGCAGCGACCATAGATTGCAGACCATTATGGGGTGGGTTGTGCTGGTTGTTAGTTTCATTATTACCTTATCGTTGTATGATCGTTTTCATGAGTATCTTGCAACACATAGCGGTGTTTTCTAACATCTTAGAGGCAAAATGTGGATGGATCTATTGTAGTGTTAAATATACAATGAAATGTAAGGTGTTTAAACCACCGGTGTAGAAGTGCCCTTGCTTCTGTTATGCATTAAACTAAATTGCATTTTGTGCTGCATCCTGTATGTTGTCCGACCGGTTAGTATGATGGTTTAATGCAACGCCTTTCAACCAAAACACAGGGGAATAAGCATGAATATCCTATCCTATGTTGTAGCATACCCACATATACTGTGGTATACTAATACATCCCCTTTTAACACACAGACTCGGTTTATTGGACAACACAATGGTGACCAAGTCAAAGACTCCGTTACAATCTCTCGCCCACCATCTATCCACTCAGCTCTCATACGGTATTTGCGTTGTTTATATTTTCTTCCTTGTTTATAGTTGATATAGAATCATCATACGATCGGAAAACACAAGATAGTTACAAGACATTGTAGGAACAACTGATCACCATGTTGAGGCTACCAGAGCTATTGTAGTGTGTTGTTTATGATTCAAACATTACTTCAGTTTTGGTAGAACCCATTAATCCGCTGAGTGCCGACAAAGCTGTGTAATAGTTCACCATGGTTAAAGTAATGTACAGTAACGGCTTGCCCAAGAACAGTTTCGAACCTGCAACCCTTAGGTTGAAATACGTTGCACTAACCAACCAAATTAATCAGTCGGACACAACCAACTAGCTAGCGAACAGTTTCGAACCTGTAATTCTTTGACTGAAACACGACGCACCAACCGACCAAGCTATTCAGTCGGATAAAATGTTTGTAGTCAAGTATAGTTAATTTATTTTTTGCTCCTTTGTTCCATTAAAGAAGAATAGAACAATTATTTCAAGTTAAGGAGGTAGGATAAAATAGCAAAACTACAGTAGTTAAAACACGTAAGTGGATAGACACTGTACAAAGGAGAAAAAAATAATGTGGCTGTTAAACATTACATTAATAAAAATAAAATACAACAGAACAATTTAAATTAAAATCAACTAATTAAATTTAAAAACTGGGGCAAACAAATGAATAAACTAAACTAAACAAAATTTGATGTTTTTTAAGCCTTGAAAAAAAGTATGAAGCGCGACCCAGTACTGAGGGGGGAGCCAGCTTTGGAAATGATTCTTCGAGATGAGCATATTGATCCTCCGCAGGTCCTGACGAGCGCGATCTAGTCGTCCTCCGACACGAGGTGATCGGGGAGTTCATGGGGAGGAAGGAGGAACACCACATCGACCTCGTGGTCTACGGGGAGAAGAGGGGTTATACTGCCATGGCGGCAAGCGTCGGATTCCCTTGTGCCATCGCCGCCAGGATGCTTCTGCTGAGTAAGTTTGCTTGGAATATGACTCAACATATTTGTATTTCTTTATCTATTCCCTATGAACTTGTACTTTGATTTTATCAAAAAACCTCATGTAAAGCGCTGGGTTAACGACTATTACATTGTTCAGCTGAGCTGATTTTGGAAGATTTTTAGACATCATTGAACATATTATCGACTTGCTATGCTATGCTGTGTTCTCGTCTATTATGGGTTTTGAGGCCATGTCTAATTATATCCAAACTTAATAATTAAATGGTTTTAGACGTGTTCTAATGACTGTTGTTTTCCAATTTTTTATCAAAGAACCTGCTTGGTGAAAACAAAAAATAAACTAAACTGTTTTGTCATTTTTATATTTCTTGTTTGTTCCCCAGACAAGGTAGAAAGCAAGGGAGTGGCCACCCCCCTTCAGCCAGCCATCTACAAACCACTGTTGAAGGAGCTAAGAAGACTTGGATTTCGACCCAAGATAAAAGTTGTCGAGTCTTAATTACCTACACACACACATACACAAGCTGTGACATACTTGCCTTATATTCATTGTTTTAAATCAAATACACAACATTGTCCTGTCATCAATATGTTCCTGACTATCATCATATTGCAACTATTTCAATCAAATACACACTGAATCTTGTATTCTTGAGTTCTAATAGTTTAGTGTTTTGAACTGGGAATTGCACAAAACAAACTCCTGCACAATTCAATGCGGGATTTTTGTTTAGTCGTTAAAGGGCTTCGTGAAGAAAGTCGTAATTCTTTGTATCCAATAATGGGTGCGACCAATTAGTCTGGTGATTTAGTGCGTCGCCTTTCAATCAAAAGGTTGCAGGTTCGAAACTGGTCACTAGCTTGCTGGTTGTGTCCTTAGGCAAGGCACTTTACGGACATTGCCTGAACCCAGCAGATTAATGGGTTCTACCAAATTGAAGGAACGTGTCTATCATATACAACCCACTGCAATAGCTCCGGTAACCCGACGGTGGGCGCGAGGTGATCTGACGATTGCCCGTGTGTTAACCCCCTTGGTTTTTCCATTTACGGGGATAAACATGAATATCTTATCTTATACACAATTCTTTCGACTAGTTTTTATTCCAATATAATGATGAGTTACCATCGAAACATTTTTGCAAACCGAGCAATTTTACTTATTCCATTTCTTAAACTTGAAATGTCCCAGATTCAAGTAGCGCAATAGACTAATGGCTTAAGCTCCAAGCAAAACATTTGTGTGAAACATGCTTTTTTTACAAGCAACAAATCTGTTTATTTTCTTATTCAATCTTGAATATTCCAAATAGTGTTACAATTTTTTTATTTCAAAACGTCATTGGTGTATTAGATGTATCACGTGGTGGGTCAGGTATTTTGACGGCGACGCACATCGGAGGAAACTCCCACTGGAGGGGGCAAGATGAACTGGTGCAGATGGGATACGAGGCCGAACGCAAGGAAGACGCCGCAACTCACGATGGCATTGACAACCGGGAAAATATCAGGGTAGCGGGGTGGAGGGGGGATTGTTAGCGACATCACTCCGAATGTGAAGCTCAGCAACACCAGGGGCCAGAACTGGGGGGGGGGAATGGGTGATTAGTTTTTAGTCTAGGAAGGTGAAAACTAAAAGACGGAAAATCGGGAAGGAAGGAAGAAGGGAAACTGCATACTAAAATAAAGATTAGGGAATTAGAGTTAGTTTTAAACATGGGGTTATAGTTAGGGTTAGTTCTGGGGTTGAAATTAGTTTTTAGGGCAGGGTTAAAATAAGTTTGAATACTTTTAGAAATAATAAAAGAACACAACTAGTCTAAACTTTTGTGGGATAATCAGGAGTTTGTTTGTGTAGATTTTAAAGGAGATTAACTTGTCTGTGGTCGATTTGTAATTTTAAACTTCGATTTTGATTAAAACAACATTGTCAGTAGGTATATATACACATGTATACCTTGTAAAGCAAAAATCTGGTGGATGGTTGGTTACGCAGCTCTTAACTGGAGTTTACATGGGTAGCCCAATAGCTTAGTTGGTTGGTCCTTTATATTTCTGCAACTAGTCGCAAGCTAATTCGTTGTGTCTTTGGACAAGTCAATTAGCGGACATCACATTAAACAGAGAATTAATGGGTTTTACTAAAAATAAGGAAAGGTTTTAATCATACACAAAACACTGCGATAGTTGTGGTAAACGTTTGTTGAAGTCTTGTGGCAAACATGACATACATTTTTTTTAACTCAAACTCGAAAATCACGACTCACCCAGACATAAACATGACACAGCAGTTTACGAAACAATCCATTTGTGCTGAGTTTCCTTTCATTGAGGTTCGGCTGATTGAAGTTGGAAAGGAATATGAACAAAATTGAGGTTGTGAATAACTGGGTGGAAAGTCCATCTTTGGCGAGCAGTGGCAACATACTGAAGCCACTCATATGTAAGAACCCCGTCACTATGTATGTGGGCAGCTCTCCATAGAGTAACAAAGCTGATCTGTTGAAAACATGGGATGGATATATATTGTTGTTAAAAGATAAACAACTGCAGGACAATCTGCTAACCAGTGGAGCCATAGATGAAAGATTGTGGGTTAAGTATTGTGTGCTCTTGTATCTGGTAGCAACATACAAATAAATGAAAGGAACATCTGCATTATACACAACACACTGCAATATCTTTGTTAACCCGACGATGGGCGGGAGGTAATATAACAAGTGCCCCAACAGTAACTTTCCATGCATTTTCCCCATTATGGAAATAAAACATGACTTTCTTGGTCATCCTAATCCTAGATAACAGCACGAAGCGTTCCAGCCAAACAAACATTGTCCAACCAACTTACACTGCGCTGATAAGAATTGATTTCTCATGAACTTGAAATGAAAAGAGGAAGAATATCAATGAAACGTTTACCTGGAAGAGAAGACAAGTTAGTAGAATTCACCAACTGATGCTAACTTTATGGGTGTCAACTAACATACCGGGGATATTCATGTTTATCCCTGTGAATGGGAAAACCAAGGGGGTTAACACACGGGCAATCGTCAGATCACCTTGCGCCCACTGTCAGGTTACCGGAGCTATTGCAGTGTGTTGTATGTGATAGACACAACAGTTTTAACACTAAGTGGGCAACACTAAAAAGGGGGAAAGCGGTAAGGAGGGAAACTGCACACTAAAATTACGCAAACTAATTTAAACGCTGCCATAAACACTAACCTCAACCCCAGAACTAACCTTAACTCCAACCCCATATTTAAAACTAACCTAAATGTCATATTCTTGATTTAAGTGAGTAGTTTCCCTCCTTATAGTTTTCCCCACAAAGCTACTGAGGCTCAGAGCGCGAACTATACTCATCGGGGCATTAATCTTAAGTTGTAAATCCAAATACTAAATCATGAATTTTCTTTGGGCCTAAAAAATTGTTTTTTTTTAATTTTTTTAAAACTCAGTGGCTTAGTGCTTCACTTATTAGCCGAAGGTAAGACCTGGTTGCTATCTAGTCGGTAGTACTTTTTGAAACACCAGTGTTTACTTGATTTATCCATCTATTTAGCTTGGTGGACCAGTGCATTTAAGCAGAGGGGTTGTAGGATTGAAACCAATTGCTCATTACTCAGTTATGTTATTGGGCAAGGCACTTAACGGACTTTGCCTGAACCCAGCGGAATAATGGGTTCTACTAAATTAAAGGAACATGTGAATCATACATAACATACTGCAATAGCTCCGGTAACCCGACGGTGGGCGCGAGGTGATCTGACGATTGCCCATGTGAAATAACGCTTTACGTTTTCCCATTTACAGGATAAACATATACATCCTATCCTATATACATTGTCCTGATGATGATTATAGACTTTACATATTGCTATCAATATCTCCAATTTGCTGTAAACAAGTACCAATGCTTACCATAGAAAGCTTAAATATCCTCATATTTGGATGGCGTAGCAAATGAACACACGAGGGCAGTGAAAGGAGAAGAGTCGTTAAACTACAAAGTCGCAAAATACTTGTTTGTCCCATCAGCTGCTTTACCTTGATCACCTGTAGAAACAGCCGTAATGGAAATTCATTTGTTCGTTGATTGTATGGATTGTGGTTTGATGGACAAAATGTTGTAGGGTTAAATTTAGTAGCTAGCTAGTCAGTTGTGTCCTTGAGCAAGGCTCTAGACATAAATAAGACATAAATAATGTCCAGTTTAGTTCCTCAAATTTACATTTGATCAGTCCCAGACTAATGTTAACCACCACAATGTCTGACAGATTAGTCTGGTGGTTTAGTGTGACACCTTTTAGCCAAAGGGTTGCAGGTAAGAAACTGGTCGCTAGCTAGTCGGTTGTGTCCTTGGGAAGGCACTTAACAGATTGCCTGAACCCAGTGGATTAATGGGTTCTACGTAATTAAAGAAACATGTAAATCATACAGAAGATATTCTTTTAATTGAAACCATCGAAATTCTGCTGTGTACACTGCAGAAGTGTTGGTGTAAAGCAAGTGTTGGTGTAAAGATAAAATAACAAAATGATGGTTATCTCCAATACTCTTCAATTTTATTGAGTTTTACTAAATATTCTCGTTCTTCATCAAAAAACACTGACGGTAAGCGAAAGACGAAGTTGTGTCACCCCTCCAAAAAAAGTAAAATTTAAGTTAAATTGAAACAGATCACCCACCGGGGAAATCGCGCACCACACGTTCGCTACTTTATCCTCAAATAACCCTCGGTCGAAGGGGAATAACCGGGCAACCACCTGCCCCATGTTATCCATTGATGCCAGGAATGGGAGCCACAACAATATGAATGACAACACTACAGTGATACCAAGCTGGAACAACTTTACGAGGCTGTCGAGATAATGTGGGGTATGTTGGAATAATGAATGTTTTGAATCAAAGTTGCAGTATCTTAACTGTGTTTTCAAAGAATTTTTTCTCTGTTTCATCTCAATTTAATAAAGAAAATTAATTTTACTACAAAGGGATTTTTAGTTTCTATAATATAAAACAATAAAAAATTAAATATTAAGATAAATTATTAAAAAACAGTTTTACAAGCCATAAAACAAATGGTGAAATAATAGACATTTCTATTGTTTCAGTTCCATTAATTAACTGGGTTCACATGCTTTTTAATGTGCCACGCTTTTTGAGTGCCTTGCTGATTAGCATACAGTATTTAGGATAGGATATCCTATGTTTATCCCTGTGAATGGGAAAACCAAGGGGGTTACCACACGGGAATCGTCAGATCACCTAGCGCTTATCGTCGATTTATTCCACTATAATGTGGTTCATATATCAATGAATGAACAAGACTCACCACTTCCCCCATGGAAGCTTTAGGGACTTCCCCAGCAAGTAACAAAACACCGGCAGCGCGTGATACAACTCCATTTGTTTGTAATTCAACGCCAAACAAAAGAAAATTGACCCAACCACGTCATAGTTTCGTTGAAACCCAACCATCGCCCACAACATTAGTCCAAGACTGATGCAATTATACTGGAAGTGGCCGTGGTCGATTAGTATGAGGCCTGGGTAGAACATGGCCAGTATAAATCCAACATTGCTGAATGCTTTGTGTGAGAAGCGCCAGATTGCCCACACAGCGGAATAATATACGATGATGTCTGCCACAATCACTGTGAACCTCATGAATACCTTGTGTTGATCACTTTCAAACCCATGGGATTCCCCCAGTAATATCCACTCAGTGTTAACATAGGAAGCTCTGTGAAATGCTTTGTTAATATGTGATCATGACAATGTTTATAGGATAGGAAATTCATGTTTATCCTGTAAATGGGAAACATGAATATCCTTTATTACATGCGCAATCGTTAGATTACCTCGCGCCCACCTAAGGTGCGTTATTACCTAAACAATTTATAACTTGGTAACCATTTTTAGGAAAGAAAGGTAAAATGGCTGCTTAAACTATGTAAATTAATAAAAAAACATGCCCACATCATAAAACTGCATAAATAACTTCTTTGTTTGTTAAAATCTTTTGCACATAGCGGTAAGAAGACGGCAGTATGATAGCAGTGCTATACGATGCGACTTCTACAAAATAAATTTCAGCTCTGCCTACTCTTTAAAAGTAAACGGTTTTTCTTAATTGATGTTTAAGTCATTGTTTTTACGTGTGCTTAGCTCTTACGCAGATATTTTTGGCAATATTACGGACAGTTTCAGATACCACCATTTTAAAAAAACATTTTTTAATTTTTAATTTTAGTTGGTTAAATGTGAGTGTAGCATTGCTACAGACTTTCACCACATGTAACTCACATCCATCCACACACATAGCTGTGGTACGCAGTAAGAGGGGGGTAGTCCAACCCCCAATACCCCAGGTTGTTGTGGGTCGAGTTCACGTACCACTCCGTGGGGGGGAGGTTGTATGTCACTTCCTGCCAATGCCGCTGGGCCTCGTAATCCCCGAACATTGGGGGTTTCCCCTTTCCTGTGAGCAGAAGACATAGTCAGAATAAGAAATAAATTAGTTTTTTTTTTTTTTCTATTACCACCATCTTTAAAAAAATAAATAAATAAAGGAATAAAAAACAGATCAAGGTTTAAATAAATTACTTATTCCATACAGACTTGCTCTGAAACCTGTGTTACTGCCTAGATCAGGCGTCGGCAACATACTGCATGTAGGCTGTATCTAACCATACCCTGAAATTAAGATAAAGAATACTATTAATGTAATAATTCAGCCAACCAAGAACCTCTGGCCCAGATTATTAGGTACTTGGTTGAACTTTATAATCATAAACTCTAAATCCAGTATGTGTAAGGTAAAATCCCTACATCAACCTTTTCCCTTACATAATCATGAGGTAATCCAATTACCTTTTGTGGAATATCGGTTAAAATGGCTCTTTAAGTGCAAAAGGTTGCCCACCCCTGGTATATAGAATTATCCAAGTACTGTCATAGAGCCCTGCTAGATGCTATGGTACTCATGTTACACAATTGTACAGCGGTCATAATTGCCAAGAAAAAGTACACATGCTACCAAACAGATCTTGCATTACCATACTTCTTATCTCGTATGGAAATGATACTTGTAAACTTTCTACTGGCATGCTCATTTTTTTATTTTATTTTTGCGTTAAAACTACTGGACTAGCCTTGTAACTAATTTTTGGGGCATGTTGATTTGACCTTCATCATACAGGATTTCTTTGCTAAAATTATTCTTATAATCATACAGGTATAAACACACAAATATCTAAGTCTGACACATTACTCTGGTGGTTAAGACAGTCGTCTTTCAGCCGATTGGTTGCAGTTTTGAAACTGTTTGCTATCTAGTCGGTTGTGTCATTGTGCAAGGCACTTAACGGACATTGCCTGAACCCAGCGGATTAATGGGTTCTATCAAATTGAAGGGACGTCTCAATTATACACAACACACTACAGGAGCTCTGTTAACCCGACAGTGGGCGCGAGGTTATCTGACAATTTCCCTCGTGTTAACCTCCATCGTTTTTACACTCATGGAAATAAACATGAATATCCTATCCTATGATACCCCCAACCCCAGTATGGAAAGTACGGCAGCTGCACACTCGAGTTTTTTTGTTTCCCTGCGTCCTTGCACACTTGGGTAATTTTACACATGCTCGTGAGCTAGAACTATAAACATTGTATAATTTCCAACAAACCTGTAAACCTACCTCTGGACCTCGGGTAATTTACTGTCAGTACGTTTTTTGTAACGTAGATAGATAGATATGTTAGCTGATGGACACGATAGATTTAGTCTATTTAGAATAGAATAATATGTTTGTTTAAGATTTTTACAAAATAGTAATACAAAGCAGACTTTGTGCACACTTAAAGTGTGCACTCTTGGACGTTTGCACACTGCACACTTAAATATTTGGCGTGTGCACACTCGAGTTCTCGGCGAAAATTGACGTACTTTCCATACAGTCCCCAACCTAAATAACTTCACCAGCAAGCCAGTTTTCTTGCCACTTTTCCCAATTTTTTATTTCAAACCATTAAGCTAAATAAGGAATTTGTTATCTATAGGCCAGTATGGAAAGTACGGCAGCTGCACACTCGAGTTTTTTTTTCTCTGCGTCTTTGCACACTTGTGTAATTTCACACACGCTCGCGAGCTGGCAGTATAAACATCGTATAATTTCCAATAAACTTGTAAACCTACCTCTGGACCTCGGGTAATTTACTTTCCGTACATTTTTAGTTACGTAGATAGATATGTTAGCTGACGGACACGAAAGATTGAGGATAGAATAATATGTTTTTTAGATTTTGGTAAAACAGTTATGAAAAGGAGATTGTGTGCACACTTGAAGTGTGCATTCTTGGACGTTTGCACACTGCACACTTAAATATTTGGCGTGTGCACACTCGAGATCTCGGCGAAAATTGACGTACTTTCCATACGGGTCTATAGGCACAATTGTACTTCGCACACACAAAAACATTTGCGCCACGTATAGGCAAACTTACCTGAATAAGGCGCCAACGAAACACATAACCGCAAGAGAATAGAACCCAACAGATATATAAGAAGTTCTGGGACTGATAGCGACGGTGACTTATTTAATCCCAATATTCGTATTTCCATTGTTTTAATTTACTTTGATTATCCTGCTTCTTAAAAGCTGGAACGACTATTTATATTTGACGCAGCCACGTCATTGATATAATTCGACGATGGGGATTACCCAGGGGATTCTATATTCCATAAACCGTGGTACCCGGTAAAATATGTTTTTTTTTAATGTTTTCACAGTAAAAAACACAAAGCAGGACCTTTAATATAAAATGGAAAACAGGGAAATGACAGTCGTTAAAACACGTCTGTAATCTAATTACTTATTTACGTTATGTATTTAGACGTGGCCTCCAAACCTATATAAATGTAGGCTAGCCTATATCAAAAATGAAAAAAACATGTTTTAATTAAAATTGCACTAAACCTTAAAGAAATCTATTGAGTAAAAAACGGAGGTTTTTCGTACAAAACACGCATAAACGTTAGGTTACCACGTGCCTACAGTGGTGTTGTAAGCGCAGTAATAGCGGGAAACACATTTGAATCCGGTCCAACAGCTTGGTTATCCACTTTTCAAGTGAAAGGTTGTAGTATCGAGAACAGCCGTTATGTAGGGTTTCGTGGTTTATATGTCTAGCACTAATTGTCCTGACATTTCCCTAGACCTAGAGAATGTTTCTCCACTCATTTGAGTCCATGGAAAGGCTTGCATGAGCCCACTCGCACAGTTGCTTTTGCTAGAAGTCATTGCATACTTTATTACAAATAAATATAAAATACTTCCAATTCACCATATTTATCTTTGTGTCAAATAAACGAATAAATAATGATCTTTTTGGTAAAAATGATGGAAAACTGTATTTTTCATACCCATGATTGAGTCCGCGTATATTTAGGTCAGCTTGGTAATAGTCAGTGGGTAAAAAAGATCTACTGCCCTAGACTCAAGCTAACAGTACTCCAATATCGCTCCCGCAATCATCCTTTAGCTGATAAGACAGGAGACTGGGCTAAACATCTAAATTACACTGCAGGTAATTTAGATCTTCCAAGATACCTGCGACCATTTATTTTCCAACCACAGAATGCAAAGAACACTTCTACGGCACCTCTTTTTAAATCTTGTAATGCATCTAGTTGGTTTACCACAATAAGAGAGCGACTAAAAACTTTATTAAACCAAATACACATCAACATTCGGCCGGATTTAACCAGCCTACATCAATCTGGTGGTTTCGATGGCGGGGCCATGGAAAAAGTAGTCACAATATAAGCACTACACAGTTCCCGACTATAGACTTGGGATGATGAATTCCATGAAAACGAATGTCATTCTCTCGGGGTGCCTTATGAACCAAGTTTCCAGTAGTTTCAAAATCTATTTATTGGCGACTCGAGCGATAAGATATCGGAAAGTATCATTTGAATAAAACAAGTTGGAGGGAATTCCCCTGTATGGCGAGCTTGGGTTCTACGTCAGATTGGATGAACTCCTGTAAATGGAGGAAGTGAAGTTAATTTTTGATTTGATTTTAATCCAAAGCCCTATCTACACTCAGGTTAAGCACGGCGTGGGCTTAATTTCAAGTGTCTTCAATAGGTTTGGGGGAGGTGTGCTTGGGCTAATTATTTATTTGTTTTATTTTTTAATTACGTCTGGTTAAATATTTTAATTGGACTGGAACGATTTCCACGCCTATAACAGACGTAGAAAACATATACACTTGCATAAATTATGCCTGAACCCTAAACCCAGCAGATTATTGGGTTTTATCAAATTGAAGGAATGTGTATATCATTCATACACAACACACTGCAATAGCTCCGGTAACCCGACGGTGGGCGCGAGGTGATCTGACGATTGCCCGTGTGTTAACCCTCTTGGTTTTCCCATTCACGGGGATAAACATGAATATCCTATCCTATGTTGTTGTTTGCTACCACGATGATGTAACAGAAATTATCCAACATTTATAAAGTGAGACTAAAAACTAAAATGCGAAACTTGAAGTATCTAAGTTTTAACATAATTAGTTCTCATAGACATGTATTTGTTTTGTCTTTCTTGTTCACATGCCAAGATTTGCTTTATTTGCTATTATTTAATAACGCGTCAAACAATAAATAAACTATTGGTAAATAAACAAGCAAATTAGTTTAACCGACTAGCTAGCTACCACTGTACTAGCAACCCTTAGGCTGAAAACTGACGCCACTAACACAGCCAAACCCACTGATATAAAGTGAGAACAATAAACTACAAAATAGAAAAACAGGCAAAAATAGACAAACACAAATTTTACTTTGGTCTTATTTTCTGGTGATCTTATGCCCATGTACAAACAACCGATGGTGGGAAAATAAGTGTAACCCACCTGACCATCGGTTGTTTGTACGCTGGGTCAATCAAGCTGCTGCAGTTATATTTGTGTGCTGTTATTATATACAGCCCGCCATCGGTTGTTTGTATATGGACATAAAATTCACTAACCCAGTAAAACCCAATAGAGTGGGAACAATAAACTATAAAGTAGATAAACAGGCAATTTTACTTTGGTCTTGTTTCAGCGTCGGTGACGTGTCGGATGAAGATGGCGTCCTCCCCGGCGTCGGATGGAGTGAGCTCGGCGGAGTAGAGGGGGGAGGATGCAACAGCGAGGATCGATCCATCGTGGCTGAACGCGAGGGAGGAAACGGCAGCCGGGAATCGATGGAACTGACACAATCGCTTCTTGTTGAACCCGTCCCACATGTTCACGAAGCCGTCAGCTCCACCTGGGGTTTGATGGCATGAGGGGTCTCGGACATATGTGGGGGGGGAGGGGTGGTATAACATTCATACCAAGTATATCAACTATACTTGACAAATAACTTTTACATCCAATATGTCACTGAGAGCATAAATGAAAAACATAATTTTTGCCTGGTTTCAAATTGGTTGTAATTTATTATTATCATGTCATGCCACCTCATTATGTTTACAATAAAATAAATTAACACAAGGATATTTTATTCGGAAACAATTATTCAAAATCTGTACTCTTGTTTTTCTAGAGGAAATGATATTAAACAATTTAAACAATGTATTTGTGGTTCATTTTCTTTGTTTTTTAAAAGTAGTAGTTTACTGTGTTTTATTGTGATTATAATGTTGATTTCTTTTGTTTAGCTTTGGCACATAACAGTAAATTATACCTTAATATGTAAAGAATGCAACAATTTAATTTCTTGTTACAAGAATGGCCTAAATTCTAAACCAGGGATTCTTAAACTGAGGGCTTTCACGCTAACCGTGGGGGCTTTACAAGGGGGGCGTGAGCATGACAGTGAGAGATTGGTCTAACAAACAAAGCAGATATTTGATGTGCGTTGTCTCTATCAAAGCTTTGAATTAAATGACTGGTTTCATCCCAAAACACTTGCATCCTTCACACTAAGAAGGAAAATGGCAAATAAGTTATTGTTCTATTTTTCTTGGGCTTAATTTTTGAGGCTAGGTGAGGCGTGAGCATGAATAACAAATGTCAAGGGGGGTGTGAATAAAAAAGTTAAAGAACCACTGCTCTAACCTGTAGCAAATGTGCTGTATCGATGGTGGAAGGCAATAGCGTGGACGGAGTAAATGTGTTCGACGCCGTTCTCTTTGATCCTGTGGCATTTGAAGGCATATTTCTTCTTCTGGGCTTCTGCGGATGGATCCAGATATTCCACTGCCACTCGACCCTCAATCGAACTCAATACGTAACCCTGGGAATGAAAATGTTAGCCTGAAGCGTACTGCATTGTGCAGTTTGTATGTGCGATTATGTAATGACGAATAAGCGGTTAACCAACACACGCAGAGGCGGAAAAGGGAAAAAGGGATTGTATACGCTTCACTGAACATGTCACCACAACCCTAGGAGAGTTAAACTTGCTGTGGTTGCAAATTGAGATACAGGACACAATATAACTGTCTTGAAAACTGCACGTATTACTAAAGAGATATAAATTAATGCATTTCAACAACAATATCGTAACTGATAAATCAAAGGAAATGTGATATTTAGGTAAGAAACTTATAATGCCTTTGTGGTTAAATTGTTTTGTATTAATAAGGCTAAAATTAACCAAAGATTAAAAACATAGTTGTCACCTGTTTATTGGGGAAGCTTCGAACACATCTGGTTTGGTATTTAAGGCTGGATTCCCGTCGCTGCTCCACATAACCCATGTTCCTTAGATCCCATACCACCACACACTTCCCACATGTGCCCACTATAATGTGGTCTCCGCATACTGACATCGTGAACACCTGTGTAACATGGGTGATAAACACAGATCAACTAATCATAAACTATAGGATAGGATATTCATGTTTAAGCCCGTGAATGGTAAAACCAATGGGGTTAACACACAGACAATTGTCATTGTAGATCACCACACGCCCACCGACGCGGTTACCGGAGCTATTGCAGTGTGTTGTGTATGATTCACATGTTTCTTTGATTTAGTAGAACCCATTAATCCGCTGGGTTCAGGCAATGTTCGTTAAGTGCCTTGCTCAAGAACACAACTGACTAGCTAGCGACCAGTTTCGAACCCTAAACCTTTCGGTTGAAAAGTGTGGCACTAAACCAACAGACTAACTGGTCGGACATAAACACTTTATGTGCATATTGAGTATCTTAATTGAGTATTAATAAATTAGATGTGCATTTGTTGTAACATCGAGCAATTGATTCGTTCATGGGTAAGGCTGTACATCAGACAACTTTTAACTGATTCATTGTTGCTTAACCACGAAAAAATCAAGAAACATTCAACCGATTTGTGAGCGAACTTAGCTAAAGAAACAATTACCGGTAGTTACTGCAAAAAGCTTACTGAAACAAAATAACTTGAATTTTTTGAGATTTTAGCAGATTATAATTTGTAACAGAACAATTGGCAAAATTGAGGGCCTACCAATATTTTTTTTTCTGATTAGAGATGAGCTAAGAGGTATTACAGTTTGAGCATATGTAGAAGCATACCCAAATACATTATCACCAGATGTTATTCAAATAACACTGGATTGCCTTTGGAAGAAATATATCTCAATATTACAACTAATCTTAAACCAATCTTTAAGCATACAGTGTTGATTAAACTTTACTACATACATTTAGCATTACATATGGTGGTGGCTGTACTAACTAATATCAACTAATATCATTAAACTATCATTAAAAGTGATTCCTTGTGACTGCACCAATGCCGGAAACACACAGCAACAGTGTTACATAAAACATAAAGATTAAAAATAGTGTCTCATAAATTGCGCGCTTCTAAAACATGTCAATAGGCTAAAAATACCTTAAAAAGAGCGAATGCTAAGTGCATATGAAAAAAGTTAGTGGCAATGACGCAAAAAAAACCTTAAAAGTTGCTATACCAACATTTTTTCACTGCAAGGTTGCATGCTTTACTGCTTTTTACTGGTTCCTCCAAATACCCAGTGTGGGGAGTGTATAGGGCAGTGTG
>CH003203.1:567769-578542 GCA_000149265.1 Ciona savignyi
TTAATAGTCAATTTAAACAGAGTTAAAATGGATATAAAGTGACAGGAAGGTAGGTAATTTTGCTCACATTCTGCCCACACTGCATATTTAGAGTCACCCCTTTTTACCCTCCAACAAGAAGTTAAATTAAATTATGATGTCTAAGATGTATCTTACTAGGGATGCACAAACTAGAATATCGAATCTTCTGGATTCGATTCCTACGGGATTCGAATCCAAATATTACGTTTATTTCGAATATTTGGATTCGAAATAATATACATTGCACATTAAGAAACTATAATTGCATGGAGTTACTTTTTATTTCCATTGTACATATTGCAGCAGCGTTGAATACAATGGGTATTATAAGCATGGGCGCCGACTTCCGTTGTAAATTCGCCGCAATGTCTGTTTTATAATTACACAAAAAATTCCCTGCGCTTTTAAATAATCACATTAAATTGTCTAACCGCAGCGCCGCTTTTCCAGCGGTGTTTATTGCTTTGATCGGCGGTTTGACCTAGGGTTACGTTGACCTAGATTCAATACAGGACCACTGACGCACTCTCGTTTTTCCCCACGTTCTTCCCATTACTAAGTATTAGCTAGAGAGAACACTAGGCTAACATCGGTTAACGGGTTAACGATTTTTTTCTTTGATCAATTAACCGTTATAAGAATCTGGGTTCTTGCACAGCCCTCGCAGACACATAAATATTTGGTATATTCTTTCCGTATTGTTGACGCTGCGCTGCGTATTAACGACCATGCAATATTTCAGCGGTGGAAGTAGTTAGATTAAACACTTAAACTCCTGGCTTAATCTTTTAGCTTTGTTAATCGTTAGTATCATAGTTCTATCCGAGTTAGTTCGAGGCATAGGGCCTTTGTGACGTCATAAAATTTCGCGCAACGGTAACATGTTACTGAAGTCGCCGCCTATGATTATAAGTATGTAATCACAGAGGTAGTCAGCGGCAGCAGAAATTTTTGACAATCTTGCCACTTTAACTCGAGTTTGATTTTTAATATAGAATAGGATTCGATATTCTGGATTCGAAATAACTATTCTAGAATACCAAGATATTCTAGTTTGTGCATCCTTATATCTTACCTTCCCAGGTTGTGAATACGATCCAATGTTATTCTGAGCTCGAGGATCCCACAGTTTGATGGTCTGGTCCCAACTTCCTGTCACCACAACATTGGTGTCCGCACAATACTCCATACACCTGGGTCGAATTCATCGTAAATATGGTTGAAAGGGCCGGGAAAAAGACATGATAGAAATCTTACGCAAACATTTAGAGTCCTAACACTCAGGAAAAAACTTTTTTTTTAATTTTAACAAAAATAATATATATTTCTTAAAGCCCTCTCAAATCAGGAAAATAACTGTAAATATGTGCTTTTTATAATGTGACCTTAATTCCAGCGAAACGGTGAAACATTTTATAAATGCCAAATAGAAAATATGCTTAGTGGCTACTTAGCAGCAGATTAAAATAAAACTAAATACTAGGGATGCACAAACTAGAACACCTTGGTATTCTAGAATAGTTATTTCGAATCCAGAATATCGAATCCTATTCTATATTAAAAAGCAAACTCGAGTTAAAGTAGCAAGATCGTCAAAAATTCCTGCTTCCGCTGACTACCTCTTTGGCCAGTGTGATTACATATTTATAATATCCGTTGTAATCATAGGCGGCGACTTCAGTAAAGTGTTACCGTTGCGCGAAATTTTATGACGTCACAATCGGCCCTATGCCTCGAACTAACTCGAATAGAACTATGATACTAACGATTTACAAAGCTAAAAGATTAAGCCAGGAGTTTAAGTGTTTAATCTAACTACTTCCCCCGCTGAAATATTGCATGGTCGTTAATATGCAGCTCAGCGTCAACAAAAGGGAAAGAATATACCAAATATTTATGTGTCTGCTAGGGCTGCGCAAGAACCCAGATTGTTCTCTCTAGCTAATACTTAATAATGGGAAGAACATGGGGAAAAACAGGAGTGCGTCGTCAGTGGTCCTGTATTAAATCTAGGTCAACGTAACCCTAGGTCAAACCGCCGATCAAAGCAATAAACACCGCTGGAAAAGCGGCGCTGTGGTTTGACGATTTGATGTGATAATTTATTTAAATGCGCAGGGAATTTTTTGTGTAATTATAAAACAGACATTGCAGCGAATTTACAACGTTGCGCCGTCGGCGCCCATGGTTGTAATCATTGCTGCTGCAATATGTACAATGGAAATAAAAAAGGAATTCCATGCAATTATTATTTCTTAATGTGTACCGGTATATATTATTTCGAATCCAAATATTCGAAATGAACGTAATATTTGGATTCGAATCCCGTAGGATTCGAATCCGGAAGAGACGATATTCTAGTTTGTGCATCCCTACTAAATACTCAACTGTTAAACATGCTCAATCATATGTAAAGAATTGTATTAAACTGTTAAATTCAAGATAGTATTTCATGTTTTATTCCTATGCTTGGAAAAGCGCAAGGGACAAAGACAATTTTCAGTTTCCATATGATTAAGATGTTCTTTTAGCTGTAGTGAAACCCACAGTATAACACAAAATACACTGGATTCAGTCATGGTTCGTTTAGTGCCCCGGCGCAGGTAATATATATTCCAGCATTTTAATCACCATTAAACATCAATCGTTACCATCCCATACCTTATTGAGTTGTTATGCCTTCCCACCATGGTTTCTCTCCCACTGTTCAAATCATACATGAGCACGCATCCATCCAGCCCACCACTCCATACGTGGACCGAATCCTGGCAATAAATTAAATTTACATCACATGACAGTAGTTGTGCCATGAATCTTTTCCTGTTTTGAAAACATATTACACAGATTCGTGTGTGTTTAAAACAACTTTGTAATCCAAAACTAGAAGCAAAAATCACCAGAGCAATAGTTTTTTAAAAATTAAGATATATTTCATTAACGGCAGTTTCCTGTATTTTATACCAACTCACCGAGAAGCAGCAATCAAGGACAGGTGACTTGTGTTTGTATTTGAATCGCTGGCTGTTTTCTGTCACGTCGTACAAACGAACCGAACTATCCCAAGAAGATGCTAGTAGGAATTGGGAAGTTGAAGGACTGAACTTAACTGATGAAATTCCATCATTTGGGCAATTGTTTAACTGGTATTCGTTCGCCATATTGTTCTATTATAATGGGATAAATGACTGTTTAAAAATGTATTCTAGCCTAGCCAACTTTATATTGTGCGTTGTGCCAAACCTGAAATTAAAATAATATATCAACACAAAAATTCAACAGAATGTATTGTAATAATAAAAAATTGTTCTAAAAGCTATAAAAACGAATAATTCTAGGCCTAACTACAAATCAGACATTTAAAAACTAGTCGAAGCTCGTTTCCATTAAGTTTCGAGAGAATTATACGAGAGAAAATATAAAATTAAATTCCCGCCAAAATTAAATAGGCTGCAGCCTGCAGCAACACAGAACTGAGATCGGGTGGATGTTGTCTTTGATTAGACAATTTGTCGATCTACGTGCGTTAAATACTATTATAATGTGTCAAAAAACAATTCATCTATCATGTACACTGGATAGAATATTCATTGTCCGACTGGTTAGTCTGGCGGTTAAGTGCGTCGCCTTTCCATCGAAAGGTTGAAGGTGCAAAACTGGTCGCTAGCTTGTCGGTTGTGTTTTTGGAAAAGGCACCTGGCGGACATTGTCTGCACCAAGCGAATTAATGGGTTCTAGCAAATTAAAGAAACGTTTCTAGCATACACAACACACTGTAATATCTCCGGTAACATGACAGTGGGTGCGAGGTGATCTGACGATTGGCCCCCCCTAAATGGGGTTGGGTTTTACCCCCGCCCCCTTTTATGGTTTAGTTCCCACTCACGGGATAAACATGAATATCCTATCCTATCCTATCCACGTTTGACTCTATTAGGCATAAATTAAAATAGTGCGTTATCACACAGGTAATCGTCAGATTAACTCGCTTCAACCGCCGAAGTAACGAAGCCATATTAATTCTTTCTTCTATAGCCTACATGTTAAAAATATGGTTGAGCCGTTTTTAAGTTTTGGATTAACTCAATTATCCACGCACTTAGAACCACTTTTAGATCACCTCGCACCCACCGTCGAGTTGGTGCAGTAGTTGCAATGTGTTGTGTATGATTTAGACGTTCCTTCCATTTGGTATCATTTTTTCCACATCATTTAACTGGGGTCATGCAATGTCCATTAAGTGCCTTGCCCAAGGACACAACCGACTAGTTAGCGACCAGTTTCTGACCTGCAACCATTCGGCTTAAAGGCGACGCGCCAAGCTAATCAGTCGGACTGACGGCATCGTAACTGGTCGCTGTTAGTCGGTTGTGTCATGGGGCAAGCCGTTTAGCTTCATCATCATAAAACAGTTTGAGTCGGATGACTCGCCGTGGGCCTCTTCACTAATCGCCTCCACTCAATTCTGTTCTGAGCGAGTCGAATTGCTTCTTTGACACCCAATCCGGTAAGTTGCCTGATGTCGTCCCAGTATCTCGTTTTAGGCCATGCCGGTCAGGAGCACATTGTCGAGGTGGTGGTCGCTGCGCAGAATAAACTTCAGTTTTCTTTCGTTGATCATGTCCGCCAGACGACGATTACAGTTAATCCTTTGTAGTATCTTTTCGTTCGTTTTTTCTCCGTTCAGCTAACGCGAAGAAGACGTCTGAAACACCAGAGCTCGAAGCTGACAATTCTCTTTTTGTCAGACTGCTTAAGAGACCAACATTCAGCTCCATATGTAGCGATTGAGAAAACTAGAGAAGTAAGTAGGCTAGACGTTTTTTGGTTGTCAGTCTAATGTTTCTGTCTTTCCAAATTTTGGTTAATGCAACAGTTGCGTTCATGGCAATAGCTATTCTTCTCTTTATCTCTACACTGTCATCGTACGTGTCGGTAAGGACTACTCCAAGGTAAGTGAAGTGTTTGACGTTTTCTATCGGCCGGTGTTGATCTTGATGGTTGTTCCGTCGTTTACATCAGGTGTCCTTCTGATCTTCATAACTTTTGTCTTCTTTGCATTGAGGAAGAGTCCGGATTTTTCACTTTCTATGCGGACTGTGTCTACTAGTTCTTGAAGTTCTTCCATACTTCCGGCAGTAAGTGCTACGTCGTCCGCATATCTCAGGTTGGTTATTATATGTCCGCTTACTTTTACAGTGCCAACGAAATCATTAAGAGAATTCCTCATTATGGCTTCCGAATAAACATTTAACACATTTAGCTTACATTGCATTAATTAGTGTAGTGGACATAGCAAAAATCAGCGGATAAAGGGTTTTTTATTATAAAGTGTCAATATAACTAGCTTTAAAATAGCTCTGATAACCTGACGCGACCTTGGACGCGAAGTATTGTTGTACATGACTGAGATAGATTTTGAATATGATATCTGATTGAATGTTTATTTTGAATTGATTAAATCAATTTATCGGCATGTGTCATATTTGGACACAGTAATGTATTTTCTACCTTGGATATGTACTGTGCTACGTACGGAATAAAATCTAGGCTTCCCAAACACCCCAATCATCGTATCGTAAAACCTGGCAGTGATCCCACCAAACAAACACAGTTTACAATCTCCGTCCGTCGTGTTTAAATATTCGTTTTGCATATCATGAAAATGCACAGGAAAGGGTGGTAATGGCGCTGCACTGCTATCCACTATACATGTCAATGTATATCTGTTTCAGAAGATGAGTTTGGTACGCCTTCCATGACCGCAATCTCCAGTATTGCTTCAGTAATTCGTCATCGTTCGGATATGGATATTCCTATAAACATGTAGTTGTATTTGAGCAGAAGTGAGTTGTTTATATTTACGCATAGAATATAACAGAGATTTTGTTCTGGCCTTAGTTTTGAACTCAGGATAGGCTTATTGGTGTAGAGGTTTTTTTTGTAAGTCTGTTATCCATTCGGCCACACGACCGTTCAAGAATAGAACAAAGGGCCCGACAATACCAACAATTAATTATAACACGCTCAATCGGCAGCGACAGATAAAATAAATCTACGGACTACCAACCAGTTTTAATCTTACAATCTTTTGGCTAAAACGCGAAGTTTTAACCTCTACCAAGCCTATTGTGCGTATTGAATATCGATGGGTATAAGATATTTATCGTACCTTCTGACGTAGGTGATCCAAGCACTGCTCGGTGACGTGCTCCCAGAATAACTTCTTACTCAGCATCAAACATTCAGCGCCGTTGCTCACTAGCGCCACTTGCGGTTGGTCCGTGTACAGAGAACAACCGACCCCGAAAGTGCCCCCTCTAGTCAGCCTTCGTACCGTCAAATGGATTCGGTTTGGGGGGTTTTTCTGTGGCTGCTCGGATGACAGACGACTCTGTGCAATTGATCGTCATTTAAAAGTTGTCCATACCCATCTGATTATCTTTAATTAAATTAAAGAAATCTTTGAATCAAACACAACACACTATACATCGGGTACCCTGACATTGGGCGCGAGGTAATCTGACGATCGCCCGTGTGTTAACACTTCCTTACGTCTCCCACGGCGATAACAAACATAAATCTTTTTGGAAACTAGTCGATCGCAAGGTCAAAAAGCCCAAACCAAAATAGAAAATAGATAAATATCATTCGCTAATCGTTCACATTCTTGAGTATAATGTACATTTCTACAAATCGGTAGATTTAAATGCTTCGCTTAAAATTAATATCACGACAATATAAACCTGGGAAAACCACTACAACAATATTGAATTTGGTTAACGCTGTACTGGTCATACTTTCCCCTAAGCGTCGTCCATTTAGTATAAAGTCAAAATATAATTAAACTTAATTAAACATAAAATGGGATGGAAAGCGCTTAATACCTCGTGTTGTAGCATGGTTTCGTATTTCGATAACTCCGTTGCCGGATCATTGGATTCGTCGTTCGCATCGAACTCTTTGTTTTCGTCTCTATCCGTACCGGATGTCGACACACGACTACCGGATGACGGACCGGTTCTAAGATAAGCGGTTTTCATCGGACTGGGTGTCCGCAACGCATTCAGTGTCGCATCGTCCCCCGTGGCTGGTTGCTCGGAGGCGCCACCTAGCTGCGTGGGTAGTGTGAGGTCGCTCTGATGATCCCCCTCGCCCATGTTGGCGTGGGGGGTGGTTGGGAGACCCAGGACATCAGGATTTAACTGCTTTAGTATGCTACCTGCGGAGATGAGGATGTACTATATTGTGGCGTAGTGCTGAGTCATAATTAGCTAGTCGGTTGTGTCCTTGGGCAGGGCACTTAACGGACATTGCTTCAACCCGGCGGATTAATGGGTTCTACCAAATTAAAGGAACGGGTGAATTATACACAACACACTGCAATAGCTCCGGTAACCTCACGGTGGGCGCGAGGTGATCTGACGATTGCCCGGGTGTTAACCCTCTTGGTTTTCCCATTCATGGGGATAAACATGAAATATCCTATGCCATCATACTTACTCATTTCCAGCTGCTGGTAAACGCTGATGTCATTATTCGTCGCCTCTGCCTCCCGGTCGTGTAACGCCCTCAAGTGGTCTGTCGGACAAATGTTTCATTATGTGATCGTTAATGTGTGAGATGTTACCCCTTACATACAAGTTACTTCGAATTTTTTTGTTTATAAGCAAAAAGCGGTGCCTTCAGTAGTCGTCGTGGCCGAGTGGTTAAAGCGACAGAATAGAAATCTGTTGGGCTCTGCCCGAACAGGTTCGAATCCTGCCGGCGACTTCGGAATTTTACTGCAGCGCCCATAAATATTTTTATAAACTGTTATAACAATTTTCGTTAGGTGTTCTATTAATTATTGTTATTTATACAAGAGAACAATAAAAACTAAACTAATATAATGATGTGTTTTTACATCATTCGCCATAGCACTTCGTGTCCTTAGTTCGATGCCTTGTATTTGAAACCAGGTATTACGACACTTTTGAACCAACTGCAACCATCGGTTAGGCCTATTTCTTCATATTTTTAAACACAGTGACGTATGATCTAGTGTTGTGACGTATGATTTCAGTGTTGTGACGTATGATCCAGTGTTGTGATGTATGACCCAGTGTTGTGACGTATGACCCAGTGTTGTGACGTATGATCCAGTGTAGTGATGTATAACCCTGTGTTGTGACGTATGACCCAGTGTTGTGACGTATGATCCAGTGTAGTGATGTATAACCCAGTGTTGTGACGTATGACCCAGTGTCGTGACGTATGACCCAGTGTCGTGACGTATGACCTAGTGTTGTGACGTATGACCTAGTGTGGTGACGTATGACCCAGTGTTGTGACGTATGACCTAGTGTGGTGACGAATGATCCAGTGTCGTGACGTATGACCCAGTGTTGTAACGTATGACCTAGTGTGGTGACGAATGATCCAGTGTCATGACGTATGACCCAGTGTTGTGACGTATGACCTAGTGTGGTGACGAATGATCCAGTGTTGTGACGTATGACCTAGTGTGGTGACGAATGATCCAGTGTTGCACAAAGCACGAACCTTCATCGGTTGAGAGTTCCATCTTCTCCACCAGATGGGGTTGGTGAGTGTCGTCCACCTTCCATCTCTGCTCATCTCTCATCCGTCGAAATACCTCGGATGACGTCATCGATTCCGTTTCGATCGTTTTCAACACGGAACAACTTCCCTGGTAAAGCATAATAACATTATATATACGCACTTGTTTGTACATAAAACGCGACATGTTTTTTTACCAGGTTTAGTTTCGAACCCTTTATGGGTTCGTTGCTAAGACCGTTTTTGTATGTAAGTCTGTTATTGTATCGGTCGCGTTAACCATTCGGGCATACGATAGTACCATTGTTACGCTTACCCCAATGTTGTATTAGGTTAAGGCAGGTATCAGCAGCTTGCGGTTCTTCCATCCTTCTAATGCGGCTATATTAATTTAATTGCTACTGTAGCGAGCGCTTAATAAGTTTAATATCCATGCGTAAGTGAAACAAACAAAAGAACACTGGCGTATTTATCTCACGCAGTGTTGTTTTCCTTTTATTGTGAAAATAATATTAGTTTTGCGGCTCCCAGTGATTATTTTGTAGAATATCGGTTAAAATGTTTCTTTAAGTGCAAAAGGCTGAGACCTGTTATAGTGTAACATATTCCTAATTAACTTGGTTTTAACTTATATCCGGTTTTAATTTAAAATGTAATTAATTATAAAAGTTCAACCCAAACTGAGGATAGTTTAGTTATATTTCGTTCTTTTGTTAGATTTAGTTAGTCTGGCAGTTAGCCTGGCGGTTAAGTGCGACGCCTTTCAATCGAAAGGTTGCAGGTGCGATACTGGTCGCTAGCTAGTCGGTTGTGTCCTTGGGCAACGGATATTGCCTGAACCCAGCGAATTAATGGGTTCTACCAAATTGAAGGAACGTGTCTATCATATACAACACACTGCAATAACTCCGGTAACCCGATGATGGGCACGAGGTGATCTAACGATTGCCTGTGTGTTAACCCCCTTGGTTTTCCCATTCACGGGGATAAACATGAATATTCTATCCTATCCTACAAAAAAATAAAAAAGTGTAACATGGTTATGTAATTAAAATAGAAAGCTGGAAAACAGGCAAAACTAATAATTAAAACACGTTAGTAAATAAACATTGTTTAACTATATAAAAAATGTTTCTTAAAACGCGACCAACCACTAAGCGTGGAGCCGGCTTCGAAATTTAAATTGAATAAAAACTAAACTGAAAATTCCACTGATGGGAACCATTGTGACGTGGCGATGACGTACCGACTTGATGACGTATATCCACTCGGAGTCGAAACTGTTGGGCGAAAGGAGAACTCCACGTTTGAAATGACGGAACAAACACCGGGTCGGGTTGGCGTTCAATAATTCCTTCGGCCATTTTTCCAGCAATGGAAGTGACCTGTTTTTACAAATTCTGATTTTTTTTGTTTTTTTACCGAACCAAGTTTCGAACCCATGATAGGCTTTAGGCAAAAGGACCGTTTTTTTGTTGGGTCGGGGTAGAAGTCGGTATACGTATCGGTCGCGCTAACCATCCGGCCACACGACCGTACTTGTACAAATTATGTAGCCATTCACGGTGTGTGAAATGTGTTACACCGCCCTAGTGGTTAGCACTGTCGTGGTTAAAATGACGTCACACACTCCAAATAATGGGTACGGTCGATTTTGTACATTGATTCTCTAATAATTAGCCACTTTAATACAAAACCCGACAAAAGAAAAAGAATGACAAATAACACGGTTTTGGGAGTTCCCCACTTCCCTTAGCTTTATTAAAATGGTAAGTTTGGAACCCATTATGGGCTAGTCACCAAGACCGTTTTAATTTTAAAATATGTAGATGAGTCGGTCGCGTTAACCATTCAGCCACACGACCGTCCCACTTTAAGAACTTTTGTTTACCGATCTAAGGTTCAAACCCAGGATAAGCTCGTTACTAAGACCTTTTTTTAAATAGTCGATATATGTATCGGTCGCGTTAACCATTCTGCCACACGACCGTCACCTCAAGAACGTTCCCCGGTCCGGATCACTAAGGACTCCACCACGCCCTCCTTCGATGAAAATCTCCCGGTAATCCTCCCCGCTGAGCACGAGGAACTCACAGGCGCCGACAGTGGCCACACTCCATCGCCATTCGATTCCTTCCAACATCTCGTGCTCCTGGTCGGGATGGGGGGTTAGGTTGGGGTAGGGGAGGGGTG
>CH003203.1:578897-595169 GCA_000149265.1 Ciona savignyi
GGATAGGTGTATTCATGTTTATCCCCGTGGATGGGAAAAAACAAAGTTACGTTATCACACGGGCAATCGTCAGATTATCTTGTGCGCATTACCTAGCTATTGCAGTGTGTTGTATAAAATTAAGACGTCCCTTCAATTTTAGTAGAATTCATTAATCTATTGGGTTCGGCTGATTTTCGCTGAATGACCAAACCTTGTCCAGGCACACAACCAACTAGGTGGAAACAAGTTTCAATGAACCAACTTCAAAGTTATAGTTGCAGTGGGAAAGTGGTCAAATTAATGAAGAAATGATCTGTTGATATATAATAGTCGCCATTAATCCAACACCTGACTTAGCTTCCCCAACCATACCCCACAACACAATAGACTTACCACCCCCCACTAAACCCCACCCCCAACCACACACCAGACTCCCCTCACCAGACACCCCATCATACCCCCTGATACCCACCACACACCAGACTCCCCACCATACCCCATCCCCACCCACACACCAGACACCCCACCATACCCCACCCCGAACACGTCTCCTTTCTTCAGAAACATCACTGGACTTGTATTTCCTGTTTCATCTGTCTTGATTACCACCGCCGACCCAGCCAACAATACGTAGAAGTTGAGTGGTGGTCTGCCCTCCCGTACAACCAGCTTTCTTCCCCGGGAAACTGAAGATAAAAATCCCGTCACAATGGAAGGGAGAGTCGGGGTATAAATCCCAACTTACCCAGCGAAATACCCGGTACGAGCTATCTGATGCTGCACCGAGCCGGAGTGATCCGATATCGCCTTAATGTTGCGTAGAGCCGTTTTTACCTATAATGGTCGATGTGAGATATTAACACAATAAACCCTCGCTGTCTATTTACCTGGTTGATATCTTTGCCCGTTCTATTGCTCGGAAGACAGTGCAGTATATTTCGAGTGCTATCTGAAAGTCGGTACTGTTGGAATGGAAAATTTTACAACCAAGAATATAAGTTTGTTGAGGTGTGGTAAACCCAGGGCGTTCTCCACCTGGATATATAGTGGTTTAGACGATTTTCTGACGATTGTCCATGTGTTGGGTTTCCTATTCACGAGGATAAATATGAATATCCTATCCTACCTTGTATTAAACTGAATCGCCCTCTCAATTCACGGAGATATATCAATGAACATTATTCCGACTTGAGAGATTCCAATGGGTTCAAATTATTAGTCACTTCCACACTAAAATAGTCGCAGCAACCAGACTATGGGCACGCGGTAACATAATCGATAGCATTTAAACATAGAGGAAACCAGGGCGTCCTATGCTGCAGAGTAAAGTATTTTCCGGGACCCATTTCATGATGTGTTATATTCACAAGAAAATGTCATTTTGCCTGGTTTATCTCGACCCAAAAATTCAATATGGTTCAAAATTACCAACCATTACATGCACACTGAAATAACATGCGGACGTTATTCTTCCGCATGGGAAACATGGGCAGGATCGTCCCTATCTGCTCCCATTTAATATGTTTTATTAGAAATGTCAATTTGCCTGGTTTTTCATTTTGTAACTTGTGACGTCAAATAGAATATCCTTTTTCGTGTCTGATGACGTAGGTAGGTCCCCATTATGACGTTGTATGTTGTAGCTATCGTCCACCAGCAAACCATGTTGCCTGCATAACCGCGCCAGCCATATGGCAAGGCGCGCCACTATATACCACTTTTTGTTCGGCTGCAAAGAGATTACAAAATATTCATTGTTTTCAGGCTTAGTTTCGAACCCATGACATGCTCCATATTAAGATCGTTTTTATATAGAATTATGTAATTAAAACGGTAGAACGACTTAGGTCTTAGATATTCACAATACATTTGATCAAGGGTTACCCTGCAGTGATTATGGTGTCTGGGTCGATTTTTACCATTTCCACTTTCGGGAAGGGTTTATAACCGACAGTCAGGATATTTATGTTTTTTACTGAATGGGAAAACGCAAGATACGTTACCACACGGGCAATCGTCAGATCACCTCGCGCCCACCATCGGTTTACCGGAGCTATTGTAGTGTGTTGTGTATGATACACACTTTCCCTTAATTTCATAACCGCACTAGGTTCAGGCAATGTCCGTTAAGTGCTTTGCTCAAGGACACAACAGACTAGCTAACTTTTTTTCTCATATAAACTTTTAAGCTGAAAGGCGGCGAACTAACCCACCATGCTATTTAATTTTTTCTGAATCCAGTCAAACAAATATAGGCATAACTAAACAAAACATAATTTGCAACGGTTATCGCCTTACACTCTGCAATATAAATCCCGCTAAGTGTCTCTCAAACACCAACCCCATGTTTAAAACTAACTCTAATGTCATAATCTTTTTTTAATGTGTAGTGTCCCTCCTTTAAGTTTTCCCCAATAATGTCAGGATGTTAACCAGTTTTAAGATACTCAGTAATAAATGCAGAAACACGTACCAGTTGTGGTTTGTTGTGTTGAAGATATTCCTGACTTGGGCGGTCATTCTTAAGGATCTGCGCCCGCGTATTTCGAAGCTTCGATTTCGCGTAACTCTGGCGTCGTGACGTCATATCTTCCGCCAGGTGGAGCTGTCCCCCATCTTCTAATGTAGGGGTGCCGGCGTTCGTTGACTGAGATGTTTTGTTTCGGCTTCCTGTGAGGACAACCTGAGTTTATGGTTGCGCTGGACTGTATTTAAGCGGACCCTTACGAATAGCTTGGAGGTTCAGTGCTTTGTCTTTTAACCGAAGGGTTGCAGGTTCAAAACTGGTCGCTAGCTAGTCGGTTGTGTCCTTGGGCAAGGCACTTAGCAGACATTGCCTGAACCAAGTAGAATAAAAGGTTTCATCAAATTGAAGAACGTGTGAATCATTTACAAACGCACTGCAATAGCTCCGGTAACCCGACGATGGGCGCGAGGTGATCTAATGATTGCCCGTGTGTTAACCCCCTTGGTTTTCCCATTTACGGGGATAAACATCAATATCCTATCCTGGTATCCTATCATTTTGGAACGACAATTAGCGGACATTGCCGGATCCCATTTAATAAGTGGGTTTCTACTAACGCTAAAATAACATAATGATTATACACAGAACAACACAAGAGCTCTGATAACCCGACGGTAGGCGCGATTAAGATATTGAATACTATTTATGTAATAATCCAGCCCACCAAGGACTTCATTTTTCCACATATGGCCCGCCGACTAGAAAAGTTGCCCATCCCTGGTCCTATATATTATAACAATCAAGTCTTTATAGATGCATCTTACATTCACTACTAAGTAACAGGCATACCTGGAGTACCACGTACTGCAGTGCTTCGGGTGCGCTCATCTGGTTCATTTGGAACAAACATGGCGTCGAGCACGTATTGGGGGCTTCCCCTCACCTCAGCTTGCTTCGACTCCTGTGGTATCGGCGGGAGAACCGAGAATCGCTTTGTCATTGGTGCGTTTAAACTTCGGTGCAACTTCCTTCTAATATCAGGCAAAGGTGCTGCTGTTTGCTCCTGCAAGCTGTACCTTAGTTGGCCAATCATGGCTTCGCCGAATGGCTTTCTGTTCTCACTTCTTTTCAATCTGCTACAAAACTGACTTTCCTTTCTAAACTGCAAATTTGTCATGCTGGTATCAACATGGGGGAATCCCAGAGTTGAAATGTGCTTCTTCGCCCACTCGTGTTGAGCGACCCCACAATCCCTGATCACCGAGCGCGAGGTATGATATGACGTCGGGTCGAACTTGCTCGAACTACGAACCCTCCACTTGTGCACACGGTACACATCCTTCGTCGTATCAAGCACGTTTGTTTTATATCGAGTGTGGAGTCGACTGGCTGCGCTGCGGTCTCCAGGCGAAGTATTGAAGCAAACAGAAGTCATACTGATTGAGATTCGCTTCTTAGTCACACCAGGGTGAATTTTCCGTTGCTTGTCCAGCTGATCGTTCGTGCTCACCTTGTACCGCGCTCGCTTTGATCGTCTTCCAGCTACAGTTACGTCCACCGCTATAGAAGACGCTTTGGGCACCTTCACAACGTCTCCACCGTTGATACGAGGCTTCGTGAGACATAGGTCGTGCATCATGCGTGGTCGGGTGGTGTTTTGGCTCCAAACAATCATACAACGCTACGCTATTCTTGCAGCTATTGTCTCGCATCTGTGACGAAACAGAGCACGCTATTCGATACAACTAACCCTGTGTTTCGTGTAAACAGTGGGAAAGTGCGCGCTCCACTCCAAGTCGGTAATCCACTCAATACATCAACTCGACATCGAATACAGAATAATCAGCATCTTATTTACACAGAATCGTTGACACTGAAGTGAAAGCGAAAATAATTTCCAGTCGGTCGCGCAGCCCACACAATAGTTGCACCGGTGAGGTCGTCAATATGAGGTGTCGGGTTACTAATGTTCCCAGCATGACACGGTAATCGGCACCGGAGCAAGGGTGAACCTGAGCCGACAATACATTACATTCATACTTTGATATACATGTTGTTTATACTATTACTCCGTTTGCTACTGATGGGTTTTAACCACCGTATATGTTTTACCGTTTTATCGTGCCTCGTTTGTAAATAATTGTGCCATTCCTCTTTAAAGTAATGAAGTAGCAAAAACTAAACTAGACAATCAAATTCTCTGTTAAAACGTGTGTGTTTACTGGTTCGTTTTAACTATTGTTAACTATGTTTACTGGTTCGTTTTAACTATTTTAACTATCTTTTTCTTTAAAATAATTATCCGTGCTTATCTTCGTTAATATACTAAAAAAACAAATTGTTCGCTTGTAGGTTTGATATCGGATATTGTTTAAAAGCCTAGATACATTGAACAATTGTAATTTTAAGGTTGGGTAGAAAGAATTCATTTGGTATGTTTATTCTAAGACACCTTGTGCCCGTATAGTTATTTAGCTTGTGGATACGCAAGGTACATAACCGTAATTGGCAAATTGAAAGTGTAACTTTGTACAGTCAGTCTGGGCACCATTTGGCAAAGTGAATGCTCAAAGATGATCCAATTGAAAGTGTAAACTTGTGAACCGTGAATTCTCGAAGAGAGCGCCGGATAAGAAGCGTTCAAGTGTTCCTAAGTGTTCCTGTCTTCTATTCAAGGGCTCAGCCGAAACGTCAGTGTTCGAAGGGGAAGCCCCAATGACGTATTGGCAGGGTGCTTGTAGCTTGGTTAACGCGAACGATTTATGTGGGAAAGAAAGCGTTTAAAGACGATATCAGTACGGCTTTGACAGTTGGGTCGGTACAAAATGAATATCCTGTCTTAAATTACAATTTCCTTCTTACATGATGATTGTCTTATAGAAATTCGCATTACTGGATTTTTCCTTGGCCAATTCGATAACTCCGTATTGTGAAATCATGTGCAAAGCAATTACCACAACACTTCCGTTTAACATTACTCATCGGTTTCTTACGCCTTGCTTATTCAGCAAGTAGTGACGTCGAATGACATTGCACGATATGTCGAAATAATTTTATCTCTGTGCATTCCTAAGTCATGTATCGCGTGTTGTTGTGTGGGCGACATAGACCTACAGGAATCAGTTACTATAACACAACATACTGCTGTATATTCTGTCGTACGTATATCCACTACGGTGGTGGTGATTCCGCAAACTGACGGATTTAAGCTCAGGGAAATGTGGAAATCTTGCCTCAGTAAATTTACCTTCGAGAATTCATCACTGCAGTTCTTCCATAGATTGCAGGTAGGTGGAAAGTTAATCTACGTTGTGCGATTTTCAGTAGAAAGTAATAAATTGATCAATGTACGCATATAGATTTTGCAAGGTTATTTTTTTCATTGGACTAACTATCGAACCAAGGGTTATCTCATCACTTAGAAAGTTTTATACACAACCGCTAATTGAATAGGTTTTGATTGTCATTCAGTGACACAGCCGTTTCATACCAAGAGAAAATTATTTTTGACCTTTAATTCTGGCGGATGGGATAGCGTTAAAGAATTGATACACGGTTTGTATGGGGACTGTGGTCATGCTACAACTGAGCAATATATAAGATAGAAACGTTGGTTAGTCTAAGTTCAACAATAAACCACTGGGTTCGGTCAACGTCCGCTAAATGCCCAAGGACACAACCGACTAGCTAGCGACCAGTTTCGAATATGTAACCCTTCGGTTAAAGCGGTTGCAGTAACCCACGGAAAACTTTTAAAAATCGTTTTCGACATTTCGGTCGGCCGAATGGTTTGCGCGGTCGATATAAAATACGGTCCATGTGACGAGCAATCTTGGATTCGAAACTTGGCTCGGTAAAAAATTGTTTTCAAGAAGTTGATTTTAATATTTATGTTGTTATTATTGCAGTGGACAGGGGATTTCCGCGTCTATTTGCTCTACCGGAGTTTCACCTTCGTTTACACGTTAGCGTGGTTCATATGCGATATTATTTCCACCACGGACCCAATGTATTGCGCATACCTCACACACTGGGCACAGTTGCTTATGGTGCTATATTTCGGTAATATATTTTATTTGTGTCGTGTATATGGGAGTTCCTTAGTCTATAACCATCAACAGCCCTGGAAATCTGAGAATTTGTGAATTTGGACATCTTATTTAACCACTAGGATAGGATACTCATGTTTATCCCCGCAAATGGGAAAACCAAGGGGGTTAACACACGGGCAATCGTCAGATCACCTCGCGCTCACCGTCGGATTACCGGAGCTATTGTAGTGTGTTATGTATGATTCATTCGTTTCATGAATTTGGTAGAACCCATTAATCCACTGCGTTTAGTCAATGTCCGTTAAGAGCCTTGCCCAAGGACACAACTGTTAAGCCAACGGCCGGTTTTGATCGACAACCTTTCTACTGACAGTACGTCGACGCTCTTACTAATTAAGCTACCCGTTCAACCAATAGTTCCAGAAATTTGACTGTGACCACCAGGTATTATATGAAAATGCTCGTATAATAAAGGAATTAAAATGTTTAAAATCGTGTTAAATAGAAATAATTAACTTTCCTCCAAGGTGTGGTTTTGCTGGTGGTAATCCACACAAGGTTTAAGGGAGATTCAATCAACGTTGAAATGGCCAATATGGTGTCAAATTCCCAAGACGCCGCATCAGGTACAATAAAATAGTATCCTGGTTGTCAATCAATATCGATGCAACCACAAATGTGTTGGCAATTTAGATATTAAAGGGGAACTGAAGTCAATTTTAAGAATATCTTAATAAATGGAAAAAAATACGCTGATTTCAAAAATCAAATCAGTTTCTTCCAATATTGTTTTGTTAAAGAGTTATGAGCAAATATGCATTTTATTTTATGTTAGGGGATTTCCCGTATTACGTCACTGACGTTGTTGAGATTTCGTGCCTATATGCATTGTATACAATCATGTGCCAGTTTAGAGGTGAATTAGTAACATAAGCGCCTGCAGGAGCGTTGTATTTTCGTTTTTTTTATGAAGACTTAGCATAACACTTGTCATATAGCCTAACTGAACCAATGTACCCGCGTGACAGCTTACCTTAACCGGTCATTCAGGCATGCACGGTCCTGGACCTAAGCTGAATGCTGAGGTATACAGGTCTCGTATTTAAATGACTTTAGAATAATAAGTCTTAGCAAGTTATGTCATAAATCATAGAAGTGAAGACAGAACAAGAAAACTAGAACAGGAGGCAGTAAACTGTAACTGCCAGCAATTTATAGAAATAAACCAGCCATCAATCAAAGATCAGACTATGCAGTGGGAACAGCCTATTTCTTTCATGATTGTTGCTTTTCAATATATAGCCATAATCTGCAACGTAGACTATAGCAATGTTGTGATCAACCCCTAGGCTACAAACTGAGAGTGTGAGAGATTTGGTATACATATGCATAGAAGTTTTAACAAATTTCTTTTGTTTTCTTCATTTCTAGAGTAAATTTAAGTTAATGTTGTAACACTAAAATGGATGACAGTTTTCAGCATTCTGGCATGGATGAAAGAAGTTTTATTGTACACAATAAAACAACACAAATTTAGTCATGTGCGTTTGAACCAAGGAAAACGTCTGAAAGTATCTTTGAAGATGCAAGCCCCATAGAAGAAAATGTTTATTTAGAAACATTACCTATTGACATGACTTGGTGCCGTTGCAAAAACTGTATTCTTATGGACACACCGCAAGAATGTTTATGCTGCATGAATGTACATGCATTTGTGCACAAAATAATGCCAGACTGGACTTGCATTACTAAAAGCCCTTATTTTTCAATTATCTGCTTGGATAAAGAAGTTCTTGAAGTTGATTTTGATGTACTGGGTTGATCACTATGTTTAAAATCATAATCAGAAAAATTTAAAATTGTTGGAACTGTAATTTTCACCAAGTGGTTTGTTTTCATCATCTTGGCTACTCCATTGGAGTCAAATACAATTTTACTATGATAATCCTTGTCACAAATATGTGCACTACACACTGCTGTTCTTTTTCCAGGTAGTTTAGAACGCTTGCATTGTTGTATCCATTGCTTCAACCGTTTTTTGTCGTTGTGAGGAAATCGATGGAAGAGCACAGGTGGATTGGAATTACGTGTGCTGTAATAGGAAACAATATACTCCAATCACTCTTTCTTCCTTCTCAGTGGCTTAACTTTAGGCATTTTACAATATCTAATAAAAAGAACTAAATTAGAAATGTGGTATATTAGGATAGGATAGGATAGGATAGGATATTCATGTTTATCCCCGTGAATGGGAAAACCCCAGGGGTTATCACACGGGCAATCGTCAGATCACCTCGCGCCCATCGTCGGGTTACCGGAGCTATTGCAGTGTGTTGTATGTGATAGACACGTTCCTTCAATTTGGTAGAACCCATTAATCCGCTGGGTTCAGGCAATGTCCGTAAAGTGCCTTGCCCAAGGACACAACCGACTAGATAGCGACCAGTTTCGCACCTGCAACCTTTCGATTGAAAGGCGACGCACTATTCTTATTAACTTATTTGGGTAGTTAAGTAAAGATCTATTATATATATTCTTCACTTACTTATCTGAGTGCTTGCTGTGTACTTATTGTCAGACTACACATCAGCTACTCAACTGTGGATTAACTGGTTTTTGCAATAAATGGTATACTCAACCAGTAGGCTAATGCTCAGTTTCAATAACAGCATACATTAAATGTACCACATACACAACAGCAAAACATTATACAAACAGCCAAGGTAAACCATGAAAGAAATAGGCTTTTCCCACCGCATAGTCTAGCCTTTTCCTAATGGCTGGTTTATTTCTATAAATTGCTGGCAGTTACAGTTTAATGCATTCTGTTATAGTTTTCTTGTTCTGTTTTCACTTTTATTATTTATGATATAAATTGCTAAGACTTATTATTCTAAAGTCATTTAAATACGAGACCTGTATACCTCAGCATTCAGCTTAGGTCCAGTCCAGGACCGTGCAGGCCTTAATGACCGCGCTTAAAGTAAGCTGTCACCATGTACATTGGTTCAGTAAGACTATATGACAAGTGTTATGCTAAATCTCCATAATAAAAACGAAAATACAACGCTCCTGTAGGCGCTTCTGTTACTAATTCACCTCTAAACTGACACATGATTGTATACAATGCATATTGACCTATCCGGGTTGCGCGCGCAGCCCATGACAACGGCCTTAACAACGCTAGCTGCAGTGAAAACAATCCTATCTAATGGCTGGGAAAAGTTCATATTTTCGGCTAAAATTGACAAAACTATTATTTTTTTGCAATTAAAACGTTTTCCAACATATATCTAACGGTATACGGTATGTACCGTCATATAAAGTAAAAACAAAGCTTTTTTTGTGCCGATAACGGCAATTAAAGCTGTTTAACGCACGGTATAGCCTAAATCTTTATATACCGTCTACCGACAAACCTTACGACTGAAAGAATATGGCATAAGCCGTTTCCTTGTTAGTAATTTGGTAGCAAACTAACTATAATATTGTGTTTTCTGTAGAATTTAACCGTAATTAATATATTGTGTATGATTTATAATTATATTGACAGTCTTGACTCTTGGCATGTGTGCACTGAAGAGTTACAGGAAAAGCTGGCATTGTGTGTTGTTTCCAAGTGTCCCTGTTGGCTTGCAGGTGATGTGTGGGTTACTGACCCCTTTCAGTGGCTCCAGCTTGAATAAACACTCTTTTCTGGTGGAAAAGATAGCATGAAAAACAGAAAAAAAGATTGGATGCACCCGAATCAATTTGTAAGTTGATGGGTACAACATGCTTTATATTCATAGCAATGGTGAGCAAGGTCCCTATGAAATTCTCACTACACAAGTTTGGCCATTACAAAGATTAAACAATAAACCCCATTCTTCCTGGATTGCACTGAACTAAGAGGATGCTTCAGTGATCTTTGCCTAAACTAGCACTACACCTGCATGACAGCTATGAGCAATTCTTTTTCCCATGTTGGAGCATTTTTATTTAAAATTGAAGCAGCTGTACATCTTGGGTATGCAACAAGAGACCAAGCATGCAAGTGGAATAATGATTTAGTAGAAATTTCATTACCGGTGTCTTAAAAACAAATGAGGGCAATACTTTGAACAATAAATGCATGCCGAATACCCATAAAAATTTTGTTCTTTGTGAAACCGGTCTGTAAATATTGGAAAGTTTGATGCCACACAAGATAGTTTATTTCACTGCGAGTGCCATTACAAAAAAATTGAAAATTTATTGTCTTTACATGGTACACAGAATCACTGGATGTAGCACTGATGCAGCACAATTTCTGTATCAACCAGGAAAAAGAATTGAAAAAATCATTCTTATTATACATAGATTCAAATACAGATGTACATTTGGAAATTGAAGGCTTGTGGTTTTGTTGTCTGGACACAGGGTTTCATATTCTGTTGTGGGCGTGTAAATAAATACTAATGGAACATATTCGGGGCGGATTTCAACAATTGTTGGCTGACCTGAATAAAATAAAATTTGTATAAATGCCATACCCCTTTTCTCTACCTGCAGTAATATTACTGTGTTACTAAAAAAAGTCTACTTTCCAAATATCAGTACTTCACTGATATATTTGGAGTATTTATCTCACTCTAATTAATTAAAGGTACATTACTTAATTTCCTACATTACTTAATAGGGAAGATACTGATAGCTGAATAAATGAGCTAAGCACAGATAGGTCTTTTTACTGTTTGGGGACAATAAAGAACCATTCTTGTCTTTCCTCTTACAAGCTACAATCCGCCTTTCTCTCCTCTTTGGGTTGTTGTTGGGAAAACAGAAAACCATACTTTGGCACTAGTCATTCTATTGTGGTTTGTACAACCAAATGCAGAACACCCGAGCTGCATAATGTACGAATATTTGCTTGCAGGAACAATTTATACTAGTTATATGATTTCCTGCAGTAAATGTAACACCTTATCAGACCACTGGTACCCTATGCTGAGTCTGAAATGTTAACCAGTTATTTTGATGTTATGGCAATTTTAATGACTGATTTAGACCTAGCTGTCATAAAATGGAAAGGTCATGTGTTTCTGTTTAGCCGTAAGGGCTGGTTTTAACCCTATGTAAAATTGAAAAATGTTGCCAGATGACGAGTTTTATCTAACCACTATCTAACGTTTTGCCGTATTTTCCGTTTTTTTGATAAAATACTTTTTTCTAAATCTACCTAACTACGTTGTTAATCTACTATTTCAAGGAAAATGTGTTACACACCTCGCAACTGCGTTTTAAATAACTTACAGTAGCACCTGCAGCCACTTTACAATGGTAAAGGTAGGGCATTTCGGGTTTGTTTTCACTGCAGCTGAGCTGAATTCGCTATAGCGAAATTGCTATGACGCTAACCCGGATAGGTGAATAGGCACGAAATCTCAACAACGTCAGTGACGTAATACGGGAAATCCCCTAACATAAAATGAAATACATATTTGCTCATAACTCTTTAACCAAAAAATATTGGAAGAAACTGATTTGATTTTTGAAATCAGCGTATTTTTTTCCATTTATTAAGATATTCTTAAAACTGACTTCAGTTCCCCTTTAACGATTTTTGCCGGTCATGTGAGTGAACGGTTTCTATCGCGGTTTCGAAAAGTGGAAGTGGTGAAAACGTCAAGCTTGTACCACTTACCCTGCAGCACTAGGATAGGAAACAATAAAATAAGGAAAGGAGGGAAGGAGAAATCTGCCTACTAAAACCAGGGAAACTTTGCTCCTTCCCTCGTTTTCTCATTTTAATTTCTTCTGTCATGTTGCATAAAATGCAGGAATAATCTCATGGCTAAACAACAATTGTGTTGTGAAAAAACATTGAGTTGTAATATATATAGTCTTAACATAAAAATAGTAATTTTTATTTAATGAGTCGTTTCGGAAAACATTTATTTTAATTTAAATCCCCTTTCAAAACACCTGGCTATGATGACAAATTATTATTCTGACTTTATGTTTAATTCTTAGATTACATTATTGTTGCGACGATGTAAATATCCCTATATCATGTCCTTTTAAGGTCCTGCTCAACAGCAAGTGAGTTCGTCACTGCAATGGCCACACAAAATCGTATTGATCATGGTCAACCTTTATTTTAACGTCGCCTTCGCTGTCACTATATTGTATTGGACTGGGGTATTATCTGGAAAAATAACACTATCGCACAGTGCGCTTAATATCCATGTTCATCTTATAAATTCGATATTAGCGTTAATAGAACTTATCCTCACTTGTGTTAATGTAAATCCTTACCATTTCTACCAGCCGCTATGCTTTTATGTAACCTACATTTCCTTCACGCTGATATTACACTGGGCAAATGTGAATTCTGCCATCTACAAAGCACTTGATTGGGAAGAACATTCGAGAACGGCAACGACGTTTGTATTTCTCGCTATCTTCCTGGGTTGTCCATTGTTGCATTTTATTTTTTATATTTTGTTTCGAATACGCGTTTTTCTGTGGAATAAATTACATCCTTAGCACATGCTCGTGTTGGTGCTATATTTACATTTATGTGGATCTGGTCGTGCGTTCGAATACTACTAATGACAAGTTTTTTCCTCTGACGTCACGATATATATGCCACCTTAGCATGAAGGGCTCTTCAATACTAGGATCACATTTGTTATAAATAAACTGTATTTAAATATGATGAAATATAAACACACTTACATAGTATATATTAATCATGAATCAAAAATACATTTATATTATAAAAACAATATTTTTGGTATGATTTCAAATTTAATTATGAAAAAGACTTGCGTTTTCTGTATCACAGTATCACGAGAATAATATTCCATCGTAAATAATTGCTTCGTGTTGTGAAAATGGGTTATTTTCCATCCCTGTAGTAATACGTGCAGGTTTCCAGACAGTTTTTTGTGCCCTGTAATCATGCGTGCCCTGTTATCAACCGTAATCATGCCCGCATGTGTGTAATAATCATTTACTTTGATATGTAACATTCTTTGCATGCATTTCGTACTATATAACCCGACGTGCTTCGCCTTAAATTCATTTACTACCAAGTACCTCCAATACAAGAATACAACACTTTGTATGTGTATCCAGGGGAATTCCCCAGGGTAAACACCAAAGATGTTTGCTGCTCCAGTCAACTCCTCTAACATTATAAGATGACTTAAAGGGGGAGATTCGTGTTTAATGCGGGCTATGGGATAGCACAGTTGGTATACAGTATTTACAATAAATTGTATGCCTACACTCTGGTTATTATAACCAACATCGCAATGTACACTCTAGTGGGCCTTTCTATTTTTATTCAACTCATAAATTTTAACCGATTTCAAATACCCTACTTTATAAAAAGTAAACAGAGCATGGTTAATGTTAACAAGGTTTCTGCGAAGTGAAAGCAGTCTGCATCGTCTGCAACGCTACCTACCGATAACACAACACCACATATGCTAAATCAGAGTAAATACAATGAAATAACCACTAAGTGATTTTTTCTAATTTAATTTATTCTTATTAAAAAGTTTTCATTGTTTTTAAATTACGACAATATGATTTAAAACAGAGTTTAGTCGTCAAGACTTGGAGATGACAACACACCAGTTCCCGTTATCATGGTAGGAATGTAACACCTCACAACCAGCGATACTTCGACATAAATCTTCCAATTCTCCCTCTTTAAACACATGGTAGTATCGATAATAAGTTGATTCGTCGCCATTACTTTTAAAATTACGGGATTTCCAAGGAACTAACAGATCTTGTTGCTTAAAGTTAGTTCGGTTTACATGGACAGCCAATCTCGGTTGGCTGGGTTCAATCTCAACTTTTGAAATGTCGTCAGCTAAATCTTCTTTCAGATACTTTGATTTAACATTATTACAAGTCTGTTCGATAGCCCATGCATAGATAAGGATCTTTCCACCGGGTTTAATAACTCTTAGCAGCTCACGGACGGCATTGGTCCTGCGCTGATGATTTGCGTAGTGATGCACGACTGCGATGCAAATACAAGCGTCCACGCTGTTCGAACGAACCGGCAACCTCAGACCGTTGCACACAAATGATGTGAATTGTTTCCGAGCGCAGATGTTGATCAGTGAAGAGCTCTGATCACATCCGAGAATGAAATGATGCGGACATACTCCCAGATACCTTCCACTGCCACAACCAACATCCAACACCATCGACCCTTCTTCCAGACCATGCAGGAACTCAACGACACGCGGCCATGGTTTCTCGCGTGTGGAGGAGAAGTGATCTGCGATCTTGTCATACACCGCATGCACATGGGAGCTCTCAAGTGAGCTTGCTTCATCCTCATTCACTGGAAGAGGAAGGTCGACCTCGGGTTTAACGACTTTTCTGAATGTCAGCGAATATCTTACATCCCTGTTTACTATCTTTGCACCACCTTCTAATAAATCGAACTTTCTCTGTGTAATGCCGTGTTTCCACAAGTACCTTGAATCCCCAGTGAACAACAATAATGTACAAGGCTCCACGCTCACGTCAATACATTGGTCATCTTTGCTGAAGTTCATTACCACATGGGAACCAAGACTCACTGTGGAGAGTACCAGATCGAAACTGTGTGGGTTGTCGATATGAGGTGGAATGCCATCGCCCGGCTCGTAGATGTTAATGGTGAGCTGGTCAGGCCGACCTACGAGATACCCTGTGCGGATTATCCGGTCTAATAACTCAGCTACATAGCTAGGAAGTCCGTAGCTTATTGGCTTGTTTATATCAACATCATTGGTTCCATAGCGGAACTTGTACCCAAAATGCAAGACAGTCCTGTGTTTTAACCTCTCTGTAACATGATTTGTGGTGGTGGTGTTAATATCATGTTGGATACATTCTATAAGTTTTATTTCTTCAGCGCTGCTAAGAAAGTTATCGATTTTAACCAAACCGCTTGGTAATCCATCAGTTTCATTCACTCCCAATTTATTGTTGGGAATTTCGCTTAAATAGAAACAATAAAAAGTTGAATATTCATTTGAAACTTTTTTCTTCATTTTATAACCTTGAATATTTTCCACCATAGACTTAGCTTCGAATTCAGTTTGAAACTCAGCAATTGCGTACGACTTGTTACATAATACAGGTAAACTACATCTGCCATATTGGCAAAGTACATCCATAAGTTCAGTTGAGCAAACCATGTTCCCAACTCCAGCATTGGCGATGACCACAAATGGTGTTGGATCCTCTACAACTCGTAAATTATCCGACTCCAGTTTCATTCGGATTTTTCTCATCTTCTTATTCAAGCGCTTCGACGCAGATTCACTTATCTCAGCCATCTTTCAAACCCTCACCAGCTGCTGAAACTGAATATTTAGGTTGTTTTTATAAATATGTACAATCAGCTCACTTGTGAAAATCATTAGCTTTAGGAAAAACTAAAAGGAGGGAAAGCGGAAAGGAAGGTAACTGTACACTAAAATGAAGATTCTGATATTAGAGTTAGTTTTAAACATAGGGTTGGAGTTAGGGTTAGTTCTGGGGTTAAGATTAGTGTTTAGGGCAGGGTTTATAATGATTTTTGTTATTTTTGTGAGCAGTTTCCCTCCTTTCATTTTTCTTTTATTTTAGTATTTCCCCATATGAATGCACTGAGCGATCTCACTTATAAAATCTATAGCTTGTTTGGTGCTTGCTTTTCCGTCAGAATGTTGTAGGATTAAATAGCTAGTTAAGGTAGTTAGTTTTATATTTGGGCAATCCGGCCTAACTAGATTACTGTTTTCTATC
>CH003203.1:611591-686516 GCA_000149265.1 Ciona savignyi
ATTCAACCAGGGTTAACTAACTTTCTTTGAAATAATAATAACTCTTGTAATTTTCAATAATTTAGAAAATCATTTTTGCTTAGCAGAGCTGCAGAGCTCACTTTCAAAGTGTAGTAACAAAGACACAAATATGTAGTTTTAATTTCCTTTATGAAGTATTTAAATACAGTGGAACCCCGCTTGACGACCACCTCGATAACACGACCACCTTTTTATCAGGACCATTTCAGTCAAGTAATTTACTATGGTAATGCATTGCATTCTGTTTCAATAACGCGATCACCCCGGTCTCCAGACCAGGACCGCAATATTTTTTTGCTAAAGCGACCACCTTTGTCACCAAAATAATCAGTTTAAATTTCTTTTGTAATCAAAACATAAGATTACAAGAGAGCGTACACAAAACACACACAAAGAAAACTGTAGCAAACAAGAAATGAATTTTATAAAATAAACTTTAGAACTAACAGTTGGTTAAAATCATTTTGTAAAAAATAATGGCATTTAGTAGAAATTTAGTAAAAAGCAAAATTTGCTAACACGACCACCCCGCTAATGCGACCGCTTTGATACGGTCCCATATGTGGTCAGGTAAGTGGGGTCCCACTGTACTTTGCCGCAATACGGTCGTGTGGCCGAATGGTTAACGTTCGAAACTTTGTTCGAAAAAAAAACAAAAAAAAACTGTACCTTGCTGCTAAAGAATTTGTCCGACCGACCAGTTTAGTGGATTAGTTCGACGCCTTTTAACCAAAGGGTTGCTGGGTCTGGTCTCTAGTCGGTTTGTGTCCTTGCGCAAGGACAATGTCTGAACCATTAGGCCTACTACCAAATTGAGGAAAAGTATAAATCATACGCTACAAACTGCAATAGCTATGGTAACTTAACGATGCTGGCGGTATAATCGGGACATCTGTTGCGTTTTTCCTTTCACAAGCCTAAACAAGAAACTACTTTCCGAAGTTAGTAGCCTACTATTCATTTTCCAAACCAGCAAATAAAAACTAAACACAACATCAGAAAGCGCCAAACTCAAACACAAATGACATGATAAATAAAGTTAATAAATATGTTATTTGTATGTTTAAGAGTATTTTCACATATGAGTTGTCAAATAGCCGTTCTTATTTTATGCGGTGAAAAAAGTTTCCGAATAACCAAAGCGCAGGTCGATTTATTTAATTTTTTTACCGGGATGGGTTTCGATCCATAGATGAGCTGTTTACCAAGACCGTTTATATATAGGGGGCAGTATATGTATCGGTCGCGTTAAACATTCGGCGAGACGACCGTACCAGGTCGATTTATTTTGTTTTATGTAAATATTGATACTGTAGGTATATCAGAGAAGGGAAACCCCCATACGTCATTACCTTTTTCTCGCTTTTGTATTGGACTTTGAAATGCAAGGAGCATGGGACAACACTAAAAGGCTAGAAAGCGGGAAGGAGGGAAACTGCTCACTAAAACTATGGAAATTAATTATAACCCTGCTATAAAAACTAATATTAAACCCAGAACTAACCCTAACTCTTACCCCATGTTTAAAACTAACTCTTAAGCGCTAATCTTTATTTAAATTTGCAGTTTCCCTCCTTTTAGTTTTCACCAGGAGCATGGAACAAGATCTATAACTTTTAAATCCGTTGTTAACAAGCTTTAATATAGCCTATGCAGCAACAGTATTATGTACATTGTACTTATATTCAATTATTCTTCATTTTTTATAGCTGGTTCGACAGATTACTTTAGTGGTTTAGTGCGACACCTTTCAACCGAAAGGTTAAACCTGTAAACTGGTCGCTAGCTAGTCGGCTGTGTCTTTATGCTGCTCACTAAAACTATGGAAACTAACCCTAACTCTAACCACATGTTTAAAACTAACTTCAATGTCCTAATCTTTATTCAAGTCTGCAGTTTCCCTCCTTCCCGCTTTCCCTCCTTTTAGTTTTCCCCCTAAATTAAAGGAACAGCTCAATCATACACAACACACTGAATAGCTCCGGTAACCCGACGGTGGGCGTGAGATAATATGATGATTGCCCATGTGGTAACCCCCTTATTTTTCCTATTCACGGAGATAAACATGAACATTCTATACAGAATATTAGGTACTCAATTCACTAGAAATATACAATATGACGTCTGGTGTATCGGATAATGAGATATGTAATCTCGCATATGAAGGTCAGGTGGCGCTTCTAATGCATCGGATCAAAGAAAACGGCCAAGCTGTCAAAGTTAGTGATCAGGTACCAACTGTGCAGCATGAAACTGAGGAAAATTGATTTTTAAAATGTGCAAGCAAGATAACATTTGTTTTATTTAGTTACTTTCTGTTTTGATAAAATATCCTGCCCCTCCTTTTTTATGTTTTTAATTTTCAGCTATTTCCATATTTTCGGCATATACTTGACATAATTTGTATTCTCTGTTTTTTGGTGGTAAAAGCCATTACATCTAAAATATGTATTTCAGCATGACATTGCATTTTTCATTGTAATTTTAGCAGTGCAATTTTGGGCAAAATTAATACATGTAGTAATATACAATACCTAAGGTCTTAAAAGGTTAAAAATCATTCAATTTTCCACTGAGAATAATATCTTTCGCCTAAAAGTGATATTTTGATTTCTTTGTCCGGTTAGTCTGGTGGTTTAGTGAGAGTACGACACCTTTCAACCGAAGGGTTGCAGGTTCAAAACTCATCGCTAACTAGTTGATTGTGTTCTTGGGCATGGCACTTAAAAGACATTGCATGAACCCAGCGGGTTCTACTAAATTGAAGGAACGTGTCAATTATACACAACACACTGAAATAGCTCCGGTAACCCGACAGTGGGCACGAGGTGATCTGACGATTGCCCGTGTGTTAACCCCCTTGGTTTTCTCATTCACGGGGATAAAAGCATAAATATCCTATTCTATGTAGTAATATATACAATCCCTAAGGTCTTGAAAGGTTAAAAATCAGTCACTTTTCTACTAAGAAAAATTTGTTCCCCCTGAAAGTGGTATCTTAGATTTTATATGTAATAGAATGGTAATTCACATATTGTCACAGTCGGGTAGGAGTCCTCTCCACTGGGCGGTATCAGCTGGGAAGAGGGAGGTCGTTGATCTGCTGATCGATAACAACGCAGATGTTAATAGTTGTGACGATGTAAGTTTTGTCACAAATTTCCTAGTTATGAATTAGGAATGTATAATACTAGATAGTGTGAGAATAAAGATTTCATGTTAGATTGAAAGATAATCCGAATAACATAACTTAACATATTTCCAACTTCCTTCTATATATTGCAACTACATATACAACAAGCATTTAAACAGTGTTGCCGGAATTAATAACTTCAACCCACCTGTGCATCCTTGTTTTGAGAGTGCGTAATAATTTGGTGAACACTGGTCGCAGCGCTGACCCTTGACGCCGGTTAAACATTTTCCTCTTTGACTAAATATATAATACTAGACAGTGTAAAAAAACAATGAACCGGATCCGGAATACTAATTTTTAATTTGATGAGACATTTCTGGTTATATTTCTTCCACTTTCAATAATTAAAGCTGGAGGCCACTGTTTGAACAGAGGTATTTAGGACAGTTCACATAATAGCCTCACCTAAAAACACCACAAGACACAAAAAGCTTTGTAATCATGTATAAAAATTATTATTCTGCACTTTATGCCTATTGCTCAAACTAACAACCTAACTAACAACCTAATGCATTATGCTCCAATGAATGCCCCAACTTTCACAGTTATTAACTGATCAATGTTCCAAAAATCAAGTATTTTCTAAAATGTTTCATTTTACTCATAACGGTTGCAGGTATGAAACTGGTCGCTTGCTAATTAAGACTCTTAGCGGACATTGCCTGAACCAAGTGGATTAATAGGTTCTGCCAAAACTGAAGAAATGTATTGTTCCTACACAACACACTGTTAATAACCTGATGCTCTAATATGGGCATGCCTTACCATAGTACACAACCGACTAGCTAGTGACCAGTGTCGTACCTACAACCTTTTGGTCGTAAGGCGTCTTACTAAACTACCAGACTAACCGGTCGGACATATAAGTTGATATCCAAACAACCCAGAGTGAGTGGTCCCCCCTCCACATCGCTGCTTCCACGGGGAACCAAGCGATTCTCTCCCTCCTCATCTCCCGAGGGTCGAAGGTCAACGCTCGGAACAACAACCAGCAAACTCCTCTTCACTACGCTGCATCCCGGGATCGATTGGAAGCCGCGCAAGCGATCCTGGCGTGCGGGGGGGACCCAGATGCGTCCGACCACCTGGGAGCCACCCCCCTCCATCGCGCAGCGTCGAAGGGGAACACGAAGATGCTGCAACTTCTTCTCGCACACAGCGCTAACTTGAACCTCCAAGATTCTGAGGGGAATACCCCATTGTGAGTTGCGTAGTATGTCATTTATATCCTGACAGGTGTAAAATCTCATTAAATAATACATCTTAAGTTATTGACTAATTACTTGGCCCCACGATCCATTTGCTGGAGCTATTTTAGTATGTTGCATAATTGAGATGTTTCTTTAATTTTATAGGTTTAATCCAAAAAGTGATTTTTTAGTTCCAGTAGGAATAACCTAAGCCCAATAATTCACTTAGTTCAGGCAATGTTTGCTTAATGCCTTGCTTATGAACACCAATTAAAGATCAGTTTTAATCCCACAACCCTTCTACTTATGGTGAAAACCATGGTTGTTCCTACACAGTCGGAGCTGGCGACTAAGCTGTGTTGCAGCTTATATCTGATGTGACTAAGTATGTACCACATAGCAGATATAATGCATTGCATTCACAGACATCTTGCTTGCGATGAAGGAAGATTGAACGAAGCTCGACTTCTTATAGAAGCCGGAGCTGATTGTTCACTTTTGAACCGGGTGAGTGAGGTATAGGGGTCGGGATATGTGGTGGGTATTTCGGGTGGGGGTTTTGTGTTTAGGGGGTGTATTGGGGGGAGAAACAATTATGTCAGTTGAATGCTGAATATTACGGGTAGGTCCTTTTTTTTAATTGTTTTAATTTTTCCATGACAGATTATAACCACTGTCGTGTTCCCCCCTCCCTTTTGCTGTATTTTAAGTGTGTTTTTTGGGTTAACGTAACTATGAGCCAGGTTATCCTAACACTGAACTATTATTAGTTTATTTATTATTTTCCATCGCAATAAATAGCAGCAAATAATTTAAACCAATGCAAAAAATAGGAAAAGACGGTAGAACAAACGGTCATTAAAATACGCAGTTTTTAAAATTATAAATATTAATTATAGCAAACGCGGCCACCAAACTAACCCCATATTCACACCTAGGATGAGAAAACCCCACTTAGAATGGCGACCGAATCTATGAGAAACCAATTACAGCCGTCCCGTATGGGCTAGCTTCTTCATTTCAATGTTTGTGGTTTCAGTAACTGTGCTTTTCATTCAAATTCCAATTTTATGTTTCCGTTTATATACTCTTGCCGTGAAATGTTGTGTAAGTTTAGTTTTAACTTTTTTTCTTCGTACGACATACACCGTTGTTATTATTATTATGATAGACGAAACAGAAACAGGAATAAACGGCAAAAAAACAAAAGTCTTTACAACGCGGTAATAAAGTAATTGGAAAGTATATACACATATACTACATTATTGGTGCAAAACTTATTTTCAAGACTCTAAAAAGTAAAAAAAAAAAAACTGAAAATAAATAAAAATAATATGCTAGTTTGGACTTGTTCGATTTGAAGTGACTTTATTGTTCTTTGTTTGGAAATAATCACAAAACATTTGGATTGTCTGTAACAATGCACTCATTGTGCCTTGAAGCTTCTTTATTGCTGGACAATGGTTATTATGAATCACTCATTGTAACGTTGCTTCTATGATAACAAGTGATATTATCACCGAATAGCTTGGTGGGCTTGTGCGTCGCCTTTCACCCGAAATATTATAGGTAGGCGCGAGGTGATCTGACGATTACCCATGTGATAACACGCCTTAGCGTTTCCATTCATTGGGATAAACATGAATATCTTACTTAACAATGAAAAATAGCTCCGGTATCTACTAGGCGCGAAATGATTCAAATATTACTCGTCTTATAAATCCCTCTGTGTATGCTATCTTACAAGTGTGTAAAACTGATAGTTCTACATCTACTTATTCTACTTTGCGTCAAATAATTTAGAAATGTATTCCGCAGTGATAAATACTTCATGTAAATTCCATAATTAATATAGATAGAATATTCATATTTATCCCCGTGAATTGGAAAACCAAGGGGGTTAACACTCGGGCAATTGTCAGATCATCTCGCGCCCACCGTCGGGTTACCGGAGCTATTGCAGTGTGTTGTGTATGATTGACACGTTCCTTTAATTTGGTAGAACCCATTAATCCGCTGGGTTCAGGCAATGTCCGTAAAGTGCCTTGCTCAAGGACACAACTGACTAGCTAGCGAACAGTTTCGAATCTGCAACCATTCGGCTGAGAAGCAACGCACTTTACCACTGAGCTAATCTGTCTGGCCAATATGAGTTCCCCTGCAGGTATATATGTGTTCCCCTGCAGGAAATTAGCGAAAACCCGAACTGGTAAACCAATTCTTGTGACCGAATGGTTAACGCGGTTCAATCAGATATCGATTCATATGTAATAACTGCTTAGCGACCAACCACGGTAAAAAAACAATTTTGGAATTTATTGTTATTTCCTCTGCAACTAACAAGAAGCGGAAAAAACAAAACTGAAAAACATATGCAAATTTAGATGTTTTCTATGTGGATTTCGATCCTAACGAGGCTTAGAAACACCTCCTAGTTTCCAGGTGCACCGAATTATTATCGTGGGCTGAATTAAGCCCAAGCACACCTCACACAACCCCAGTGTAAGACAGGTTATGGAGTTGAACCCATTACCACTAACGCAACCAGTTGTGTCCACTTGTTACTGCTGATTGGTCGGTTCGTACTCGTTGCAACTCGATAATTGGTCCTCCTTCACACGTGGATCGGTGACGTCCTCCAAAAACGGGGAATACCCGCCGTAACATTCTGGAAAGTGTGTTTTTAGTTATAACGTAACATGGTATTGACGTAACATGGTGATGCAGTAACATGGTGATGTCCGTTAAGTGCTTTGTCCAAGAACAAAAAAGCGACCAGTTTCAAATCTTAAACCATCAGGCTATAAGGCGACGCATTAACCCAAGTTATTTTGTTGGTGTTAATAACTTATAATGTAACATGATAGTTAGGGTAGAGTATTCGTTCGTTGAAATCAAGGTAATGGGAACAAGTCAAGTCATCATGTACACAATTCGAGTCATTTGCTATTTGGGCCGAAACCTTTAACATGGCATGTTTAATTCAAGTCAAACTGCTTGGAACTTTTTAAAGTTAAGTTTATAATCCGACGGGTTAGTCTGGTGGTTTTTAGCCAAATGGTTTCAGGTACGAAATTGGTCGCTACCTAGTAGGTTGTGTTCTTGGGAAAGGCACTTAACGGGTATTGCATGAACCCAACGGATTAATGGGTTTTACTAAATTTAACAAATGTGTCTATCCTACAAATGTACCCCTGCAATAAATAGTGGAACAATTAAAACGATATCTTTTAGAAGTGTCGCAACGGAATGACTCGAGTCAATCCATTTTAACGTTTTAAAACGAGTCAAGGCATTACAACAGTGGTCCACGTAGTATCCCGGTCCAGGCAGACAAATATAAAAAAGAAATATGGGAATAGGTATAATATTCTCACCCCGTGCACGCCTGTCGTAGTCATCAATATTGCTGTATTCCTCGTCCCAACACGTGTAGTTGGTGAGGTTCGGATCCACAGCTATTTCATCGTCACATTCCTCGGCCATCCTCATATCATTCTGCATGATGTCGTCCTGGTACAATGAACTAAACAATCGTTGGTATCACGTCATACTTTAATTATCACGGGTTGGTATCATATGATAGATAATCACGACACGAGTTGGTATCATATGATAGATAATCACATGGGTTGGTATCATATGATAGATAATCACGACATGAGTTGGTATCATATGATGGATAATCACGACATGAGTTGGTATCATATGATAGATAATCACATGGGTTGGTATCATATGTTAGATAATCACGACACGAGTTGGTATCATATGATATATAATCACGACATGGGTTGGTATCATATGATAGATAATCACGACAGAGTTGGTATCATATGATGGATAATCACATGGGTTGGTATTATATGATGGATAATCACGACATGAGTTGGCATCATATGATAGATAAACACATGGGTTGGCATCATGTGATGGATAATCACATGGGTTGGTATCATATGATGGATAATCACATATAATCACGACATGAGTTGGCATCATATGATAGATAATCACGACATGAGTTGGTATCATATGATAGATAATCACGACATGGGTTGGTATCATATGATGGATAATCACGATCATATGATAGATAATCACGATCATTTGATGGATAATCACGATCAATTGATGGATAATCACGATCATTTGATAGATAATCACGATCATATGATAGATAATCACGAAACACACAATTACATACTTTGCTTTAGACATGGAAGATCCATCGGAGTCGCCTCCTCCACTTGAATATTCAATTTCGTCAATATCGCTGACGTCACCACAATCGTCATACTCGTCATCATCGTCTGCGTCATCACCGCCGGAATCACCGCCTCCGTCACTTCCGCTGTCTATACAAGTCGCGTTATGACGTAACAACTATCGTGACGTGCAATGGTCACCTGATTCGTCGGAATCATCGCTGTCCTCAAGGGCGCCATCTAGATTCAGACATTTCCAGCAGAGCAGCGCCGACACCACTGATGACGTAACGGACTGGAAGCTCTTCCGACTCTGCGCTACACTCCCCCGGTTTTTCCGCGCACCACCATAACCTTTCCACGCGACCGCGCCGGGGGACGACACGTATTGCACGTTGCGCACCACGGGTTGGTGGAGTATGCGAAGATCCACCGGTTTCGGTTCGATTTCCACCGGAGAGTAAAACGACGACTCCGTATTGTAAAATGTAGGAGGGGTCAATTTGCATACGGGTATTCCCCTCCTATGAGAAGGCATTTGTACTGTGGAACCGCGGGAAACAATTAAAACGGGTTTGTATCGAACGCTACCGTCCAACTTTCTAACGACTAGATAATTTCTTTGTTTGTTATTTAGTGTGACGTCACAATTTTTCGTGGATCTTGAGTTCTGTGTTGTGGTTGCTTTGTTAATACTGCCGTTAGTGCTCGAATGGCTTGCATATTGGGTTTCTGTGTGTGGGGGGTTCCCCGAACTCGATCCCACTATCTTCAAGGGGCTGAGTCGTTGTTGGATTCGTCGGATGTTCTGGTCGATCCTGGATTGGAACAATTCGTCCCGTTTCTGCATGACGACCTTTAACTGAAAGTAGATTCGGGTGGACAACTGGAACCAGGATGGGATATTCATGTTTATTCCCGTGAATGGAAAACCAAGGGGGTTATCACACGGGCAATCGTCAGATCACCTCGCGCCCACCGTCAGGTTGCCGGAGATATTGCAGTGTGTTGTATATGATACACACGTTCCTTTAATTTGGTAGAACCCATTAAGTCGCTGGGTTCAGGCAATGTCCGTTGAGTGCCTTACCCAAGGACACAACCGACTTGCTAACGACTAGTTTTGAGCCTTAACCTTTTGATTAAAAGGCGACGCACCGCCAGACTAGCCGGCCGGACTTAATGGAAAACGCATGGGGCGTTAACAATCGTCAGATTATCCACCCACATTGTCAGGTTACCGAAGCTATTACAGTTTGTTGTGTATGATTTATAAGTTACTTCAATTTATTAGAACCCATTATTTAACTGGGTTTAGGCGATGTCCGTTAAGTGCCTTGTCCGTCACAACTGACTAGCTAAAACAGTTACTAAACTGCATCTTTCGCTTGGAAGGCGACGAACTACGTAATCTATCGGTGGGTATGAGGTAATCTGACGATTACCCACGTTATAACGTCCATTTCGTTTTCTCATTCATTGGAAATAACATGAATATCCTTTCATACCATAGAAAAACTATCAGGCTATTAACATATTAACATTACATAGCTGTCCACCTACACTCACCGTATCGCACTGAGGAATTACATCATCGGCTTGCCTGTTGACTTCTGCTGTGGCTTGCAACGAACATTGCAATTTGTTTTCCAATTCCCGAGCCATTCTGCCTTAATGTAAGATAATTGTATCTGTTCCGTCGTCGTGACTTGTAATCGCCGGCTTGCTCAGTACTAAACGGTCATTGAAAATTAATAATGCAACATCTTTGTCTGTGGGCTATCTTACACCATTATGCAGCCCGCACCGCCATCCACTATCAGTAGAATGGTCAGTCGGCAGATTAGTCAAGTGATGTGTTGCACTAAGTAGCTGCCACTGTTTATTGACATACAACCCTCTAAGGAACAACTTATCGACTCGGACTGACTTAAGATTCAATTGTATGAATCGTGGAACACGGTGTAATAAGTCTGTATGGCCGAACCAGCCAACGTTAATAGATCCACGCCCATCAGTGTAATTGCTACTGTGCTGTTGGTATTAGATTTACTGTTATTGACTTTGGAATTTATGTGAGGCACACCAGCAAAACGGATTACTGGATAATCATTCAAGAGGTCTGCGTTATGTCGTGGACAAGTCGCCACTGTGACCTCACACACCCCTCGGTCATTGGGAGAAAATCAGTGACGTAGACGCATGAAGCTATCATTCGTTCCAAACGATAAACAGTAAATGGTAGGTCAGTCTATTTGCAGAAAATATAGTCTGTTTAATGCTCTAATCGTTTGCTTTTGAGTGTACTGTCTATAAATACACCCACTGTTGATACAATGGCACTAACCCATGGTCCACGGACCAGCTGGTACCAGCCCCATATTTAACTTCTAATATTACCGTTGTGTTGCATATTTTTTCTTACACTCAATTGTTTTGCAAATGGCTAGAAGTTCTTGGTTTAAAAAAGTTACAAGCCTACTTGTAACGTTACAAAATCGCTGATTAGGACGTTTTTCTGTAGACTACTGTTAAATCTTCACCGATCAGTCCGGCCCGGTGGTCTAGCGGTTAAGTGCGTCGCTTTTCAATCGAAAGGTTGCAGATGCGAAACTGGTCGCTAGCTAGTCGGTTGTGTCCTTGAGCAAGGCACTTTACGGACATTGTCTGAACCCAGCGGACTAATGGGTTCTGCCAAATTGAAGTAACGTGTCTATCGTATACAACACACTACAATAGCTCCGGTAACCCGACGATGGGCGCGAGGTGATCTGACGATTACCCGTGTGATAACCCCCTAGGTTTTCCCATTCACGGGGATAAACATGAATATCCTATCCTATCCTCCCTAAAACGGTTGGACACAACTGCATAAAACACGCAAAATCTTATGCATCGAAAATATTCGACGAATAATTTATTGAACGCCGATCAGCCAATGTTACAAGGTAAATTGCGAGTTTGTTGGTTGAAAGTTGTAAAAGTGATTAAAAGTGAACATTCCTCTTAGTCGCATTCTCTCGGAGTGCGCGCTCGCACACCACCCAGCGGCGGCCTGTACATGAAATATACATTGCAAAGGGGAGCAAGAGAGCAAGCTAGACGCTGATATGGTCCACCTCCTGCCCGTTCTCGTGTTTCCGCCACATTTTAAATAGCAATTGTTCGAGGTCGGACACGTATCGCTTCACATTGAACAGGGGACTGGTGGTTCGTTTGTGCCACACTTTCGCTCGCACCGATTTCAAACTGGAAGTAAAAAGTTTGTTAGCCATGGACGTTGTTGGCATTTATATGACATATTATTCATGTTTATCCCCGTAAATGGAAAAAACAAGAGAGATTATCACACAGGCAATCGTCAGATTACCTTGGGCCCATCGTCGGGTTACCGGAACTATTGCAGTGTATTCTGTATAGTGTATAATTCATCGTTCCTTTACTTTAGTATAACCCATTAATCTGCTGGGGTCCGGTAATATCCGTTAAAAAGTACCCTTCCAAAGTTTTAACCAACTAGCAAGTGACAGTTCCGAATCTTCAACCTTGGGCTGAAAGGAGATGCACTAACCCACCACGCTATTGACCCATATATCGCAGTATGATAATGATAAAGCATCAAACCATATATCATAATATGAACCATCCAACTTACTAATCAAGATCGGTGCCGAGTCGTACTGCAATATCCTCGTAATGTTGTGATGACTCAGCAATAAGCTCGGGACATCCAAGACATGCAAGTTGGGATGACGCGACACGACTGGCTAGTGTCTCCTTGGGCAGCGTTACCATGGGGCAACCGGCCCATAATACGTCCATGGCTGTGGAGGGTGGTTGGTATTTTGGTGGAAATAATAAAACATTACAATTATATCTGTATATCAATACATACCGTATAAAGGCATTATAAAAACAAGTATACACATTATAATACATTTCAAATGCAAAAAATGTACAGATATCCTATTCGCCTGTTTTTATCACTTGATTGTAGGCTTTACATTTGTTTATTATATGTTATGACCAAAAGTCCCGTTGTGTTTCACTCGGTAATTAAACCGCATTTCAGCAGGGGATATGCTGCACGCTGTGTGGATTTTGCAACAGATTACAAAACTATTATATTTTTAACTTTACGTCAATATCGGAAAATTTTTATTCAATTTTTAAACATTCCAAAACGACTTCAGTTTTTCCTCAGATTATCCTACAACTCCATGCATTATGCTATGAAGTATTGAGCACAATTTGTAAGTGTTTCTCCATTTACTTGGTAATAAGCTTTAAACCCATTAAACATTAAACCCATTAAAAGTCATGGCGAAATTATTAACCACCATTGATAAAAATATAACATTTTTTGGTCAAGAATAATCATTTTTATCTCAATTTGAAAAATTTAATTTTAATCATTCTAAAATGTGTTATTAAAATGAATATTATTATTCTTGCTTAATGTTTTTTGTTTAAGACTTCGAATTTTACTTTCCAATATAAATCTTCATACCGCTTTTAATTATAGTTGGACGTAAAGATGTTTATTGTAATTTTATAGTGAATGTGTAAAGTTCTGAATCTGAACAAAAACCCGGAATAATAATTTGAATATAAAGACATTTTGGTGGGTACCTGTTCCATTAGTCAATTAAAAACTTTTAAAAATGTCTCCTTAAGATGGAAATTAATATTTTATACTACTCAGACCTTACAACTACATGCATTATGTTAGGTAGGTATGGAAAGTAAACAGTGCCAGTGTGGGCATTCGTTGGATTTAACTTTACCCTCAACCCAATTTGACACCATAAGATATGACTCTCCAGGAATAAAACAATATTCACAATGTGAATCGAAACTTGGGTTTTGTTTTGTTAATTTGATATCCTGACCAAGTTTTGTTGATTTATATTTTAATTTCTTTCACAAAATTAGCAGTTTCTTTAACAGAAACATGGGGTTGGAGTTAAGGTTAGTTCTGAGGTTGAGATTAGTGTGTAGGGTTAGTTAGTTTCCTTAATTTTACTATGCAGTTTCCCTCCTCCCCTTCTATTAGTATTGCCCAATCACCTGTGGTGTGGCCGTTGCAGAGAGGAGTGTCAAGGCAAACGTCGGCAAGTTGGCCACGTCGTACATGCTCCTCCTTGGGAGCCACTGCCGAGAAGATGATGCGATTGGCGTTGATTCCACATGTCTGACGAGCAAACTTCTTCACGTTGGCTTCACCCACTGCGGGGAAACGAAGCAACCAGAGAACGCTGTTCGGGACGCGCTTCAATATTTGGGTGGGGGGGGGGTTGATGGGTTCAGTATAAAATAGGTTCATTAACTGGGGGGGGGGGGGTAAGTGAAGTAAGTAATTCATTTAAAAAAGGTTCAGCATAAAAAACTTGAGAGTACAATGGGAACTATGCAACCCTAAGTAACCAAAGCAGCCATACCCATGGCACGTTCCACCACTTAAAATGATCCTAATAACACTATCGCATCATTATTATAGGGAGCTGTAAAGCTGTAATATAAAGACATTTTAAATGTACTGTGAAGGCTTTATAAGCAAATTGGAAGTTTCGTTTAATTAGAAATAAAAGAAACGAGGCAAACTACTAACTTTGGAAAATTCTATTCAGGACTTCCCAGAACCAACCAAACACACAAGCCCACTTACATTACACCACATGACCAATGTACTCGGGTCGATCTTGTACAACTGGTTGAAGTTGCAATAAACCACCGCGTCGCTTGGAAGTCGATATTGGGAGCGACTCGACACAATTATACCACTAGGTGGTTTCTCCCCTGTCGCTGCCTTTGAGTCAATCTGTAACGGAGAATTTGTTGAATTTCAAAAAACACACGGCACAAGTCGAATTAGCTGCTAAAATCTTATGACCGGCAGCGCAGAGGGAAAGGTTGCTACTTTAAGTCAATCTGTAAGAGAAATCTGTTGGATTTCGAACTTTTTGACTGAATTTTCAACTTTTAAACAAATAAGTGATCAGTTGTGTGAATGACCACAATTTCCTATTAATTATGTCACTCTTTAATACAATGCAATATCCAATTGAGCAGAGTTATGTTTGAGATGTTCTTCTTGGGTCAATTGGTTCTCTCTTTAAGTCCATCACTACGCTAATGCTATGCGAAGTTAATAAAAGGTTAGAAATTGACCTGTACAAGTGCAAGTCCATTCTGTGCGATGTGCGTTTCATCCAGTTGCACGGTGAGTTGGCTGTTCTTCACCATCGTGCATATGCTGTGGGCGGCCTTGTTTAGGGGAACCACCGGAGTCAATACCTGCGGAGGGAGTTGGTAATTCATGAGGCAATAGGGGAGCATATTCATTTCCATTCTCAGGAGACTAAAGGTTACGCTTATTTACCATCATTAAGTCACAAGAAATTAGTCTTTTCATTTCTATTCTCATATTCATTTTTTGCCAATTGACCAAATAGAATTAATTTTTCTTGTAATTGCTCCGGTATATGTAAGTTGTTAACGTGACCAAATGTTTTTTGAGCTGTTTGTGTTAAGTGTTAGAACATCAAGCATCTTATGGAAACCTCGAAGTTATTTTTTTATTTATTGAACTGATGAACCCAGATATTACTTATCTGCTGCTACAGCCAAAGCCAAGTTTTTCATTTTATATATGGTTTTGAAATCAATTGGATAACACAAGCCTTTGTGTTGTGTATGTGTGCACAATCATGCTGCCACTATGACATCACAAACCTCTTTATCCTCCTCATCCTTGACCTTTGCCACAGAGTAGGTGATGCCACCGAACCAATCCAGCATCTCACGTGGGTCCAATGAATTGAGGACGCAGCAGTTATCACTCACATCCGACCCACTTGTGCCACTCAGATTCACTACAGCTTTCTCCTGTGGATTATGTTCAATTAAATTCGGAATTGACAAGAAATGTTGAATCAGCAATTTTCGAATCAGTGAACATGAAATAATAAACGCCATCATAATCTGCAGGGTATGTTAAAAACAAAGTAATATATTTTATTTATTAAATACATGTTTTAAACGGAGCTTACAACAAATAATCCTAATCAAAAAAGCAAATTTATTCTGCTTTAAATGGCATTTACCACTGTCAATCAAAATCTATGTTTGGTGATATGTCAAACATATACATTTGACCTGGAAAGGAGAAAATATATTTTGCCACAATATCAATCACATTCCCCCCAATAACCCATCATACATGTCAAAATAAAACTATCTATATGCAGATACCACTGGCGTCGATTCCCGGGGTGGCAGGGGTGGCATGCCACCCCAGTAAAAAAATGCGGGGTGGCAACATACAAAATATACCATACTTGCCACCCCAGTTTTTCACTCATTACGGTATTTTTTTACAATGTGTTTACTGTAAAAACAAATAATTTGTAGCATAGAATCATAAAAATCGCAACCTTAAATAACACACAAGTTCATTATTATTTCGAAATGTTAATAAATTTCACCTATACATAACACCATTCACACGTCGATTGTTTGATTGTCAACGTAATATACGCACCATTCACACGTCGATTGTTTAATTGTCAACGTAATATACGCAAGCATTCACAAGCTGATAGTTTGATTTTTAACACAATATTATCTATAAGCAGTACTAAATAATCGTAAAATCCCGGAGGTAAGTTTATTCTAATTTGGGGCGACACCGCGCTAAAGTGCGTTGGACAAGAGTCAATTGCGCAATAGTAGTCTGTCAGCTAAGGCACATGGCAAAAACACTTAACCGACATTGTTTAATTTGTAAGCTCTCTATTATATGAAAATACAACACATAGCAATAGCTCCAAAAAACTACAAATTCTGAATCCAACGTCAATGTTAGAATAGTAGGAAACATCTATCTAGTTTGGACTGGATAATAATTTCAAAATAATAGAGGACTACACTTTAAAAGAAAAAATTACAATAATACCGAAAGAGGAAATACATGCGATTGCCAGACACGCGCTCCATATATTTATCTAATTAAATTTGCCGAATTGTCAACTTAGCAAATCGGGTGCAACGATCAAAGCGACGTAGTCTCTCGGAGATTTGATTGACAGCTGGCTGCTGGCGTAATGGAATTTTAAGTTTCGAGTTTTGTGTTAGAACGTTGTAATTTGATAAAAACTTAATAAAAGTGCCGCCGTGCGCTTTGAAACTATTTTATTTATATTTTGACAGTTTTTTTGCAATTAGTAAGTGATCTAAAACAACCCACGGCATTTTTTGCCGTGGGCTTTAGTTAATTTGGCAAAAGTCCACGGCAATTGCCTTTTGCCGTGGCGAATTTCGAGGACTGCGTATTAAAACCAAAGTTATACTAAGTATCGTAACCGTTTTAAAACTATAGCCTATGTTAAACCGACCGATATAACTTTAGATTATATTTATACATGCTAAACGAAATGTCAAAATACAAAATTATTTTAACTCGCCGGTATCCATCTTAGATTACAAATTTGTTATTGTACAAATTGTTTCTAAATTAAAATAGCCACCGTTATCTTTATAAATCCATTTCTCGCCTTCTGCCGTTACCTGAAAATCGCATTTCAAAGAAACACTTTCCTATTATCTTACATTAGTATCGGCGATTGTGGCGTGGGTATGAGTCATCTAAGAGAAACACGCGGATTCTCCGTTCGGCAAGGGGAGTTTAATAGAAGTACATGAAGGGGCAAATTAACTGTAACAATGGAAAGTTATTTGTGCCTTACTAAATAAAGTCGGTTTGGACATCGTTTTGGACTTGGATAGTAATAAATATTTTTTTTCGTTATAAAACTCTTGTGTTTTTCACGTTGTGTTTTAAATTATTTTCCAATAAATACGAAAAAATCCTCAAAAACCTCAAATGACAGCATGTAAATCGAAAAAAAGGCCCGGAACTTCTTTCAATGTTACTATTTATATCCATCCATCGTCACGATTAAAACAACGTCAACGTTATGCTATATAAATAAGGGGCTTTCCACACATTCGAATGCCGACGTGTTTGTTTTATCTTGCCGCCTGCGGTTGCCGAAACAATCTTCCAATTAATTAAATAACAAGACGAATCTGTAGTGCTATAAACATATATAGTGATTCACTAATAGGGAACGATTCGTAGCGATTGTGCAAAGTCGGCTAGTTTTTGCCTGTTTAAAAGTTGGTTACAGCTAAATAAATTTATGCCGTCTTGGCGCCACCCCAGTTTTCGTTTACAACGCAAAAAAATCGACGCCTATGTCAGATACCACATATCATATGAATCACATACTGAAACCAGATACCACACAACATACAAACCACAAACCGAAATCAGATACCACACAACACGAACCATATATACCGAAACCTCACCTTCAAATGTGGGAACATCTGTGCGTGATCTCCGATAAAGAATGTGTTCGGCATGTAAGCGAGCTTCTCACTGTATTGGTCCTTCAACTCAAATGGTGACGTCACCATATCAGTGATGATATAATCCATGAACGTTGCACCACTGGTACCTGGATATCCGAGCCACATAGCTTGGATGGGCGCCGGACGTAGTGAGAATAATTCGTTGCGAGCTCCTTTGGTGTAGCCGTTCATATTGAGAAGGATGTGGATGCCGTCTTGGTAGATCCGATCAGCTGCCTGTGGTTGGGAGTGGGGGGTGGTTGATTCAACGCTTTTATTTCTAGATGCCTGAGTACTGTATTATGATTAGGGATGCACAAACTAGAATATCTTGGTATTCTAGAATAGTTATTTCGAATCCAGAATATCGAATCCTATTCTATATTAAAAAGCAAACTCCAGTTAAAGTGGCAAGATCGTCAAAAATTCCTGCTTCAGCTGACTACCTCTTTGGCCAGTGTGATTACATACTTATAATCATAGGCGGCGACTTCAGTAAAATGTTACCGTTGCGCGAAATTGTATGACGTCACAATCGGCCCTATGCATCGAACTAACTGGGATAGATCTATGATACTAACGATTTACAAAGCTAAAAGATTAAGCCAGGAGTTTAAGTGTTTAATCTAACTACTTCCCCCGCTGAAATATTGCATGGTTATACGCTGCTCAGCGTCAACAATACGGAAAGAATATACCAAATATTTATGTGTCTGCGAGGGCTGTGCAAGAACCCAGGTTCTTATAACGGTTAACTGATCAAAGAAAAAAACCGTTAACCGTTAACCGATGTTAGCCTACTGTTCTCTCTAGCAAATACTTAGTAATGGAAAGAACATGGGGAAAACGGGAGTGCGTCGTGTATTGAATCTAGGTCAACGTAACCCTAGGTCAAACCGCCGATCAAAGCAATAAACACCGCTGGAAAAGCGGCGCTGCGGTTAGACGATTTAATGTGATAATTATTTAAATGCGCAGGGAATTTTTTGCGTTATTATAAAACAGACATTGTGGCGCAACGGTGGAAGTCTGCGCGCTTATAATATCCGTTGTAATCAACGCTGTTGCAATATGTACAATGGAAATAAAAAGGAACTCCATGCAATTATAGTTTCTTAATGTGCAATGTATATTATTTCGAATCCAAATATTCGAAATAAACGTAATATTTGGATTCGAATCCTACGGGATTCGAATCCGGAAGATTCGATATTCTAGTTTGTGCATCCCTAATTATGATATTTAGATCTATGCAAATTAAATGGAACAATTATAGTATATTGTAACAAGATGGGATCTGCCAGAGAGAGGGATGAAATGAAATACGGGAAATTGACCCACTACCTCATGTGTCAGGTCAAAGTGGCTACGAATATGAAGTTAGTACTAGGTTTTGTGCAACCCATTAAACCACTGGGTACAAGTGACATTACATCGCTACCACGCTTCCTTCCTACCTTTCCATTGCACTGGATCTGCGAGAGGTCAACAAAGTTCGCGACCTCACTCGACACTTTCTTCCTGAAGTTTGTGTTGTCGTCTGGGCTGAGCGCGTAGCAGAACACCTGGTATGTTGTCGGATATTAGTGTTGGTGGATTTTCTGCACATTACATTAGCATGGGGGGGTCCACGGTAGCTCCAGGACCACAAATTTAGATGATAAAAGGCCCGTTACCCTGGAGCTATTATACATCCGATCACTGTAGTTGATATTTTTGGAAGACATGGTACTGACATCAATGGTAACCATGCATCAGAACATATTATTACAATTGGGTTTTTTAAATATATTAAAAAATTTAACTTTTTTTAATGATTAAATGTTTAAAAACATTTCTGCTCCCATTATTAATTTCATCTTCACAAATATCAGTGTAGTCAAATATAAGAATCACATCATCAGTGCTCAAATTTGATTTATATTGGGAATGAGAAAACCAATGAAGAACAGTCCTAGGTACACCGATACACTGTATGCATCACTAATGCACTGCCCCACACGCCCATACACGCCCCACATGCATAGTTACCTCAACCCTGGAAAGATCATGCACTCCCGGGATGCTCTGCATGAGGTGGGAGGTTGGGTGATTCCCGAAGTCCGAGCTCACGTATCCGATGCGCAACTTGCCACCAGAGGGCACAAGAGAGCGAGCATGGTCGTATACCGGCTTGTGTAGGATATTGATCTGAAATATCGGTTGTCGTGATGTGGTTGGAAGATTTATGGGTGTGATAGAAAAATGATAGCACTATTAGCAATGCACCACTTTAGGCAAAAAAGTCTCTTAAAATCTAATGTAAAAAAACTCAAACTTAATTCCATAAAATGGCAAAACAAAATTAATTTCATAAATTGTCAAAAATTTACTGTAAGAATAAAGAAACAATGTTGTGCAAGCAGAAGAAAACATCTCTCATTTATGGGACTAGTCAAAGTAAAGCTGCTAGCACTGGACATACCTTATCGAGACAGAGCGCTCCATGGCGGGCAGCGATGGCTTTGCGGAACTCATGTGTGAGTGGGTACAACATGGAGTGGTGTGGGTGGACCGATGGAAGGCGATTCTTCGATAGCTGGTCGGATACTATTGATACCAACTTCTTCATCCTTTCATCATAATCACTCCAATCACATATTATCTGCACACAGGGGATTGTTGTACAACAATTACTTAAATAAATGATGTTATCTGGTTGATAGCTCGGTGGGTTAGTTCGTTGCCTTTCAGTTAGGGAGTTGAAGGTTCAAGACTGGTCGCTAGCTAGTCAGTTGTGTCTTTAGGCATAGCAGAAAGTCTTGAACCCAGTGGATTATTTCAATATACTAAAACTAAAGATTAATCATATACAAATCAATGCAAATCTGACGATTACCCAGGTAATAATTCTCCATGCTTTCACATTCATAAATCAAAACATGGATATGGAAGATAAGGGGGAATCACCTGCAGACAGTGCGCAAGATTGCAGTAAGCATCAGGGAAGTCTGGTTTGAGTTTGAGCGCTGTGCGGTACGACTGGATAGCTGCGGGAATGCTCCCACTGTCCTTGTGCACGGATGCCAGGTTGCTGTGGGCGTCCGCGAATGCAGGGTTGATCTGGATTGCCCTTGTGTAGCACTGTGACGACAGGGGTTAGTACATTATGTATGTCTATGTAAGAATGCACAAGGATACACCGTTATACCAATTGTATTCACTGACATATTTTAACTATTGCAGTTGCTGTTTTACCCAGTCTCCTTAATTAAAAATAATTGTGCCATTCTTCTTTAATGTTATGAAAGAGTGCAAAAAATGTCTATGCACGTATTTTAACTGGCTCTTTTATCCTTAAATTAAAATAATTGTGCCGTTTTTCTTCCTTTTTTTTTAAATTATGAAGAAGTGAAAAATAAAATTAACTGAACCACCATCTACCCACCACCCACCTGTATAGCTCCCTGCACATCTTGCATTTCCTTCAGAGTGTTCCCCATGTTGGAGTACGCGTCGGCGAAGGTTGGACTGATACGAATCGCTTCCTTGTAGTGGAGCAAAGCCTCCTGTAACTTCCCTTGTTGCTGGAGCACGCTGGCGAGGTTGGAATGAGCAGCAGCAAACTCGGGGAAAACCTGGGATCATCAACATTTAAGTAGAACAACATATTGAAATCACCATACAATCATCCAAATTTAAGTAGAAAATGATTTATTTTTTAAGTCTGGCAATTCAATATCAAATAAGTCTTACTTAAATAATTTTGATTCAAAATAGGAAAGTTGTAAAAATTGCTTCTAATTTAACATATATGCTATTCTATTAAACTAGTATGAAAAAAACGTGTTTTTGTTACTCTCAAGTCTATTTTAGATCACTTTGCATTTCTAAATTTAAAAACATTGATGTAGAATAATTCTATATAACAAACTGATTGGGATAATAACATCCACATTTCATGCTTACCTCCAATGCCTTGCTGTACAAAGCTATAGCCTTCTCAATAAGTCCTTGTTCCCGCTTGATATTGGCCAAGTTGTTCAATGAATCAGCATGTGAGGGGCACAAGCGGAGCGCCTTGTTGTAGCACTCCTCTGCGTCAGGGACTTTCCCTGTGTCGCAATCGGTTATATGGGGTCAGGCTTTACTTGGGGCTTACAATACGCTAATAATAATGGGGTATTTACATAGGGGAGCTTAAACCTTTATTACTTTAAATGTTTATCAGCTAAGTGGTTAACCAATTTTATGTTTTTAGTTACCCAGTAAAAAAATCAACGATTTGTGTGTAAACTAAACTAAAAAAAGCAGAAATTATTTACTGTTAAGAACTACTGAAAACCCTGCTTGAGTGAACCATAATTGAACTGACAGAGATAATAATGAGAAACTTTTTTTTAATTAATTAACCCAATAAAGCAATTAAATCAATTAAAATCAAAGTACTTATACACATGATCAATACCTTTCTCTTTGAGTGCATTTGCAAGATTGCAGTACGCATCTGGGAAGTGGGGTTGTAACTCAATGGCACGCTTGTAAGTGTCAATTGCCAGGTCCACCAGGCCTTGTTCATAATACACGCACGCTAGATTCCCATGCACAACAGCATGGTTGGGTGAGAGGTTCAATGCGCGAAGGTACGCTGCTACAGCTCTGTAGGACAAAGGTGGGGGTTTGTGGTGGTAATTGTAAAACTCCAACCCAAATACAGAAGTTTTAGAATGAATAGCAGACCACTTTCGTCTACATGATTCAATTTGTGGTTTTGTTGTTTTAACTATAAATTCCATAATTAGAAATAAAAAAATTGGCAGGTTACCACCATTATTAGGATTCAGGGGTCGCTACAATGATCTGCCAAGTTCCTTCTATTGAAAATAAGTTTATTTTACACATGAAACCACAGCATAGTGGAATAACATGACACTTTACATTCGGTGGCAACCACACAACCTGGCGGCTCGATAACACTCAACTCACCGATCGAATATACGCGCCTCCTTCAATACGTTCCCCAGGTTGATGTAAGCATCCAGGAAGTTTGGATCCAGCTTCACCGCCTGTAATATTGGTGAGTTATGGTGGAGATTCCCCCCAATGCTATGGTGGGGCTTCCCCCAATGCAACACCAAAACACACTACAATACAGCTGGCCATATCAGATGTAGATGCTGATAACAGTTAAAAGAAGAGTTTTCCTACATCATGGGTAACCATTTAGCAAATTGAATTCCAGAGTACTGGACATGGTCAACCCAGTTAGGGTCCAATAACTTTTTTTATCACTACAAATACAAAAAATGGCCAAAGCAGATTAACACAAGAGCAAGAATACCTTGTACTCGCTGTAGATAACTAAGCTCATGCAATTAATAAATTCAGAAGCTTACCTTCTCAAAATGATGAATTGCCAGCCAAATCTCACCCTGACTGTTAAACACACAACCAAGGTTGCTCCAAGCCACAGCAAAGTTGGTTTGGGTTTCAATTGCTTTTAGGTAGCAAGCCTGGTCACAAGGGAAACTTTAGTTTGGATGCATTGGCACGTGTACGCATTATGCAGTAGTGCTTGCGGTGAAACTGATAATTTGCATTTGCTTTCATGGTGGGAAGGTGCAGTGGAATTTGAAGGAGCTTTGTACAAGTTGTGCTTTGTATGAGAATTGATTGCCTTTGGAAAGCAAATGCAAATGAACTCTAGGAGGAGTTGTTATAATGATGTGGAAGATATTTGGAGCCGCATGGCATCCAGCGCCGCGCCACACCGCAAGCACTACAAGTTGCCATCGCCGCGCGCTTGCAGACGCAATTCTACGTTTACAAATATCCAGAATCCAATTTAACATTTACTTTTCAATCTACTTCAAAATCTCTCTTTATATCCCGGCCATACTATACCGCTGACTGGCTAAGGCAGACTTATGCTCAGAGGGGGGTTATGTGGACGGCCGTTGAGCTTCTTTCTTGGATCTCCAGCAACCTTTTTCGCGCGCTTACAATACGACGTAAAATAAGAAATGAAAATCAAACAAATCGGTTAGTTTGGTGTTTTGATAAGGTTTCTTTAATATAATCTAATTAAGCCTAGCTTTATGAATAACATGTGAAAAAGTTGAATCACAAGCCAACAATTCATGGACAGGCAATCCAACTTTATCACTATGCAAAGGTTCCATGGCACACATTGCATCCCAAATATTCAGCGAAATTTTCTTCCGAAATGAAATTAAGCCACGAGATGGAGTGCGGATGTTTCAATCGTCATGACGACGATAAAGAAACCTGGTCGGACAAATATGATCAGGGAGGGATTGGATTTGGAGGATCGGATGATATTTGTCCACTCTCCAGGTCTCTTTCTTGCTCGCAATTTAGCATCCGTTCACCAGAACATATCAATTTGGGATATTCCGAATGTTTTTCAGAGATATGCGGTTGGCTTGTATTGTACAAGCTAACCACGCGCCGAGATCTCATAATAATGTTCTGATGATGGATCGACCAATTTCGCATGATGCAATTACGCGCATTTACAAACCACTTCTGTCATCTGGGTTTTGAACACCTCGTATCCCTGGTATTATCTCCCTGTAGATAAACATCTGCACAACCTCCCAGCAGGAGCTCGCGGCTTGGAGAATTTTGTTTCCATTTTACAACACTTGGCATTCAAGCGGGCAATGTGCGCCATGTACCATAATAACAGCGGAAGCTCAACTTCTTCATAATGAAGCAGCAAGCAACCGCTGTGGGACTTGATATAGATAATCTAATGGTGGTGGTAACTTTACAATCACAGTGCATACCTTGGCCTCTTCTAACCGACCGAGTGCTTTCAACAAGTTACCAAGATCACTCCTGACACAATAAAGGTCCTACAATGAAATATACAAATTATATTAAGTGGAGAAAGTGAGATAAAAGATACAACATATGGTTAAGAAAACTCAAAGCTAGTCACAGTAGATTACTTAAATATTTACAACCGAGTCCACATAGATTTTGTTAAAAGTTTTTAATTTTATCTATTATTTTCCGTGATATGCAATAACAATCGTCATTTTGCTGTTTTTTCCTCTGTTTCGACTTTTGCTATATTTTATGTGAATGTTTACATAGTTGATTTTTATTTATGAAAGTAGCACAAACAACTAATCTTACAGGGTTGATTTGCAGTGCTGAGAAGTAAGCATGGACGGCACCTTCCAAGTCACCAGCCGTCACCAGTGCAGCAGCAAGGTTGATGTACCCGTCAATGAAATCCGGTTTCAGTCGGACTGCATGCCTGTGAAGTAACATAATGATAGGCAGGGTGTGGTGGGAGATACCCACTACAATACCGGCAATAGCATGAACATAATTCAATTAATGGTGTGTTGTGTATGGTATATGCTCCTTCAGTTTTAGTAGAATCCATTTACAAAGGGTCGGTTAGTATTTTGCGAGCTCGCCTAAAAAATTATTTTAACTCTGGGTCCCCTCATAAATTAATTTTAATATGGGTCCCCTTATAAATTGTGTGTAGCAGGATTCCACTCAAATTTATTTTGAGTAAAACATTTTAAAGACTAGGTTCAGGCAACTTCCGCTAAGTGTCTCGCCCAAGAACACAACTGTGCAACTTTCACTGTTTTTAATCAATTACATTTTAGTCACCTGCAGACAACAGACTATTTTTATCAATCGAGCTACCCTCTTTTATTACAATCTGCTGATATAAGATGGCGAATGTTACATGTATATCCTACCTGTAATGTTCTAATGCCTCCTGCAATTGTCCTCTTTCCTTGTAGACATTGCCCAGGTTTGAATAAGCTTCTGCCAGCATTGGGTTTGTTTTTATCGCATGTTTCGAGAAGTATGCTGACCTGGAGAGAAAAGATTATAAAACATGGTGCATTAAGTTACAATTAAATTTCCAGCCAACCAAAACACAGACCACACCCCCAAAAATAAGAGTCAGAAAACATATTAGCACATGATAAAAAGAAAACATCATGTGTCCCAGGTGTGGGTGACTGTTCTCTTTTACGTTACATTTGATTTTATTGTTGGACTATTAAGTACCAATATATGCACATAACCTTAAATACAAAAAAATAGAGAACTTTTTTAACTTAACAGTTAGGGAGGCACAAACCATACTCAAACAAAACACGAATGCACGTAGGTACATACTTGTCGAGTTTTCGACATTGGAAATGTATGGAGCTGAGCAGAAGCAAAACTCCGGTATTATCTGGCTCCTGCTGCCATAGTTGCATGCAGTGTCTCTCTGCGTTCTCGTAGTCACCAGACTGATATTCTCTATGGGCAAGTTCACCCAATGCTGTGTATACATTCGACGATAATTAATTAACAAACAATCAAAATCAACAAATAATTAAACCAAATGCAGATAATGAAAAAATCTATACCGTACATTTGCACTTAATGCAGTAAAAGATTCAATGGATCAACTAGTCAAATAAATAACCAACAAGTTACAATAGATCATGTAGGCGTACTCATGAGCAAATTAAAAAAAATCATAACATTGTAGGTTATGTTTTAATTATTGTATGCTAAAATTTACGTATATTTTTTTAATTTCCCGGCATTAATTAAAAACAAATAAAATAAAATTATCGTCAGATAATTATAAAATTAACAACCAAATCTCACCGGCGGCATCATGCACAGCATTCTGCTGTTGATTATTCATTATCAATTGCTTTACAGTTTCTTCTTTACTTGTTTGAGAATACATATTTCCCAAAGTGAGCTTAAGGACAACACTGCACTCAGACAATGAGTTTTCACGGACGTGGTTTTTCACAAATCACGAGACCGGTGATCACGGATGGTCTGTTATGACGTCATAAAGAAAGCTAAATATCACTCCGCCATTATCTAAATAAAGTTCCTAAAACTTTCCGAACGGTCAACGACGCTAACAATATAAAACAAATATAAACGCGGTATCATTAAATCTGTTTTAAATATAGATTCAATAAAACAATTTACTAATAAATTTCAGTTTTTAATTCGGTTTTGTTTTAAAAATTTAACAAAAAATTCCGTGACGTCATGAAACAGTATCTTCATGTAGGGGTCAAAGGTTATGGTACCCGTTTCTACTATTTATTGCTCATAAGTAGGGGACTAGTTGGTATTTTCCGTACCGATGTGCAACCGAATGGTAAACGCCACCCATTCAAATAACGGTTTTTACTTAAAAATCGTTTTTATTAGTAATGTTGAGCACATCGCCGGTTCGATACGCAGCTCGGTATTTAATTTTTTGGTTTGGCTGCCTCGCCAGCTGTATTTAATTATTTATATTGCTTTTTAATGACGTATTTGATCGTGTTTAACGACTGTTTGTTCTGCCATTTTTTTCTGTTTCTTGGCTCTTATTTGTTTTATTTTTATTTAAAAGAAGGGCAAAAATTAATAAACAAAACTGTAAAATAACAAGTTTTGTTTTTTTTAATTACTTTACCCAACGGCACATATTCGATTATTAAAAGTGTAGTACGTGTTATACCATGTGTTATACCACTGTTCCTAACACCATATTTAGACTGTAGGTTTTACAGGAAATTACATCGCTCCACAGGTAACATCACCTCTTTTTAATGATATAGAATTATAGACAATGTGTTTATAATTGTATTTGTACATACAGCAACTAATGGCATGGCTCTCTATTATAGTCCGACAGATTTATCTAGTGGTTTAGTGCGTCGTCTTTAAGCCGAATGGTTGCAGGTGCGAAACTGGTCACTAGCTAGTCGGTTGTGTCTTTGGGCAAGGCACTTTACAAACATTGCCTGAACCCAGCGGTTTAGTGGGTTGTACTAAATTGAATCATACATAACACACTGCAATAGCTCCGGTAACCCGACGGTGGGCGTGAGGTGATGATTGCCAGTGTGGTAACCCCCTTGGTTTTCGCATTCATGGGGATAAACATGAACATCCTAACCTATTTATGTAAAATGAGTCTATTCTTGTCTGATTTGTACTCTCCTTAACCATGTAGCTGAGGTACGACTTGGTGGGTTAGTGTGCCAGCTTTTGGTTATAAGGTTACAGGTTCAATACTGGTTGCTAGGTAGTCGGCTGAGTCCTTGGGCAAGGCATTATATGCGTTACAAACTTTATCTACCCGCACCCACTATGCTAATGCTTGAGATTAGGAAATATGGGAATTCCCATTTGTTTACTTTGATGTTTAAAACCACCCAAAATTACATTTGGACTTATCTTACTTTAGATATTTAAAAGTTTTATCCTGGTCGGAAAACTTATGCTGTAACCGATTTGCGCCACTTAGAATAAATTTAATCATATCTGGCTATGGTTAGACGTTATTTTGAAAAAAATTATCACAATGGAAAATCTTTATCTAAAATCAACGCCGAGGTTTTTGGGAATCATGGGATATTTCCCTGGAGCTATTGATTAAAAATTTGAAATTGTTCACGTGATTTTCTCTTTTGTTAATGAACAGCACTATTCTCTGTGTAATTGCTTTCAATTAAACTGGCTTCTCTCTGGACGAGTCACTTTGTATAGGCGGTCGCCTGAACCAAGTGGATTAATGTTTTCCAATAAAACTAAAGGAAAGTATTACACTGTAATAGCTCCGGTCACACGACTGTAGACGCGAGCTAATTTTACGATCAGTGATAACGCCCCATCGCGCCCTTCTATTCACTGAGATAAACATAAACATCTTATACCTCCCATATATTGTGACGCGACACGAATCACGTCATCTTGGTACGACATGGCGAAAAGGTGAAACGTATGTTTAATGACTCTAATTACAATATGCACGACAGTACAAAGATGCAATGATAGAACATAGAAGTTTAAACATTCGTTGCCGCTTCTTTCCCATTTGGCGCTTGGCTGATTACTACTGTCTCCAGCGGCCGCTGGGTGTCGTCCTTCCACGGAATTTCTCGGTCATGTTGTTTCGGGGGCGACTCCAGCGATTCAAAAAGCGTCTCATTAGCGTCATCTGACGGATGAGCACCTTCGTCAAACTTTTCGTCTCGGTGTCGCCCCAGCGCACTAGAAATAAAAACAAATTGCAGATAATTTCGTGTACGGCAGTGTGGCCAAATGGTTAACGCGACCGATACACATACCGGATCTAATTTTTATAAAAACGGCCCAAGTGACGTTCCCATCTTGGGTTCAAACCTAGTGTCGGTGAAAAAAAAAGTAATTTGAAACGTACTGTGGTGGGGAAAGAAGCCTAATAACTAGGATATTATGGGTTCGAAACTGGCCCGGTATAAATGAATAATTCGGACCTGGAAAGCCTGTCTGAACCAATGTTTAGTGCAACCAATCACTCATAATTTGTAGATTGGGATTCTTAAGAAAAATTGACCGTTCACAGTTACGAAACCAGGGTACGGGAAAGAAAAACGTAATAAATTAAACCTTAACAAAAATGTGGTTTCACATAGGACCAGATATTCATGTTTATCCCGTGAATAGAAAAACCAAGATGGTTATCTAACACATGGGCAATCGTCAGATCAACTCACGCCCATCGTCGGGTTACCAGAGCTATTGCAGTGTGTTTTGTATGATTAAGACATTACTTTAATTTGGTAAAACCCATAATTTCTCTGGGTTCAGGAAGTGTCAGTTAAGTGCATATCCCAAGGACACAACCGACTAGCTAGCGGCCAGTAATCTAGAAAGGTCGTCGCGGTCTTGAAAATTATTAATTCTAATCTAAGCGATTGTGGTTCCACATTTATCGTGGCTCATTAATATAAACTTGAGTAAAGTATTTCTACTGAAACCAGGTTATATCAAAAGCTGATTTGAATCGGTGAAGATACCATTACTGTGCGGTCGTGTGGCCGAATGGTTAACGCGAACGATACATATACCAACTCCCATAAAATATCCTAGTGACGAGCCCATCATGGGTTCGAAACTTGGCTCAAATAAAACAATCACCTCAGAGTCGCTTGGCGGCGCTGTTGGTTTTCCGTTGCAGGAGGTGGTGCCTGTGACGTCACACGGGCCGAATTGTCTTTCTTCTCGAGTCCGCAGGTTTTGGTGATCTAGAATCACGTGATGTTAAAATAGGAGACATTAAAGAATTTAACAAAACTACGTCCGGTTAGCTTGGTGGTTTAGTATACGTAGCAATACAACCTATGGGTTGCAGGTCCGAAACTGGTCGCTAGCTAGTCGGATGTGTTCTTGGGCAAGGCATTTTACAGATATTGCTTGAACCCAGTGAATTAATGGCTTCTATTAAAGAGCTAGCTAGTGGCCGAAATTGGCCACTAGCTATAGTCGGACGCTAGCTAACACACGCTATATCTCAAGTAACCCGACGGTGGGCGCGAGGTGATCTGACGATTGCCCATGTTGTAACTCTCTTGTGTTTTCCCATTCACGGGGATAAACATGAATACCCTTCTCTATATATATTCCTTTTAACATAGGCAAAAATGAACATACATTACAATCTTATGTTAAAAAAGACGGATTTTTAAATGAATCGGTAAATAAGTCATTTATATTCTGTGGGTAACTTTATATTCTCATCTTATTCTCAGGATTCATTTACGGTTATCGTATGATATCGCGCCTACCGTCGGGTTACCAGAGCTATTGTAGTGTAAGTATGATTAAGGCGTTCCTTCAATTTTAGTGCAAGCCATTAGTTAATGGGTCCGGCGGTGTCAGCTTAGCGTGTACTCACGCCAACTAAACCTCTAAAATTTAATCCAAAATAAGAATACATTGCCCTATACCGGAAAAAATAAAACGAGAGAAATCAATTTTTTTAGGGCTGGTGTTACGGACAGGGTTGAAAAGTTTTTTAGTGATCAGTTTCACCCTTCCCACTTTCAACTCCTTTAAGCTGGCGTTAAGTTGCGAATGTAACGTTTAGGCCTCGACGGATAAGGTTATATTTATAATTCGTGTTGAACTTGATATAAGTACAAGGTTCATGCAAAATTTTCATCTTTTAATATTTAATTTGTTATCTTTATTCCCTTTCCCCCTTCGGGTGCTACGCAAGTCACTTTACGGGGTTGCTGATCACCCTTTCTTACTATCTTACGCAACATATTGTTTTTACTACAGCAACGTATGAAGTTTCAGAATAACGGTTGGTCCGTAGAGCACTGTGTCCGTGCCGAAGTGTCCTAGTGGGAGAAAATATTGGGGACGCAAGAGCAAAGGTACAAAACCATGACTCATCACACCATGACTCATCACACCATGACTCATCAAAACCCACCAGAGCAATGAGCTGCAGACGGACATCCTCCTTCATGAAAGCATACAACAGTGGATTGATGCTGGAGTTCGCGTATGCCAAGCATGTGGATATAAGGCTCGCCGTCTGTGGAATATATGGCTCGGGATAGGATTGGATATTCATGTTTATCCTTGTGAATGGGAAACCAAGGGGGTTAACACATGGGCAATCGTCAAATCACCTCGCGCCCACAGTTGGGTTACCGGAGCTTTTGCAGTGTTTTGTGTATGATTTACACGTTTATTAAAATTTGGTAGAACCCATTAATCTGCTGGGTCTAGTCAATGTCCGTATAGTGCATTGCCCAAGGACACAACCAACTAGCTAGCAACCACTTTCGAAACTGTAACCTTTCGGTTAAAAGGCGTCGCAATTATCCACCAGACCAACCGGTCGGATAACTTCTATTATGAGAGGAAAACAACAGTTCAGCACACATACACCATCTGCTAAAATACGCACCTAGTCAACCACAAGGTATATAGTACTTTATAAAAAGAAATGTTACTATTGTGTTATATGTACATTCGTTAGTATAATGTTTAAAGTACCAGTGTTAGTTTATTAATATGTTTAAATATTCGTGCTAACATAGTATTATCTTTAAATTTGGGTTACTAATTGTTCAGATTAATTTGCACCCCCGGCACCCCGCCTAAACACACGCGAGTGCACACGTATCACGTGGTTTCTATCCGGATATGACGTACCCGCAAATGGAGTTGTTGCTGCAGCAACGGGTCGTCCATGGTCAACGCATCAATCACCGTCACAATATGGTTAGGAAGCCAACACACCACGAATAAACTTATCACAGCAAGTATTACCCGGGTCACCTGTGCATGGATTGGGAATTAATTAACGATCGATGTGAGATCAATCCAAGTAACAAAGCAATCTTCGGTCGATATTTTGTCTGTCAATATATCTACCTCATTTGTTATGCTCTTTTATTTATTCTCTACATTATTTCAGCATGAACAGGTTATTCAGGGGTTGACAGTTCGCCCGTGAACTACATGAATCTTAAGTTATCGATTTATCACCTGTCAATGTGAACTGCTGACCTTTACGTAGGGACGGCTAATTGGTGGATACTTAAATAAGCTGCTATCAGCATTTGTGTCGCTTTTCAACCGAAATGTTGCAGGTTCGAAACTGGTCGCTAATTGCTTAGTTGTGTCCTCGTTAAGACACTTTGTCTAAATCATACACAACACACTGCAATAGCTCCGGTAACCCGACGGTGGGCGCGAGGTGAACTAACGGTTGCCTGTGTGTTGACCCTTTTGGTTTTCCCATTTACGGGGATAAACATGAATATTTTATCCTGTCCAATTTTCGGCTATAATTCGGCAGATTTGTCTAAATGCGGGATTTTCAACTGGGCTAATCCTTAAACCCTATAGATGGGCTGCTCACTTAGATCTTTGTTATAGAGAATCGATATATGAGTCGGTCGTAGGACCGTATGGTTAACAATCATTTTTTATACCTGCTTCAGTTTCGAACCCAGAATGGTCTCGTTGCCGATACCGTTTTTTATGTGGGTCTGTATAAATATCGGTCGCGCTAACCATTCGGCCACACGACCGTACACAACATTCACTTCTCTTACCTTTTGCTGTTGGTTGGTTATTCTAGCGCCGCTAGCGGACATATTCCTGGAGCGACGACGCAACGACACGATAATGAAGATGTAACAATACATTATGACGAAGAATGGAAGGAAGAAGCCGAGGGTTGTCCTGGCAACGTAGTACGCGTTGAGATAGGCGACCCCTGGTGGAAGTTTCCATCTGCATTGTGCCACGTGACCATCCACGCAGATCTGTGATTGGTTGAAAATAACTTAATCTGTGATTGGTTGAAAGTAACTTGATCGGATATAACCATCAACGTGATATCCCAGCAGCCAAAATGCAAATAAGACATTCATCCAATAAACCAATACACACAAACACAAACATAAATATTTAAGCAGTCTCACACAGTAGGTACCAACAGGGAAATGGATAAGGCGACATTATTATTTCATAACAACGCCTACACAGTTTACCAAAAGGGTTTTGAACCCAGTTTGTGATTAATCATACAATAAATTTGTTTATCACGTGGTCAGTTTAAGATAAAAGTGCAACTATTTATATTGCATAAAATATACGTACATATACCAATACTTAATTTCATAATCTATCTTACAATTACATTGAAAAAACAGCTCTAGCAGGTAATATCAACGATTCGTTTCGAATGGGTTGCAAACTGTACAGAGAACTTTTAATATTACTTGATAAATGGTCGACAAACAGATATCCCAAAAGAAATGGTAGCAAGTGCTCCCTAACCTTATAAACCCCGAACTTATCATCCAAAATATTATTTTAACTCAAACTGAAATTCTCCTTTAAGTTCTCTTTATCGACCAAGTATGGGCTTTGTGACGTACATAAAGTTAAACTGACGATAGCGGCCATGATTAAAAGTGGCATCAGCCGGCCGAGATGGGGAAATTATGTCCTGCAACTTTTAACTGGTTTAACTTGGTAGACATGAGGCGGGTCCAATTAGATGAAGTCACTAAGTAGAGTGGGTATCATGTTAGGGGGTTTTAATCCGATTATCGGAGACTGGTTTGTCGTGTATTGAAATTACGTCAACCCACCTCTCTGAAAGCCAGTGCTTGTGAGGCAATTATGCTCGCGAAGAGCCATATTCCGAAGCAAACGCGCAAAGCGTTCCGCGGAGTCCGATAGTTGCGGGCTCGAACCGCGAACACGACGGCAAGATACCGGTCGATTCCCATGGCGACGAGGAAGAACACACTGCCGTAGAGGTTCAGCAAAGATATGAAGCTTAGGATTTTACACCCAAAGTTGCCAAACAGCCACCTGAAACACAATCCAAACGTCATATTGATTGATTGGTTGGGGTGATGAACCAATATTTATTGGGAATATTTTATATATGTTGTAAACCCGTTAATTCGAAATACCATCCAAAACTGGTGGCTTAAATGCATCACCTTATACATCTATCAGTACAGTAGAGTATATTTAAACTAGAAGCACTTAACCCTTTAAAAACGATAAGACCAAATTTGGCTTTTTTGACATGTGCTTATTCAAAATAAAAAATCTCCAAAATTTCTTATCCAAACTGCTAAAGTTTGGTCTCTTTGGAAAGCTATATGATATATCTTTTAAAAAATACAAAAATAAACATAACTTTGCATTTGAAATTTTTAAGTAAAGTTTAGTTGAATTTTATGACTTTTTTTGGTCTAATTATGAAAGGGAAATCTCACAAAAAACGTTTTTTTCTAATACTACGCCCAAAATGTGTGTTTCATTTAATGTCTCTATGGCAGTAGAATCAATTTCGCTTCTTGGGATGTCCCGGATGTGATCTTACCTGTTTTTTGTACATTTTGGGAGGGTTCTGAATATCTTTATAGTTATAGTCGCAATTTGGTTCAAACACTTCATTTATAGTTTATATCAAAGAAAATTAGTAAGAAAAAGCAGTGTGGACTTTATAGTATCTAAATTTCTATTCTAACATTTCTTATAATAATAAAAAAAACAAAAAAACTTTGGGATGGGTGGACCTGTAACATGAAATTAGTGACGTAATATTATTTTGATGACGTCATCAAATCAAAAGTATAATATAATTGTAGGAAATTTGTTTTTGAGTAACTTTGTAAAAGTAAGTTAGGCTCTATTGTCAACAAATCAAAAACACCAACATTGTATAAGAAAGAATATGACGTGGACGCCAAGATAGTGACGTCATCAAAAAATAAAAATTTTAAAAATTTGGGAAATTTTATTTCGAACAACTCTAGTGTTGAACATTTTGCTCTAACTATAACACGAGAGGCGCTAGAGCACTACAAAGCGTACTCGGTCAAAACACGCAAACTGCGCAAAAACAATCTCGTTTCTAAAGGGTTAAAGTATCATCAGTAGAATTAGGAATATGTGAATGCATTTTTCCCGATTTATATTTTTTTGTTTTGCCCGTATTAGCATGTTCATGTTTATCCCTGTTAATGGGAAACGAATGGGACGTAATCACACAGGCACTCGTATCCTATAAGTCGCGCTAAAGAATTAAATAATTGTACTTTTTAAAAGACAGGTTTAACGGCCACGTACGTTTGTTCGTTTTTATGTCATTATATGCATGTAGCTGGCGTGTTTTGTCTGTTGTAGTTTTGTTCTTTTTTCTCAATTTTTTATATTAGTTGCGCTAATTCGGAATTACAGTAAGAAAGAGCAAAAAAAAACTCAAAACAACCGCGAGATCATCTCGTGGGCAGCGTGGGTTAGCGCAGATATAACGGTATTTTTGTATCAGATATTCCTTCAATTTTAATGCATTCCGTTATCTACTGATTCGCTAAGTGTCTTGCGGTGCCTTGCGCAAGTACAGACCCAGCAAGCTAGCGACACGTTTTGAATGTGAAACCCATAAAGGCGACACACGAACCCACTGAACCATACTTTAGGATTTAAATTAAGAATTGCTCTTATTGCATAAATCGTCAGATTTTGTCTTATTAAGCAAGCTCGACAACCCTATCCATCGTATTATCGGTCTCGAAAGTTTTGCTCATTTGGGCGTATTAAGTTTAAGCTTCGCAACTTCGTGAATAATTCATTCCCAGAAATGCATGAGTGACATGGCCAGCCTTGTGTCATTGTTTCGGTTGGAAGTCTCGAGCCGCATGTGCTGCAAACATATTGATTTGTCGCAAGATTTACGGTTTAATTATTTACTCGCTTTGATTTATAGATGCATTAAACTATGAAAGCCGTGCTTTAAATCGTTGCTGACTAACTCTATTGAAAAGTCCACTTAAAATAATATACAAATTGCGAAAAAATAATACGCAACAAATAATACTTTTTATCCAATCGTTCGTCCAATCTAAATGGTATTTTGATTATTTATTATTTAAATAGTAACGGATAGGATTGTTTTATGGTTGGAATAATGTTAAATGTGGTGCTCTGTATCTATTCCATATACACAACACACTGCAATATCTCCGATAACCCGACGGTGGGCGCGATGTAATCTGAAGATTGCCCTGTAATAACTTTCCCGTGTTTAGTACAGTCGTGTGGCCGAATGGTTGACGCGTCCGATGCATATACCGACTTATATATCAAAAAACGGCCTTGTGTCTAACCCATAATGGGTTCGAAACTTGGCTCGGTTAAAAATAAAATGTTTCGTGTTGTCCAGCTCGGGTAATAACTCGGATTATTCCATGGTAATTGGAAGGTCTGCAGGTTGTAAACCCCTTGTCTCTACGGTGTTTTATGCTGAAGATATTAATATACATTGGCAGTGTGGCAGAATGGCCAACGCAACCAATTATAAACATATTTTTAATAAAAATGGTGGCAGGAATAGTACGGGTTCGATACCCGAGCTTGTAAATTTTTCTAGTGTTTTACTAAATGCAAGAAACGTCTGCTAAGTGATCTGCTTTACTCCACAGCCAACTAGCTTCCACGTAATTTTGATCCCGAAACCTTCCGGCCGAGGATCCGATATACTGAGCTCACCACCAGGTATGTATGTTCGGTGTGGACATCCAACCAGCTAGTCGGTTGTGTCCTTGGGCAAGGCACTTTACGGACATTGCCTGAACCCAGCGGATGAATGGGTTTTACCAAATTAAAGGAACGTTTCTATCATATACAATACACTGCAATAGCTCCGGTAACCCGACGATGGGCGCGATGTAATCTGACGATTGCCCGTGTGTTAACCCCCTTGGTTTTCCAATTCACGGGGATAAACATGAATATCCGAGCAACACGTTATACTTAACGAACTAGAAAACAAATTCTTTAATTTACTTTGTTTCTTTAATTACTTATTTTAATCGGGATTTGCAGTAATGCATCAGCGTATAGACGTCTTAATCCCGCGAACACAGAGATCCTGATTAACATTTGATTTATGACGACAGCAGCTTAGAATAAAAGAGAATTCCAATTATTACGTCACATACCTCCCGCGTAGAAACGTCTCGGTGGCCCATAATGGCAACGCGCCCACGAAGATGAAGTCTGCCACCGCGAGATTTATGACGAGGATGTTCGTCACAGAGGGTTTGTTACCGTGCACGTGGCTTTGGTCTTGGCGGATGAGAAGAACCAGAACTACTCCGTTGCCTAGCAACCCGACTGCGCAGATGACGATGTAGAGTGACGGCACGATGACGTTTTCGAAGTCGTCATGAGGGGGAAGCCCGCACTTCATAGGGGGGGAGGTGGGGGGGAATGCTGTCTCCATCGCCATCTGGTTGGCTGGGTTCAATCCTCCGCTTGCATTGCGCCCCGGATCTGGTAGTTGATCGGCCGGGAATGGCAGGTCGGTGGCCCGCAGAGACGCAGCGAAACTGGTCGATGACAACGCCATCCTGGAATAGCGCGTTAACGCAAGTCGGAAGGTTATATACAATCCTCCCTTCTTCTAACGTATCGATCGATCTGTATTGAGACGCTGCCCATCAAATACACATTTTGGCTGTATGTTAGATAATAGAAAGCGCCGGCCATCTACCCAATTCATCCATAATTCAACACTGTGGAAATGGAATTGAAATCGACCGAAATTCCACTGCACGAAGAATCTACACTTTATAGCTCTATTAATTGGCGCTGGAGGAAATTGTATGAAGCTGTACAACTAAGATTGCTGACACGGGAATAGACATATTAGAAATGTTGTCCTCTATGCAAACACTGGTATAATATTTCAGACAATGTTTTAAATCATATTACTTTGCACTCGCGATATCTTTCTTTAGGATAGGATATTCATGTTAATCCTCGTAAATGGGAAAACCAAGGGGTTAACACACGAGCAATCGTCAGATCACCTCGCGCCCACCGTCGGGTTACCGGAGTTATTGCAGTGTGTTGTATATGATTCACACGTTCCTTCAATTTGGTAGAACCCATTAATCCGCTGGGTTTTAATTAAACTATCACCATTATTGGAGCACAATTTGAGACTGTGAATCGAAATAGCAACCTAAGAAAGAGTTGGGCTGTATGCTAGAGGGAGAGGTTATTATTGCACAAATATTATAATGTTCGATTTTTAATTACTACTGCATTAAAAGTTGCCTATAATACTATAATAGCCACTTAGTCAGGTTAAATGAAAAATCTAACTTGGAAATATTTGCTCTGAAATAACCTTCTCCTGCAGCAAGTAGCCGCATTCTATGCTGTAGATATGCAGGATGGTGGTAACTTTAGTGTGTCAGTGGTGTTATTAGTGGCATATTCAGACACACAAACTAGAATGCTGTTTTCTCAGTTATGTTGTTTTGATTTACACCGTAATTGCCAACTGTAAGCTTTTGTTTCAACACTGCTTGACAACTATAATTGCTGGACTGTTACATCATAATTTATTCATTGTTGCGCAGCGCTTGGGAGCCCACCTACTTTCGACTTGACAGAATTAATAAAAATACTTTTCCGACAGAGGGTTAAACCGCCATTCATTATTGCACCGTCCCTCAAGCAATATTGACATTCTTCATAACTTTTGTACGAGGGGTTAAAGTTAAGCGACAGGGAATTAGCGGGTTAAATCGATAATTTGTATATTCACGGTTATTTGTTTGAAAACGACAATTTCATGGGAAACATGTTTTTTTAAGTCCCATTTTAGCGCATATTTTTGTAAAGTTATTTGAATTTTAATGAAATCCGTGCTGCAGAATAAACTGATTGATAGTTCCCCGTTTCCGTGTAACTTATGGCAGTCGTGGCAACTCTAAAAGTAGGGAAGAAGGGAAACTGCTCACTAAAACTATGGAAATTAATTTTAACCCTGCTCTAAACACTAATCTCAACCCCTGAACTAACCCTAACTCCAACCCCATGTTTAAAACTAACTCTAACGCCCTAATATTTATTTTAGTGTGTAGTTTCCCTCCTTCCCGCTTTCCCCTGGCAGTCGACAGAAAAAAAGGGGGGGGGGGTCAAAAGGTAATTTGTATATTGTCCATTTGTGTCCCTGAAGGGGGTTAACACAAGGACTCAATACCACCCCTTTTAAATTAAGCTTTTTTTATAATTTCACGGGTCGCGAGACTCTGCCTCTCACCCCGGAGGCATTAGCTGGTTTATTACATATATTTTATTATATGGCGTGTTCGTATAATTTCCGCCTTTCTTTACTAAATAAACTGGATTGTTTTCCGGTTTCTTTAATAAACTTAATCGTTATTAGTTTTAAGGAATGTAAAACCAACCAACAAAGGAAGCGTATCACTAATCCAACTCGTCCTGTAACCCAAATTATTTCTGTTTAATTTAGAACTTTTATAATCGAAATGCTTAAAAACTTTTTTTACCGGCTTTATCCATGGAAACTTAATAACCAACAGACGAAACACCACTAATCTAAATTTAACCCCAACCCTATCACCCTATCCTCATTTCAATGTCTCCTTTCCCTATTTCCCTTGTATAATCAAGATAACGAGACGAGATATGCACACAGAGTGTATTGAGAGCGACTTCGACGCCGGGCGACCGACGCCTTCCACGATAGTTGGGACACAATTCCTCTAATTGTTGCCACTCTCGTTAGTTATAATTACAACTTGTTAATGTTTATGACGCCATATCGGCTATTGTGATGTAACACGCGCACAGCACACATACACACACACTTTTCGGAGTGGGGGAATCCCAGGGAATGAGATCTGGTTTAAATGATTTCCAAGATAATATAAGTAGCATGGGGGGTTGTGGGGGCGGATGAGGCGGGTAACATACGAATCTCTTCCGGATTTGCTACGGGACGAAACAAAATGAACAAACAACGAAGAAATAGCTTCGGACAATCGAAGCCACGAAATCAATTTGGCGGGAATCAAACACTTCATTTACCGCAAAAAGATGGCAAAATCGCCGATCCACTACAACAAGAAAACTTAAAAAAAACGAGTGAAAACGCAAAAATGGAAGTGCCATCCTAAAGAAAGAAGAAACTGCATGAAGCGATGTGAAAAGGTGCCGCAATATCCAGCTAGTTGTACTACATCTATAGTTCATCTTCGGTCCGATTAATAACAATACTGGCGCAGAAGGCACGACCATTTGGGGCCGCTAGATGTCGCCCATCGTTCTGGAAACTACCAATTACAACGTCACACTAAGAAGTACATTACATGCGTTAATCATCACGCGCTAGTGGTTATTAGCTATCAAATCGTGGGTAATTCGTGTCTAAGTAAAATCTTATGAGCATATGACGTAACAATGCACATTGTAGCAGCGGCAGTGGTGGTTAGCGGGCGACGGGAATGCGCCTCCTAGCGGAGCGAGGTTGACCGGCGTCTCCTCGGCAGATGGGGCAGGTGCGGTTGGACTGTGGATGGATTGGTGGGTTAATATCTTAACTACATGACATGGTTACATATTGTCTACAGATCGGTCAAAAGTCATTTACAGGCCGTATGTTATCCATGCCTGAATTAAAAAGAACTAACTATACATTGCAAACACACACTACAAGCTTTAACACGCCAGCCTATGGTATGTAGTCAGGTTATCTTTAACTTGTCAGGACTACGGATGAATTAGTTGGTTAATATATGGCGATAACACAGGAAAAGTTAACCACTTACAGAGGGATTATACAACACAAACTTTTAACTTGTCGGGATATATCTATGCTGTATACCGTATTTTTTGTAATCAGCGTGCATTAAAGACACTTCCGGTAAAACGGTTGACCACTATACTAAAGGAATTAACCCAGGGGTGGGCAATTTCTCTAGTCGGTGGGTCAGATGTGGGAAAATGAAGTTCTTGGTGGGCCGGATTATTACAGGAATAGTATTCAATATCTTAACCATATTTATTCACTAATGCAAAGGCCACGTTACAGGGTATAGTTAGATACAGTCTGCGGGCCGGTCAAACTCCGTCCATTGGCCGTATGTTGCCCATGCCTGAATTAAAACTTACAGAAGGAACATATCTTACCCGCAGCCATCGGTCGACGCATTTCGCATGGAATTCGTGCTTACAGGGCAGCACACGTAGTAATTGCTTGGCTTCCCACTCCGACATGCAGACCACACATATCGGTTGGTCCGACTTGCTCGCACCGACCTTGTACCGGTATGACGTCAGCTGCTCGATGCGCGGCTTGGACAACCCCTGCGGTTTCGCCTCCCCCAACCGCTCCGCTAAGCTGATCAGCGCCTATTGTTGGCCATTGTTAATCAATATCTACGTAACAAACAGGATATACGACCAGCAATCACTGCGCGATGAAAATAATTTCACGCAGATCAGGGATAAGCGGGATTAAATTTAAGCGAGATTAAGCAGATGGATTAAGGAGTCGATGATTGCCGACCACGGAACTCCCGAGGGGTGATCAAGGAGATTTCGCGGTAATTCCTCCATTATTATGTCATACCATTGTTACCTCATAATTGCTTGGGTCTACCTCGTCGTCCAATGAGAGCAGAGGTCGTAAGGTCATGAAGGGGTTGAACATGAAGCCGGGTAACGTGGGTCTGTGTGAATATAAGGGGTGAGGGGGTGAATATAACGTGGGTCTGTGTGAATATAACGTGGGTCTGTGTGAATATAACGTGGGTCTGGGTGAATATAACGTGGGTCTGTGTGAATATAACGTGGGTCTGGGTGAATATAACGTGGGTCTGGGTGAATATAACGTGGGTCTGGGTGAATATAACGTGGGTCTGGGTGAATATAACGTGGGTCTGGGTGAATATAACGTGGGTCTGGGTGAATATAACGTGGGTCTGGGTGAATATAACGTGGGTCTGGGTAAATATAACGTGGGTCTGGGTGAATATAACGTGGGTCTGGGTGAATATAACGTGGGTCTGGGTGAATATAACGTGGGTCTGGGTGAAGATTTAGGGGTGATGGGTTTATTCAATGTGGACTTATAATGTAGGGGGTTTATTCACTTACCCAAGCCCCTAATTGAACTTATAAAGTAACTTACAAAAAGATAGGTAACTCAATATTTAATTGGTAGAACACAGAAGAGTGATTACACACATCACCTCGCGCCCATCGTCGGGTTACCGGACCTATTGCAGTGTGTTGTGTATGATAGATACGTTCCTTCAATTAGTAGAACCCATTTATCCGCTGGGTTCAGGCAATGTCCGTTAAGCCTTGCAAAAAGTAAATATCTTCAAGCTATCCCATTAACCCACAAGAAAGGAGGTTAAAACTATATTTCATACAGAATCGGTGGAATTTACCACATACCAATGACGTAATAAACAACGCTGTTCTATATTATACGGAAATTCCACCGCGGTTTAACAAGAATGCCCATGTTAGAGAGAATACCCCATGGTTAGACAGGAAAACCCCATGGTTAGACGGGGATTCCCCCACAGTTTAGACGGGAATGTCGCAGGGGTAAAAGGACACACAAACTTACAACGGGAAAGCTACGAACTGCGGCACAGGAGGCAGCATGTGAGGAAGGTTCCATGGCGATACCACGATAGGATGGGAATGTAAGTTGCTCGATGCCGCCATCCGGTGGCCATTCTGCGAGACAATACGTCATCAATGCGTTGCATATATTGCTCCGTTGCTTATTGTACGTTTTATTGGATATAAATTGTGGCTCAGTCTCTTTTTTAAACTAAAATATGGAAACACTGAACTGCGATTATATACTTACTAGCGCACCCTAACGGCGATGAGTTTAAAAGTATGCAAATGCAAAAACTGTTATCAAATCCTAACCCTATCAGTTTACAAAAGATTTCAATGTATTTCTCTTGTTATATAATCCCGTCTTTTAGCATCCAGGCACTATCATTGCACAGAACGCACCCCCATTACCTGCGGTTGGTCGTAGTCATGGTGATACAACGCCGCTGGTACTGCCGGCATCAGCGTGGTTGGCATGGCAACTCCACGCTGAGCACTGCCACCTAGCGACTCATCGTCGTGTCGTTCGCCGGGGATTCCCCCTGGATATGGGATTTGCTGCGGAGAATATAAAGTATTACAAAGTCATAATGATGGCAAGTGGGGGGCAACACTAAAAGGAGGGAAGGAGGGAAACAGCTCATTAAAACTATGGAAATTAATTCAACCCTGCCCCAAAAACTAATCTCAACGCCAGAACTAACACCAACCCCATGTTAAACACTAACTCTAATATCCCTTACATTCATTTTAGTGTGCAGTTTCCCTCCTTCCCTTCTTTTAGTTTTCCCCCATATTTTGGACGCGTTTGTATAATTTTAAAAAAATTGTAATTTTTATATTTTCCATGACGTAATACAACGACTTTCGTATTAGAATTTTGTACGCTTTCTCTTTCTGTATCGGCTATATTGTATGTTGCTTTTTTAACGGGTTTTAAAAGCAAACATATATAAAGCAAATTAATCGATATGAGGTATAGTAGTAAAGGTAAGGAAATGATAGCACCTATTCACTGCTTTTTAAACCGAATTCTTTTGCTTTTGATCCTATCCTATATGCTATATCTTACGTAACAATCACAATTATGTGAAACAATCGTAAATTCCCACGCCAGCTATAACCTGGAGCAGCCATTTTCCCGCTCTACAAAATTGCACGGAAGACGGCAACAGTTATTCGGACGAAACGTGTTCATAATAAATGCTTCTCCGTAAGATTTGAGTTGGAACGCAAACGTATCCGCTTTTCCCGCTAGCAGCGCACGTATTTTAACGACGTGGTGTCGGGGAAAACTAGAAGGAGGGAAAGCGGGAAGGAGGGAAACTGCACACTAAAATGAAGATTAAGGCATAAGGGTAAGTTTTAAACATGGGGTTGGAGTTTGGGTTAGTTCTGGGGCTGAGATTAGTGTTTAGGGCAGGGTTTAAATTACTTTCATAGTTTAAGTAAGCAGTTTCCCTCCTTCCCTCTTTTAGTATCGCCCCGTGGCGTCAGTTTTGTCATAGGTGGTTTGTGAACTCACCATTTGTTGTCCTCGCATGTAGCGATCACCATAGTAGATGTGGGGGTAGGTGGGTTGGCTGGGCTGTCGGGCGGGGATTCCCCCACACTGAGACTCCCGATACAACACATTGCCACGGTAACCGATCACCTGGGGCGAATGGGTGGAGCTGATTGGTCGGTTCTGTCCTGCGAAGGTGGGGATCGGGTATATTGCTCTCTGGCTCCCCCCGATGGCAGAAACGAGGTGATCGACTTGTGTTGAGCGAGATGTTTCTGGGGATGGAGGTGGTGGGTTGAGTTACGAGGGGGTAGGTTAATTTATGGGGGGGGGGTTGGTCAAGTTATGGCGGGTGGTGGCTGGTGGGTCAATATATGGGGGGGTAGTGGGTCAAGTTATAGGGGGTGGTCAAGAAAAATGATTACGGAAAAATTAGCGCTTATGGAACTTAATTTGTATTATTTTTCCTCATAAATGCACTTCATCCACAAAACCTCCACATTATTTTGCACACGACACGCAAACAAGGTAGAAGCATGATGGATCAGCCATGTTTGGTACTTACGTTGTGGGGGGTTGGGTCGGGATATTGGAATGGTGGGGTAAGGTAGGGGGGCTGGTTGGGGGTAGAGTTGCTGCAGATCGTGGTAGGGGTACGGGGTGATGTGCTGGGGTTGTGGGGGTTGTTGCTGCACATTGATGGGGGGTCGGGTGCAGGTTGATAGGACGGGGGCAGTCTGCGTCGGGAACGCTGGGATGTAAAGCGGTCAATCAGCTTTATCAACATGATCAATCAGCTATGTCAACATGATCAATCCACTATATCAACACGATCAATAAGCTATATCAACATAATCAATCAGCTTTATTAACACGATAAACATGATCAATCAACATTATCAACACAATCAATCCGCTTTATCAACATGATCAACATGATCTTTATCAACATGATCTTAATCAACATAATCGATCAACTATATCAACACAATCAATCAGCTTTATCAACATAATCAATCAACTTAAATAACATGATCGTGATCAACATAATCAACCTTACTATTATCAACTGCACTTATTAACTTGGCCACGATCAACTGTATCAACATAATCAATGCAATCAACCATAATCTAGGCAGCAAGATGACAAAAGCATTTCAACCACAAGAGATTGGTCACAAATATGAATAATGGACTCACCAACTACACGGGGTGGAATGGTGCACGGCCCCGTATGAGTTGCCCCACTGTACCCGGGGTACGCTGCCATGGATACTGGGACAGATATCGGCAACGCGCTCGTATATTGCATCCTGTCAATACCCAGCACCACTGGGTGGCGATGGAGGGCTGATCTCCGTTGATTGGTCGGTTGTTGAGGCACTGCTCGGTTGCCATGGTCACCTGGTAGGTGGGGGGAGGGGGGGGGTGATATGGGGGGGTTGGGTCTAATATGTGGGGTGTCTAGTATAGTATAACAGGGTTGGGTCTCTAAGATAGTTATGAAACAGGCTTAGTAACAATCAAACTTTCTGGAGTTGATTTAACTCTGCATGTTGCTTGGTTGGGATGAAAATTTATGCATATATACAAATACATTGCATTATGATTAAATAACAAGGGGTTTATGAAAGTGTTACACTCCTGGGATAATAATCTGATGAGTCATCCCATAATGAGTCATCAATGAACAGATGGTCTACCTGGGTTATCCACCGGCATTCTGTTGTGCACTTGGCTTGCACCCATGTTGCCACTGGGGGTGGGGTTACCTTGAACCATGGGGGAATCCCCAAGATGGATGGGTGAGTTCCGGTGTAAGTCGCGAGGATAGGGGAGAGGGGGGATTCCACCATTAGAGGGCATAATGCCCGAGAACCTGCGATCATGATTAAGATAAATACAAATACATCCAAACATCGAACGCTATGATTGTGTGGCCAGTTAACGCGACCGATTCATATACCAATTCCACATATAAAAAAATGGATCGAGTTACTAGCCCATCATGGGATTGAAACTGAGCCTGGTAAAAAAAGAAGGTAATTACATGCACTCCAAAACGCCAAAACGCTTTAAATATTTTGTTGCTGTGTTCTATACACCACCCACACACATTTATACCACAGTAAAAAAGGGTAAAATTTTAAAACACAAACTGAGTTAAGAACCGCACATTAATGTTTATGGGATCCCATAATTTCCACCGGCACGACAGGAGCTCGATAACACAGGAAAGACTGTCTTTATCAGAATCAAATTGATTTCAAATCTATACGTTTTTACTTATTCTAATGTAAATTATAGAAAGGAAATAAAGGTCAATTTGATTCCTAAACATCCCTACTGTGAACTGAAGAAAATATATTTGCAAAGCTATCAGTTTTTCTACCTCAAAAAAAGAAATAAAACTCATCTTGTTGCAATATATAGGAACATATGAACATTTGTTAGAATTCAAACAGAACTTTGAAATCTTTTGAATTAAATTTCAATTTTCATTCAGAAATCAACATTCCTACAAACATAGAAAATTAACGAGTTTCAACTTTATACTGGTGCGCGTAAAAATACAGATTATATGGTCTGGTCTCTGGTGGTTTAGTGCGACGCACTTTACGGACATTGCCTGAACCCAGCAGATTAATGGGTTCTACCAAATTGATGGACGTGTGAATCATACACAACACACTGCAATAGCTCCGGTAACCCCACGGTGGGCGCGAGGTGATCTGACGATTGCCCATGTGTTAACCCCCTTGGTTTTCCCATTCACAGGGATAAACAAGAATATCTTATCCTAATAGTAGAATATCTACGAACCTTTCAGTGTCATTGCTGGGAAGGTCACATGAGTTCATCCCACCAGACTCGAAGTAGGTATGATCCGATGTTGAATCTTCATTCTAGGATATCAGTAAACTTTAACACCGTGGATTGTTTGGTTTGTGCACATTGCAGGTTTCGATTGAAGTTTAGTTTTTTAAACAAATTTTGGACCATTAGTTTCGATAGGACATAACTAGACATGGGTTAACAGTTTGGTAACGCTCGTTAAAACACATGCCGAAACAAAATAACTCAACAATGGCTGGGCTCCATTATTCGTCCGACCGGTTAGTCTGGTGGTTAAGTGTCGCCTTTCAAACGAAAAGTTGCAGGTTCGAAATTGTTCGCTAGCAAGCCAAGTGTGTTCTTGGGCAAGGCACTTAACGGAGATTGCCTGAACCCAGCGTATTAATGGGTTCTACCAAATTGAAGGAACGTGTCTATCATATACAACACACTGTAATAGCTCCGGTAACCCGACGGTGACCGCGAGGTGATCTGACGATTGCCCGTGTGTTAACCCCCTTGGTTTATCCATTCACGAGGATAAACAGGAATATCCTATTTTATCCTTAAAAGCAACGTATAGCCATAGAATCACCGAATCTGGGCGGCATACCAGACCCTACACTTTATTTGTGGTTTATTGCACTAATTTGGTACCTTATTTCAATAAAAGTTTACTCAGGTTTAGAGTGAATGTAGATTTTTTACCAGACACAGGCTAACAGACTGATAAATGTGTTATTTGTATGCTGGTGTAGTAAAATCATGTTGAATGATTCATCTATGGTTACCATCTGATCATCTAATGTCATCTTTAGGTTACCGGAACTTTTAGCACCAGGAAATGAGAGCTTTAATGATGCAATAATTATTATGTTAGAGAGAAAAAACATGAACCTAGAATAGTAATTTTGATTTTAATGAGGTGTTTCAAACAAAGTTTATTTCCTTATTAATCAAATACTATCCAGTCTTATTAAGATAAAATTACTATTCCGGCTTTAAACTTTGTTACAACTCCATGCATTATGCTCCACATTATATATAGCAACCATGTATGAATACACAATGCGCTTTGTGCATATCATTATGACATCATATTCAATCAGGCATCGAGGTGGGAGGTTCTATGATGTCACAAAACATTGAGTCAGCCCACATAATGAGACAACTTGCAAATTTGTGTTTGTTTTGTTTCACCGGAACTAGGACTGAGTTGCTGGATATGTGGTTATTTGTGTATATCAATCAAACACAATGCACATTATGCCAACCATTCATTATTTTCCAAATATTCTGGCATAACATTGCTTGTTACTCTTTTTTGGATACATTTTTTTACATTTTAGGGCTTTTCATGAGACCCTTATGATGATAACTAAATAAATTATTAGTCAAATCATTCTTTTCTTTTGTTACATTTCTAGGGGCAACACTAAAGCAGGAAAAGCGGAAAGGAGGGAAACTGCACTAAAATTATAAAAACTAATTTTAATCCTTTCCTAAACATATTAATCTTAACCTCAGAACTATCTCTAACTTCAACCCCATGTTTAAAACTATCCTCCTTTTAGTTCCCCCCATTTCTAGTTAACAGCCACACCAGGAAGCTCAGGAGATCTATACTGACACCAAGTGTTTACTTACCAAAGAGGGTTGGGTCACATGACCGAGGGAATTGACCAATGGGAGGTGTTCGTCCCCTCCCAAGTGCTGCGCAACACGTTTCTTTAACGAGGAAACTCGACGTCTGGGTGGGAATTGTGGGTTAGCTATGTATTTGTATATGGTAATGGAATTGTGGGGTATGTGGAACTTACATATATAGCAATCGGGTATATGGCCTGGGTATATATGTTGGTGTTATTCTAATAGAACCATTGAAACCCTGGGTTAAGGCAATGTTTTGTAAGTCCCTTGCCCAAGGACACAACCAACTGGCTAGCGATCAGCAGTTCACAACCTTACGGCTAAAAAGTAAACTAACCCACTAAGCCAATCCTTCCAATATTAAGACATAACCGTAATATGTCCAATATTCGGCCGGATAACCCTCCCACATTTGCTTTAAAGGTGATTGAGCCAACTTAGCCATAATAATCCCACAATCATGTCGAATGCGGTGCTATATAAAGGAAGTGATGCGTACCTCACATGATCTTGATCCATTGGTCGCTGGTTGGCATGGAAACCCGGCAACTCGTTGCACGATGAGGTACGAAGTCGTTTGCGCGTCGGACTGTCCGACTGGAATGGAACCAATGCGTAAGGATTAAAATCTGATCAAAAACCCACTCCTAAACTATCAGTTGTGGTGGAAAAGAATGCACAATTTGAACAAAGACCAGCTTGTGTATTTATAAGGAATGTATGCTTGATAACTGCATCTTAAAATAATTCTATTTGAATAATGAACAGACTATTCAGTAGTGGGAATATATATTATACAAATGCATTGGCTCGTCTTTGTTTGAATAGCGCAAGATTTTCTGCAACTATATAGTTTGATTAATTTCTTTGGGCCCGGCTTAAGAGTCTGTACACATTAAATCAGCCAGATCATTCTTAATAAACACTTTTTTAACTAATTTCAAGTTGTTCCAAACATGTTAGCGCAAAAAAAGTATCAAACCACATACACTGCTTCACTAATACTAAGGCTGCACCACATACCTATGTAACTAACCACTACACAATATAATATACACAAGTACCTATATCTTCTATATACAGCCATATACACAGGCAACATAGCAGTTCAGGGTCATCATTACAGTAGAATTTTTACAACCAAATTACAACCCAATTTTAAATTTTTAGATTAGTTTTAAATACTTTAGTTAGATAGGCTATACACATAGTGCAAAACATGATAATAACATTATCAAAATAACTTGGGAATACATTACAAGTTTAAAATTCATTATTCTTTACTTATTTTAAAACAGAAACACAGTTTCATTGAGACTAATCAATGTTTTTATATTCATAATATTGTTATTAGTTAGTTTTATCAATTTCATCATATGAAAGGAAAAGAAACATATTGTTATTGTATATCAAACTATTGCTTTTATCGTATTGTGGGCCATAATTTGAATATTTTGTAAGTTTCAGTGATTATTGCAGTTTGCAACTGCCCAACTGTAGTGTGCAGTATAGTAGGGCTAGCTGAGTGCATGGATTCCCAAGGGTCCTAGCATCCTATACTTTCTAAACCAGCTTTATAAAATAATGTTTATTCAATGCTGTGATATTAAAGAGAAATAGAGAGCATCATGCTGGTTTTATATTAAAATAAACCACCAATATAAACAAACCTTTCTTGGAATAATACGGGTGAGGGGGCGTGGTGTGGGTCGCGGAAGTAATTCCCTCTTCAAGCCACTCCTGTGTGCAAACATAGAATGTTGATATTTATGTTTATCCCAATGAATAGGAAAACCAAGAGGGTTAATACACTGGCAATCGTCAGATCACCTCGCGCCCACCGCCGGGTTACCAGAGCTATTGTAATGTGTTGTGTATGATTCACATAACCCATAAATTTAGTAGAACTTATTAATCCACTGGGTTGAGGCAATGTCCGTAAAGTGCCTTGCAAAATGTCGTGCCTTGACCAGTTTCGCACCTGCAACACTTTAACTGAAAGGCGACACACAAACCACCAGACTAACCCATTAGACATATAGAATGTTGATACGATGATCATGGATTTTGCTTCCAATGTTACCTGGAGGCGTTAAGAGTCTCCGACGATGGAATTCCCTGGCGTCAAAGCCAGGTGGGTGATGTGAGGTGTGGGGTTGTCCTGTGGCCCCGGGTGGGTTGGAGGGGGCTGGGAGCTCGTAGACAAGTGGGGCTTCTGAGTGTCGGGTGTAACAAAGTGCGCTGGGGTCTTGGTTATACTGGGGGTGAGAATCCAATGTTGTAACGAGGTTGAAAAAAGAAGTTGCAACAGTATTACAGGGTCAACAATCCATGCGAGAAAGATTCGCTTAAGCACTCGCGTGACGCACGCCGAGCAAGTAAGATTTAACTCACGCAACTAATTAACTTTTATGGTGACCGTTTTTCCACCAAGTATTCCAAGATACTTCTATTTATTACAAACGTGCCCGTTACCCCAAAATCGCAAACATAGTTGTGTAATAAATAGAAGTATCTTGGAATACTTGGTGGAATACTTGTTAGCTTCAACATGGAGTGAATTCTTACTCGCCCAAATTTGATGGATTTTTGGCTCTGTTATTAACATGATAATACAAGGGTTGCGATTACTACACCATTATATACAGTTTTCATGTTGGTACTTTGTATGCAATGTGTGTCTAAACTATTGTACGCAGAAGTATTGGGTAAATTTTTTACTTAAAATAGGATAGAATATTCATGTTTAATCCCGTGAATGTGAACCAATGGGTGAACACTAGGGCAATCGTCAGATCACCTTGCGCCCACCGTTGGGTTTTATCGGAGCAGTATGTTGTATATGAAAATATTGTGTACACTGTACAGTATGTACTAAGAATATTTTGTACAATGTATAAAAACTGCCGCTATTGATTCGCTACACATACCAAACCAGCGTACCTGTTCATACGTCTGTGAGTAGTTCTTGTTGAATGCCATAGAACATGAGGGGGTCGACTCCAGCGGCCCACTCACCGTGTCTGGAATGTTTGGGTTAAAACAACTTGTTGATGATGATGCAGACGATATACTACCATGGTTTGAGGGAAGACAGCGTTCTAATTCATTTGTCACGCCTGCAGCAACAGGCATAATTAGCTGGGACCTGCACACAGTCCTTCTTAACACCCTAACTAAACCTGTGGAGATTTGACCAGTATTACCGATAAGATGGGATATTCATGTTTAGTTTATATATTTTTTGCCTTAGTATTAAAAAAATTGCAAACGCATCAAAAATCACGAAACAGAAACAGGAAAAGACGGTAAAACGAACGTTCATTAAAACGCGTCATTTAAAAAAATAAAAAAGTGATATAATTTAATAAATATAGTGGACGCAGCCACCGAATCTATTATCCCTGTAAATGGGAAAAGTGGCTTATTAAAAGAGCAATCGTCGAATTACCTGACCACCCACCCTAGTCACTTTATCTCAAAATTTGCATAGAACGAAAAAATATAAAATAGTGAGATTTCAAATCATAAGCACTAACATGCTTCATTTTAAAAACAGTTTATCACTATTGTTCCAAGATTTGTTATTTCAATGGAATATCAGCACTCAGTTTATTCCAGCTGGTGGAATAATGGCATAATGCGGCGTTAACACAGGCAATCACTCATCGTATGAATTATAGATTTCCAATTACTAGTATTATTCTACTTTATCTGTTAAGATTGTGAGAAATCTTTTACATCTATTGCTGCACAACCCAAACAAAGCGAATGTAAATATCGTGGAAAAACAGTCAGTTGAACAAAGTTATAACATAAATAAACATTGTAAAACAATAGTGTTAGATTTTAAAACACTATGAAAGTCCTACCTTTACAAGGCACGAAAAATCTGGCCTTTGATAAGAAACAAACTCACGGCTTGGAAATATTGCTTTCACATGCCTGACTACTGGCCTATCTAGGGTCAGTGCAAAAACATAAGATCTTACCACCATGTAGTGAATGAACGTACTGCTATGAAATGGAATGATAGATGAATAACATAGTTTTGATTATTAGCATAATCATTATCAGGGACAACTATATGTAACATTATTTGTTCTACAATGTAAGACCTAAATAATATTAGGGCCATGAATCACCACCCATCCATGTACTGTTGCGACCACTACTTATTTATCTTGGTCTGCCAATTCAACTTTTAACCCTGATGTGGCTTTAACCCTGATGCTATCTTACATTACCCGATTTTTATCCAATTTTTTTTTACTTTTAGAAAAGGTTTAAAGGAACTATTTAAAAACAACAATTAAAAACAGAAGAGCCAATATAATAAAACAAGCATTTTGCATAGGTTCTAACTGCATAGCTTATTCAATTACTTTTGGTTTGTTAATTTTAATAACAACTTTTCCCAATAATCATGTCATCGCGTGTACCAAATTATATGGAACTAACGTTATAACTTTTTTAAGTAAGTGGTATGTACAAGCAAATGAGGTGAAATATTCAATATTGTGAGACTCCTTATCAAGATATCGTACAAATTTAGGCACCAATATTTAAATATGCATCTACAACATTTAAAACATAACAATTCGAATATAACACATGTTTGGGCTTTGGCCAGCACAGTTTCCTTATAAATACCCATACATTTGTATTGGCCACATGGGAATATGTCAATATTTATTATGTAATAACACACTGGGCACTACACAGTACACGTCAATATTCATAAACTCTCAACTTTAAAACAGAAATGTAATAAATTGTTAGAAACCAATTTGAGAAGTATGACGAATTATGATGAGAAATGCAAAGTAGTAAGCAAACCAAAAGATTTTGGCTATAACCTGTAAACCAACATTTCTTGTAGCAACGGGACAAAACAGACTATTTCACATAAAAAGGCAGTTTGCCGCCTTATACTTTTACCGCATGCCATTGTTATAGTATTAATACTGAGTTTTATAACTCCCACGTCATATTTTAATCTTCCCACATGCGAGTTCTCTTAAAGATTTGATCAGGGTATAAGCTTTAAGTTCTCATTGAATATAAACGAATAATAATGTAGTATTATGCTTTTTCTCCATCTTTTGGTTTCCAATTTAACATATCAAAGGGCAATTCAGCTTTGACAACATTATACAGTTTAAGGTGTAGGAAGATTGTTCGAAAGCCCGGCAAAATCGTCTCAAGGCTGTTAGGCGTAACTCGTAATTAAAGAGTTCTAAAATCTGATTAACCTCGACTATAATCACCGTAATTTAAAACGGTATCCTATTTTGTTCAGTAAAAGTACCATAACCCCGAATTCAACTTAATAAATCCCTGTAATTTTCGTTATAAAACACCAAAAAAAGAACTGAACAGAAAAAATTTCTGTCAACAAACCTTGCCGTTCCTCGGAAGAACAAAGCTCTCTATAATGCGGACCGACAGGTGGCGCTATTTAAAATATATTTTTTTCATGTTTTGAAATTATGACTTTTCACTGTTCATCACTTTTCCTAAGGTCATAAGCAACTGTAAACGGGTGATTTTAAACTTGTAACTTCCTGAAATAAGATTCATTTGACAAGTATTACTTTTTTAAGCGCTACTGCGTCAGTGACTAGAGCTACTCAATTTAAAGGGCAGGATTAACGATATATATCACTAAGCGTCGAACGATAGCTCTTTACTACACAAATATAATAATTTGTTACATATTGAAATAAGTACAGACAAACTTGAGTCATTGACTGTACGGCTGTGTGCCCGAATGGTTCACGCGACCGATACATATATCGAGCCAATCATGGATTTCAACAAAAGGTCTTAGGGACGAGCCCATCATGGATTCAAACCTGAGCCCCGCAAAAACAAACTCGAGTTATTGTCGATGAAACACGTGACGAGTGTTACGTGCGGCTAACGTAATCAGCTTGAATTTGAATGAAAAGGATAGGATATTCATGTTTTTCTGGGGAATGGGCAAATACAAGGGTAGTTAAAACAGGGGCAATCGTCATATTCGCACCCACCGTCGGGTTACCGGAGATATTGCAGTGAGTTGTATGATTGAGACATTCTTTTAATTTGGTAGAACCCATTATTTTACTAAATTCAAGCAATAACCATTATGTGCCTAGCTAGTGACGAGTTTCGAATATGCAACCCTTCGGCTTAAAGGCGATTCACTAATCCAACAATGTTCAAGTTCTAAGGCCTACTTAAGGACATGACTAACCTTAGCCTACAACTGGTCTAATCCACAAGAGGCTTCTGCTACATTTGTGCTATTGTTTTTAATAATCAAAACAAAATATATTGACCGTTTTTCTATTTATTCCGGTAAATTTTAGGGTGTGAGTCGAACCGACCTGAAAAAAACACTTTATTTACTGTGCATAATCATGTTATATTTCTAAAGTAAAATTACAAATAAGAAATGTGCATAAAAACAAAAACTTACACAAAATCAATGTAACACAGAAGTTAATGCAATAAAGAGACTAACCATTAATCGTTAAGTTCGGCTTGTTCAGTGACTTCCTCATCTAAAAGAAACATCGTTGAGTAAACGTAAGATTATTTCAAAAATAGCAAATTAGCACAAAACTTCACACTAAGTCTTATGGAATCTTACAATGATAATAAATATAATACCTGGAAATAGTTCCTTTTCTGAATAGAAGGTTGACCAATGACGTCGTCGAGTAGTACGACGTCGTCGAAAACTCCAATCTGCATCTACATCATTGGTCGTCATCAAGATCAAAAGCGCAAGCAGTAGAAGCAGTGGTTTGGTCATCTGTAAAATAAAACTCGTATAATCCGCCATTACTAATATCAGCAGTGCACGCAAACGACCTTCATAATCTTCGACTGATTGTGTGAGGTTTTGCGCTGCGCAGATGGTAAATATATGGTCAACTCTTTGTTCTGCGTAAAACAAACGTCATTTCTTCAAGGATGGGAATCAGTAAATGGAGTCGCATTGACTGTAGCAGTGGGAACTTAGATCTGCAGAAAACTGCGATGCACACACTCGTTCCTGCGAAACAAAACGCACAAAAAGCTTACCGAACACTCGGTGATTTATATCAAAACCAAGTTAAGCGAGTGTCCAACAAGGTTTATTCAGTACGGTCGTGTGGCCAAGTGGTTAACGCGACCGATACATATACTTACTCTATATATAAAATCCGTCCTAAAGTGACCATCCCAGCATGAATTTGACTCGATAACAAAAAAAAACAAAAATAAACAAGGATTATTCATCGCTTAGTGTTCAACAACATTCATTTAACACTTGAAAATGTTCTTAATATGTTTCTGCAAGCAAATCGAATAAATCAAGCAGCCAAGGTACACTTTATTAGATGATTTGCCTTTCCAGGGCCAGTCAGTTATTTATAGCGTAGGATTAACGACATATATAATAAGTTATTTGATAGCTCACACAAATCTAAAGATGTCTTATTTATCGAAATCGGTTTGGCTAAACTCCTCTATTTATAGGCTCACTACAATTATAAACATGCGTTATATACTGTTTATGCGGTCGTACATAGTGGTACTGTAAGATATCTCGACCCATTGATGTTTTATTGATGTCTATGATAAATCGAAAATTGCGTCACAACGAAATTACGTCACAATTAACTTGTGTCTACCGCCGGGTTACCGGATCCTATTGCAGGGTTCCATGACAACTGAACCCCTTACAACTGAACCCCTTACAACTGAACCCTTTACAACTGAACCCCTACAATTAAGCCCCTTACAACTGAAATCCTTTTAACTGAACCCCTTTAACTCTTTCACTCCCGGCCAAATGCATTAATTCAAACATGCTGTCCCGCAGTGTTTTTTACAATTTTTAGTCATTTTCAAATTAGCACAGTTTTTCTAAAGTTTATGCTATGATTTAATATTTAGTATGGTTGGAAAGATAATTTATCCCTCTTTTAAACAAGCTGCACATCTAAAATCTACCTCTAATAAAGAATATATTATGTAAACTTTAGTGAACACCACTTTTTTATGCAAAGAAAATTCTGCTCGACTTTGAAAAATTTGAGGTGCACTGACAAACGAAATACTCACTTATTATTGGAATGCCCAAATGATATGAAAATTGGAATGTAGATTGTCTAATAGTTTTTGTACTCAGGAAAATTCGAACTGTATTTCTATCTTCAGTAGTTTTTTTACTATTTGTAATTGAAATTTCCCTTTTTTCTGACTATATTATGAAAACTTGAACCAAAACGCATTGAAGTTTTTAGTTTTGTAGAACTAAAATAGTAAAAAGTATAAAAAAGAACAGTGAAGGAAGTGTAAAAAGGGCATACAAAACCAAACAAACGCAAATACTATATCCAATATTCTTCAAAGCAGGGCACACCGAACTAGCTAGTCTCGCCGCCTTTTTCTTTATCGTGCGCTCAGCAGGCCCAGCTGGATTCATGCCTTGGTGAACACGAAGCATAACCGCCTGCTGCGAAAACGTCACCAACGCTCTCCTTTTTATCTCAACGGCACGAAATTCACAGAGAATGTAAAGAAAGACTTGCTTGACAAAAAGAGCTTCTCTGCAAGTTAACACGACTCCTATTGGCTGAGTTAGTCACGTGTAAATTCGTGTAAAATCGATAGAAATAAGAGGCGAAGCCTTGAAAAAGAAAGGCTATCACTCCTCGCATTTTTAATATTTCTCCACGATAATCACAGAGAATAAAATATAGGGTTTCCTTGATCAAATAAGCCATAGCTGAGGTCTCTACCATTACGCATTGCGGAGAAATCGTTTTTTAGATTTGTATCCATTTATGGACAGACGGGATACCATGTTTTCCCACCAACTCGCCATATATGGCGAGTTGGGAGGGAAAGAGTTAAACTTTACCCCTTTACAACTGAACCCATTTCAATTGAACCTCTTTACAACTGAACCCCCTTTTCAGTTAAAAGCCTTCGGTTAAATGGGGTTCAGTTGTAAAGGGGTTCAGTTATAGGGGCTCAGTTGTAAGGGGTTCAGTTGACTGGTCACCCTATTGCAGTGGGTTGTTTATAATTCAGACGTTCCCTTAATTTGGTAGAACCCATTATTTTACTGTATTCAAGCAATGACCATTATGTGCCTAGCTAGCGACGAGTTTCGAATCTGCAACCCTTCGCCTCAAAAGCGACTCACTAACCCACTTAACCCAACAATGTTTAAGTTTTAACTCAAGGACATGACTAACCTGACAACTGGTCTAACCCACAGATAAAAGGCTATTTGTCTACATTTAAGATATTGTTTTCAATATTCAAAACAAAATATATTGACCGTGTTTCTATTTATTCCGGTAATTTTAGAGGTGTGAGTCGAACCGACCTGAAACAAAACACTTCATTTACTGTGCACATTCATGTTATATTTCTAAAGAAAGCTAAAGTAAAATGACAGAATAGAAATGTGCATAAAACAAAAACTTACACAAAATCAATGTAACACAGAATCTAAGGTAATGCAATAAAGAGACTAACCATTAATCGTTAAGTTCGGCTTGTTCAGGGACTTTCTCATCTAAAAGAAACATCGTTGAGTAAACGGAAGATTATTTGAAAAATAGCTTTCACATTCTTATTAACATTAAATAAATAAAATCGTACAAAATCTTACAAAAAATTTTACAACAAGTCTTACGGAATCTTACAATAACTATGAATAAAATACCTGGAAATAGTTCCTTCTCGTCCGAGTAGAAGGTCGCCCAATAACGTCGTCGAGTAGAACGACGGCGTCGAAAACTCCAATCTGCATCTACATCATTGGTCGTCATCAAGATCAAAAGCGCAAGCAATAGAAGTACTGATTTGTTCATCTGTAAAACAAAACTCGTATAATCTGCCATCACTAATATCAGCAGTTCACGCAAACGACCTTCAAAATCTTCGACTGATTGTGTGAGGTTTTGCGCTGCGCAGATGGTAAATATATAGGCCTAGTCAACTCTTGATTCTTCGTAAAACAAACGTCATTTCTTGGAAGAGTCAAGGATAGGAATCAGTAAATGGAGTCGCATTGACTGTTGCAGTGGGAACTTAGATCTGCAGAAAACTGCGATGCACACACTCGTTTCTGCGAAACAAAACGCGCAAGAAGCTTACCGAGCACTCGGTGATTTATATCAAAACCAAGTTAAGCGAGTGTCCAACAAGGGTTATTCAGTACAGTCGTGTGGCCAAGCGGTTAACGCGACCGATGCATATATCTTCTCATATAAACAAAATCCGTCCTTTAGTGACGACCCCTGCATGACTTTCACTTGGTAAAAAAACAACAAATAAACATGGGTTATTCATCGCTTAGTGTTCAACAACATTCATTTAACACGCTAAAATTCTGCAAGCAAAAACGTATAAATCAAGCAGGCGAGGTATAATTGAAATTATAATTTTCCGTTTCAGGACCATTCAGTTGTTTATATTCCTCCCTAAGTTATTTGATAGCTCCTTATCCCAAAAATCTTAAGATGTGGTATTTTATCGAAATCGGTTTGGCGTATTAACGAATTCGGTTTGGCTAGTGGTACATTGTTAGCATAATAAAATAAGCATTTGTTGATTAAATTAACAATTTGCAATATGTATGGTCTTTATCTGTACTTCAATCAAAGGGAGTAATAAGTAGCCCACCGATAGCGATTTGAGAGGCAGTGTTACAAAGAGTGGCAAGTATAAAGGAGCGAAGTTTGTCGGCGCAAAAAAATACTGTTGAAACTGTATATGTTGCTGCATGCAGAAACGATCAGGTTCCCTGGTTACTTAATTCCTTCAAATTCTCTGTATATTTTGTCGGTTACAATAGTGCTTTAGTTACACTAACTTTGTCATAAAATTATTTGATGTCTTGTGATTTAAATTACACTACAATAGATTTGGTTGTTCAACGATTTCCATGATGTGATTTTTAATGTTATAACGCTCTATGTGCTTTTCATGCCCCGTGATAAAAGGTCCGTTGGCACGATAGAGAGTCATTTTATACAGAAAATTCGGCCACACGACTATACACTGTGATGGTATTCCGGGCTCATCCGACCGGTATGTTTAATGGGTTCTACCAAATTGAAGGAATGTATCAATTATACAACACACTGCAATAGCTCCAGTAACCGGCCTCGATCTGACGTTTGTTCTTGTGTTAACCATTTATTGTTTTCCCATTAACGAGGATAAACATGAATATCCGATCCCAAACCCAAAATTACAATTAATATCTATGTTTTCTAAGAAACAAGATTTAGGGAAATCCCCTAGAATCTCGCGAAGTTTCAGACCGAAATTCAAACAACAATTCAGTCCGTTAACTGTTGAACAGCAAGAACTTAACCGGGTTCAATTACTCTGTGTTGTTTGGTTGATTTCAATCTGATAAATGGACGACACGTTAAATATCAGCGGTTTGTCCGATGACGAAGAACATCTGACTTCTTCCCAAGTGTTACAACAGCTGGAAGAGGTAACATATAACAAACAGATGCGACTAGGTACGGAACGGTAGTCTGATTTTTCTCTGCTGGGTGGCGCTATTTATTTTTTTGGAATTATCTGGGGAGTAACTATTTTCGATAATAATGTTAGGGTTGGGGTTAAAGTTAGTTCTGGGGTTGAGATTAGTGTTTGGGACAGGGTTAGAATTACTTTCTATAGCAATCTAAGTGATCTAAGCGGTCCTGTAGTATTTAGAGGCACCGGCGACTGAGTGGTCTTTGGTCTTATACTAGTTTTCGCACTTACTAATCGTATTCCTCGTTAGTGTAGTGGTAAGCGTCGCCGCCTGTCACGGGGGAGACTGTGGTTCGATTCCCCTACGGGTAGCTTTTTTCCGTTTTTTTAACTCTTTTGTTTCTTAGTTATAAACAAACTCATCATAACGCCGCATTCAGCTTGTCTGAACATTTTTGGAATTTTTCCAAGCATTGGCTAAAGTAATCGATTTTTGATTGTAAACACTATTTACTTAAAATGCGTAAATGGTGTAATAAACATGGGGCTAGAGTTAGTGTTAGTCTTGCGGTTGAGTTTAGTGTTCAGGAATGGGTTAAAATTAGTGTCCATAATTTTAGTTGGTAGTTTCCCTCCTCCCCGCTTTAGTACAGCTGATAAATAGCGCCATCCAGCAGAGAAAAATCAGACTACCGTTCTGTCTCTAGACGCATGTATAACAAACAAGGTTGACGCAATATTTTGTAAGGCTTCACTAATCTGTGGGCAGGACAACACACCATATCTTTAGCGGGCGGGCCATATTGTCATTAACTTAAGCGGACGGGGTTTATCACGAGCAAAAAGAAGGTTTTTTATCATATGAGTGGAACGGGGTAAAGGTATTAAGTCGTATAACAATATATCCCCTTACCCTGCACCCCTTATGTTAGTGACAGGCAACACTAAAAGGAGGGAAACTGCTCACTAAAACTATAAAAACTATTCTGGTCGCTAGCTAGTCGGTTGTGTCCTTGGGCAAGGCACTTTACGGACATTGCCTGAACCCAGCGGATTAATGGGTTCTACCAAATTGAAGGAACGTGTCTATCATATACAACACACTGCAATAGCTCCGGTAACCCGACGATGGGCGCGAGCTGATCTGACGATTGCCCGTGTGTTAACACCCTTGGTTTTCCCATTCACGGGGATAAAGATGAATATCCTATCCTATCCTATTCCTTACCCTGGTCTAAACACTAATCTTAACCCAAGAACTAACCCTAACTCCAATTTAAATGAACTCTAATGTCATAATTTTTATTTTAATGTGCAGTTTCCCGCCTTCCCTCTTTTTCCCATTTTTTGTTGTTAGTGACAAAAATAGCCCTTAGCCCCCCTTCTCACTGTCCCACAGATTAGTGTGCTGTCCCGCTTCGATGTCCCAGAGCATTATTGAAGCCCATTTTTGTGCTACATGTTAATAGTGTCATTAAGAAATATGCATTAATAATTTTTTATGGCACTTAATAACCATCTTACCATAGATTTTGAGATTGTGTGTTGACCCCTTTTCCCATTCACAGGGATAAACATGACCATTCTATATGTTTGCCTCTACAGATTTGGATGAACGAGCGCTTATCCCCCAACCTCATGGTATGCAGAAGTGACATCACTGATTGTATATTGGAACAAATACAAGAAATGGAGGAGAATATTTCAAAAGCTCAAAAGAACGAATTGAAAGTTTGTTAATTAATATTTTATTTGAACCAGCCAGTCCTTCAGCTAGCAGACGACACATTAACCCACTGAGCCAGACAAACATGTGTCCTCACAGTCAGCATTCCTATACAGCTGTACAAGGCTAATATTATATTAAGTTAATAAATTAGTTTTTTCTATTACCGTCACGCTATATATAACACCTAACCATGTAAAGATAGCATATATGGTCGTTGGTGTCACACAGTGTAGCCGACTGATTATATGAAATGATTTTTTGTGGTCGCTTAGCTTTAAGTGGCTCGCAGGTCTTAGATCTCGCGGTGTTAACACATGGGCAATCGTCAGGTTGCATGGGGCTAATAAAGTGTCTTGTTTATGATTAAGACGTTTCTTCAATGTAGTAAAACTCATTAATCTACTGGGTTCAGGCAATGTCCGTTACCCAGCGGATTAATGGGTTTTACTAGATTAAAGGAACTTGTGTATAATACACAACACAGAACACACTGCAAGAGCTCCAGTAACCCAACGGTGGGCGCGAGGTGATGTGACGATTACACATGTGTTAACCCCATTGGTTTTTCCATTCCCAGGGATAAACATGAATATCCTATCCAAGGTGAGCTTGCATCAGTTGGAAGTGGACCGCATCCGCTACATGCTCAGTAGTTATCTCCGATGCAGGTTGGAGAAGATCGAGAAATATGCATCGGCGCTGATCAAAGAGGCGGCTGACGGAGACCAATCTCGGTTGTCACCTGAGGAATATACCTTTGCAAGGGAGTGAGTTTCTATGGCTTTGTATTAATTGTTACAAATGGTGGATAACTCATGGAAAGTTGAGTGTACAGTAAAATTGCATTTTTGTATGGCTTTGTTTGTATTAAAAGTTGGTAACTGATAAAAATGACTTGGTAAAGAAATATTATTTATCAGGTTGACATCTGGTGTGGAAGCCCATTTAATGTCCAGTGCTCTGAGGCTGATGCCAAAGAATCTACAAAGTTTAAACCTCCAAGAATATGGTAATGTCAACTTAATTTGTCTCTATATAGTCGATTGCTGATGGGTGGATTTTATGTTGGTTAACCCAACTCATTTGTCTTTAATGCTAATGGGTGAATGTGTCATTTTTATCTTGTGGGATGGGATATCTCGTTGAACACTTTATGCATGTTTACTGTTTGTTCCCGCATGTACTGTCGGGTTACCAGAGCTATTGTTTTGACAGAACCCATCAGTACTTCAGTTCAGGCGATAAGTGTCTTGCCTAAAGAACAAACTGAATAATTTGCGACCGGTCTCGATCCTTAAACCACTTAAAACGCACCAACCCACCAATCTATTTAACTGGAAATCAGGGGTAAAAGTATTAAAGTTGACATATAGTCTTGAACTAAGCTGTTCATCATGCCCAGACAACTTTATTGTTTGGTTTTCACCTGTACCACTGTTTATTTGTTGTATTCTTGTTTAAAAATAAAACTGAAGTTGCTTTAATCCAGTTGATATAAAACTAATATTACATGACATATTGCTCAAACACACTTCAATCAATATAAATCTTTATTTCATGCATGTGTGACGAAATAAAAAAAGTTACGTCTATTAAAAATATTATTAAGAAGGCAGAATTTGTACTCAAAGCTGTTAAAATGTTCGCTTAAAAGCAAATGCATTGCTGTAAAACAAGGCTGATTGACACAATAAAAATACGATAATCACAAATTATATGACAGAGTGTGATATATAACGGTGCTTTTTAAGCTACTGTAGGTATCACATTACAGCATGTAATAACAATTCTCATGCAAAGGGATAAGTCTATGAACCTGATACATTAATCTTTGGGTTTGCTCTGATAACTATCCTACCCCTTTAACTTTTTGTCCGACTGGTTAGTCTGGTGGTTCAGTGCGATGCCTTTCAACCAAAAGGTTGCAGGTTCGAAACTGGTCGCTAGCTAGTAGGTTGTTTCCTTGGGCAAGGCACTTTACAAACATTGCCCGAACCCAGCGGATTAATGGGTTTCGCCAAATTAAAGGAATGTGTGAATCATACACAACACACTGCAATAGCTCTGGTAACCCGACGGTGGGCGCGAGGTGACCTAACGATTTCCCGTGTGATAACGCATTTGGTTTTTTCATTCAACATGAATATCCTATCTTATCAACCCGTGTTCCTTTGGGAGCAAAAATTATCAATATAAAGAATTTGCTGTCTAACTTGCAAGTTGATCTAGTGCTCTGATAAATATCCTTTAATTTGTACCACTGGGTATTAACTGAATATGGATAGGATATATATTTATATTTATCCCCGTGAATAGGAAAACCAAGGGGGTTAACACATGGGTAATCATCAGATCACCTCGTGCCCACTGTTTAACTTGTACCACTGGACTGGGTATTGACTGAATTACTTTCCACAGCTCCTTCCCTCGACCGCTATGTATTCCTTCGTGTGAACAGTCCAGAAGAGGGCGTCATAGTAGACGAGGAAACCGACCAAAACAACGGGGACAAAATTGATTTCGAGGTCGGCGCGCAACATATCATGCGATACAAACCAATCGAACATTTTGTGGAAAGTGGAGTCGTGTCATTATTATGAACCTGTTTTCACACAATTGTATTGTCGTATTAAAACGGTATGGAAATAGTCATACTAGCCATAATAGGCAAACCATATAAAGTTAAATGTTGTTCTCAATTCAACCCACAGTGCTCCACCAATTGAAATATCTCGGTTGAAATGTAATAAAACACGTAAATACTGCCAGAGAATGAACCAAGATTGAGAAGTGTGCTTATTCCATGGGACATCCCAAATTCCTTGCACAGCTTTTTATATTCAGGGTTTTCCCCCAATCTAGAACCGATCATAGGTGGCATAACACCCTCTTCCTTCTCCATTTTTATCTTCTTCGATAATATTCCCGCCATCCATGGACCAAGGAAGCAACCATTCAAAAATCCATTCAGGAATTCTACAGCTAGACTGAGAACCTGTAGATGGGATAGGATATTCATGTTTATCCCAGTGAATGGGAAAACCAATGGGGTTACCACACGGGCAATCGTCAGATCACCTTGCACCCACTGTTGGGTTGTGTTATGTATGATTCACATGTTCCTTTTATTTAGCAGAACCATTAATCCGCTGGGTTCGGGCAATGTCCGTTAAGTGTCTTTCCCAAGGACACAACGGATTAGCTGACGACCTGTTTCGAACCTGAAACCCTTCGGCTGAAAGGCGACGCACTATACCACCAGACCAGACTGAGGTCAGATTGGAACAGATTCACAACATGCAAACGGTAACTTACAAGTATTGTATCTGGGCCGGACAGTTGAAGGGACAAGGTCTTGTGTGATAGAACCACTGATAGCTGCAGAAATGCTGTTACCCCGACCAGAATGAAATAAATGGGGAAAAGTCTGCTTTGAACTGTGCTGAAGGTATGTCTATCCAGGGTTTTAAACATGATGATACCTGAAAATAACCATATAGAGGGATTATGGTATGGTATATATAAGTAACATATCTAGTGTGATTAACCTGTGAAGGTTGAATGTACCGAACAAATAGCTTGGTGGATTAGTTCAATCTGTCAGAAGAAGGATTGCACGTTTTAAACTGGCTGCTAGCTAGTCGGTTGTGTCCTTGGGCAAGGGACTTGGCAGACATAGCCTAAACTCAGTGAAATGATGGGTTCTATTAAATTGAAGGAATGTCTGAATCATGCAACACTGTAATAGCTCTGGTATCCGGTGCGCTCAAGCTCTAAAATTGGCCCTTGTGTTAACGCCCCTTGCGATTATCCATTTACTAAATATGAATATCCAATACAACACACTTAAATGGTTTTGGTAAACCAACAATGGATACAAGGAAATATGACGATTGTTATAACGCCCATATCCCATGTAAACAACATGATGATCCAATTGCATATTTAAACATTAGTACCTGCAGGAAAGGAGACCCAGACAGCTACCCCCAGGTTGATGCTTGCTGATAACAGAAAGACCAGTGTTTCATAGAACCCCCGTCCTAAGATGTGTCGATTGCGCAATTCATCTTCGCTGCTCTGTTTTTGCGACACGATAAAACCGACAGCCAGCAAAGTAAATGCGGCAAATACATGCCAGAACCTTGTAAGCCTGCAAGGTTATAATATTAATGAAGGATATTTCATGTTATATTTAAAAGCCTTAGGGGTTGTAGGTTAAACACTTGTCGCTAGCTAGTCGATTATGTCTTTGGCCAAAGCAGTTTGTGAATAATTACCGAACCCAGCAGATTAAAGGGGTTCTACTAAATTGAAAAAACGTGTGAATCATACAACACGCTGCAACAGCTCCGGTAACTCAACGATAGACGTGTGTTAAAGGCCCTTAAAATTTCAAGGGGATAAACATGAATATTCAATCCGAGGGTTAACTCCAAACATGGGGTTTGAGTTGCGGTAAACCAATCAATTATTTCGGCATACTTAAACGTGGCCGCCAAACCTACAAAACCAACAACTGACCTAGGCTAACTGCTTACCGACGGTATAAGCTCTCTTTTTCAATGAACATTTTTTAAGATCTTTAGAAGTGAAACAGTATATTTTTTAACAGAACACAACCGACTTTGACATTGGCACAGTTGCAAGAACTAAGCAGCAATAAGTCACGTGATTTGATTTGTAAACAAATAAAGATCACGTACACAGGGAAATGCCCCTTCTAACAACTAGTGTTTACCAGGTCGTTATTTTCATAAAACATTAAAAACTGTGACACATTGCAAAATAGCTCGTGTATTTGTAAATTGTAAGCGCTAAAACACATAATAGGTCACAGGAAACAATATGGTCATATGGGAAACTGTTAGTGGGTTGGTACAAGCTTACAACGTATATATATTATAACAACTTTGATACTACTTGGTTTGTATAACTCGTTGTTTAAAGTAAAATGCAAATCACTGGTATATTACGGTAACGTGAACATTAAATATCAACGGAAGATGCCAGAGTATCACACAGTGTAAATTTGGTAATTCAAATAAAAATGTAAAAAAAGCAATTTGTTTGAATTTAAATTAAAACCTTCACCGGTAACTTGGTTTAAAGTACTTCTTCTCTCGCGGACAACTTTCTTTTTTATAGTAGAAGCTGTTTGGCATCGAGTTTGGTCGGATTGGATAAAACACAGTTTATACTTTTTATTATTTGGTTTTATACAATAAGGAAAGTGGACTGGTTTTCCCCGACGATCCCGGTATTTTCAACTATGTCCCATTGGTCCGGCCCGTTGGTATAACGGTTAAGTGCGTCACCTTTCAATCGAATGGTTGAAGGTGCGAAACTGGTCGCTAGCTAGTCGGTTGTATCCTTGGGCAAGGCACTTTACGTACATTGCCTGAACCCAGCGGATTAATGGGTTCTACCAAATTGAAGGAACATGTCTATCATATACAACACACTGCAATAGCTCCGGTAACCCGACGGTGGGCGCGAGGTGATCTGACGATTGCCCGTGTGTTAACCCACTTGGTTTTCCCATCCACGGGGATAAAGATAATTATCCTATCCTATCCTTAGTGTATATAGGCTGATGTGGCCATAACCTTGGTTTAAAACTAAAATATGATATTTATTTCATTAAGAGCAATATAGAGTATGAGATTAAGTGTCTTGTGTGTTCAGCTACTTGATTTGTTGCACAAAGTGTATCCTAAAGCTATCAGCATTACACACATTCTGCAACAACTGAACGAACATGCTAAATCAGAAGTGAACAAGGTGTTTTTTGTTTTGTTGCATATCAAATTCCAATATTAAAATGAACAAATTTCCACAAATTCACTACACAGGCTTTATACAAAATGCAAAGTGAAATGCTGGTGTGCAGAAGTCCTACCAATCCACCACAATGGGCATTGTTACCTCATGGATTGCAACACACTACACCAATTTACTGCCCAACAGGTGAAACTTTATACTGTATGCTGAAAATAGTTGGAACCACTGTTATATTGCATTGCACAACAACTTAAAACTGTGAGATTGGTTTAAAAACTTGACTGACTACGCTACTAATTGAACTTGTGACTCAACTGTGCACTTGGACAATAATTAACGGTAAATATTAAATGAGTAAGTAGTTACTTAGAACCTGTTCCCTTCCCCACCAGCTGTACCTTCTGTACAATGCAGCAAGAACAATAAATTGGAGGCAAAAGATTCGTTGCTGACAGTCGGTTCAACAGTTCATGATCATAAAGGGTTGGTTAGTCATTTGCGAGCTTCCTTATAAAATTATTTTAACTATTGGTCCCCTCATAAATTAATTTTAATATGGGCCCCCTTATAAATATTTTTAGCATGGTTTCACTATTTTTTAATCAAACATTTTAATCCACTGGGTTTAGGCAATGTCTGTAAAGTGCCTTACCCAAGGACACATCCGACTAGCAAGTGACCAATTTCAAATCATCAACCCATAGGCTGAAAGGCAACACACTACTACAATATGTGGTCGGATGAAAAAAGTGAGGTCAGTAGGTCACCCTAAGTTTGCATGGACAACCAAAGTAAACAAAATGTAACAATAATACCGAAAACAGAGCCAGTTATTTACTTTTGTTTTTAGACAAGACAGAAGGTATGAATTACAGTTTAGTTAAGTGACCAAGTGACAGCTTAACTTATAGTTAGATGAGACATAATTCCTGTATAACTTGGTCGAACTTCTTCAGTACAAATTGATCTAGCGCTAGCTAAGTGTTGTGTGCAGGCACCTGCCGATGGTAACTCCATTTTCTGCTCGTTGGACAGAAATGCTATTTCTATTGTCAATGAATATGCCCAGTCAAAGCAGTTGGAGGTCAAGTTTGATGTTTCAACCACAGGACTACCCCACGACCTGTGGTAAGTAGAGTGCCGTGCATCGTATAGTGCCACACATAGGTTAGAATAGGATGTGCATGTTGCCGGATTAACATACTATGTAGTTTCAGCACAACCTTTACCATTGAGGACCAAGTTTTTCCAGCAGCCACAGGCAGAAATAAGAAAGAATCGAAATTAAGATCAGCGGAAGTTGTATTAAGGGAATTAAAATTGGACAAACCGATTGGACCATTGTTTGAGGATGTACGTCACATATATTTATTCATGTTTCTCGCCATGAAACATCAATGGTCAAATACACAGCATATAATCACATAGGAAGAAGATTACCTTGTCCCCACTATTAAAATTCCGTACCCATTACAGTATTTTTTGTATGATTTATATATTCCTTTAAAACCTATTAACTGGGTCCAGGCAATGTCCGCTAAGTGCCTTGCCCAGAGTCCAAAGACACTAAAGACTAGCTACCAACACACTAACTTACCGAGCTATTCAGTCGAATGTGGTTGGTTAGGATAGGATATTCATGTTTATCCCCGTGAATGGGAAAACCAGGGGGTTAACACACGGACAATCGTCAGATCACCTCGCGCCCATCGTTGGGTTATCGGAGCTATTGCAGTGTGTTGTATATGATAGACACGTTCCTTTACTTTAGTAGAGCACTTTAATCTACTGAGTTCAGGCAATGTCCGTAAAGTGCCTTGCCCAAGGACACAACCGACTAGCTAGCGACCAGTTTCGCACCCGCAACCTTTTGATTGAAAGGCGACGCACATCACGCACTACACCACCAGACTAACCCGTCGGACACATTTCCACGCGATAACAGCAGAGTTCCCTCCACGATCGAATAACCAACCTCGCCCACCAATGTTGTTCCGATCTCGTCGATCGAACCCTCGTTCTTGGGAGGCTGATATTCGCCGCTGTCATCATGAGTCAGCAGATATTGGATCAACCAATCACATGGAAGGTGGTCAGCTTCGGAACAGGTGACTTGTGATCACAATTTCTAATTTGATAAGGAAAAGTAGAATTGCATCTATGTTTAATAAAATATTTGTATTTTTTTCATTTTATTCATCATTACTAAAAAAAAGTGTTACTACTTTTTGTAATTTTCAAAAAGTATACAAATATAAAAGCTCATTTTGTTTAACTATTATCCTTTAATTTTGAATTCCTCAAAAAAACTATTCGAATCACCTTACGCCCACTGTCAGGTTAATGAAGCTATTGTAGTTTGTTGTGTATGACTGAGACGTTCATATAGTTTTGCATTCTGGCAGTGTCTAGCTTACTACAAATGCTGGTACTTCTGTAAGCATGCAGGGTAGGATATAGGGATATAGGTTATTCATGTTTATCCTCTTGAATGGGAAAAAAAAACGGGGTTAACACACAGGCAATCGTCAGATCACCTCGCGCCCACCGTCGGGTTGCCAGAGCTATTGCAGTGTGTTGTGTAGGATTGACACGTTCCTTTACTTTGGTAGAACTCATTAATCTACTGGATTTAGGTAATGTCCGTTAAGTGCCTTGTTTCTGAGCTGCAGCTTGTAACAAGTTTTGAACCTATAACCCATCAGTTGAAAGGCAACACACTAACCCACCAGACTAACCGGTTGTCTCCCTTACACAGGCAACCGATGTGTTAGTGGGGATGGATTGAGCATGACCGGCCATACAGTGTATGACTCCCATGCTGAGGTGGTGGCCAGGAGATCTCTGCTTCTGTATATCTACAAGAGGGTGACATCATACAAGTGGGTGACATCATACAAGTGGGTGACATTATACAAGTGGGTGACATCATACAAGTGGGTGACATCATATACAAGTGGGTGACATCATATACAAGTGGGTGACATCACACAAGTGGGTGACATCATACAAGTGGGTGACATCATACAAGTGGGTGACATCATACAAGTGGGTGACATCATACAAGTGTGTGACATCATATAAGTGGGTGACATCACACAAGTGGGTGACATCATACAAGTGGGTGACATCATACAAGTGGGTGACATCATATACAAGTGGGTGACATCATATACAAGTGGGTGACATCATATACAAGTGGGTGACATCATATACAAGTGGGTGACATCATATACAAGTGGGTGACATCATATACAAGTGGGTGACATCATATACAAGTGGGTGACATCATATACAAGTGTGTGACATCATATACAAGTGGGTGACATCATATACAAGTGTGTGACATCATATACAAGTGGGTGACATCATATACAAGTGGGTGACATTATACAAGTGGGTGACATCATATACAAGTGGGTGACATCATATACAAGTGGGTGACATCATATACAAGTGGGTGACATCATATACAAGTGGGTGACATCATATACAAGTGGGTGACATCATATACAAGTGGGTGACATCATATACAAGTGTGTGACATCATATACAAGTGGGTGACATCATATACAAGTGTGTGACATCATATACAAGTGGGTGACATCATATACAAGTGTGTGACATCATATACAAGTGGGTGACATCATATACAAGTGGGTGACATGGACATCTCCTGAATCACCGGTTTTGGGTTCTTTTGCATTAAAAAACCGTCAATAATTTTCTGGAATTTGCTACAGTTTCTCTCAGTTTTTTTTCTTCTATTCTGGATTTCTTTTCCCAACCGCTTTCATACTTCTTCATCTCTTACAATTTAGCCTTACTTTCTGAATTTACACGCAAATGCAAAATCTCTTTATGGCTCAACTATCGTTACGTAATAGAGTGGCAAAATTCGAACGATAATAACAGACCAGCAAAGAGCACGAAACGTTTCTATGGCAAGGAATGTTTTTCTGCACAAATTGTACATTGTTTGATTGTGTCCAAAATCCTTTTGCTGACAATTTTGCTTGCCTATTTAACATCCATCCAAGTTTATAATATTTTTTTTATTTAAAGGGGAACTGAAGTCGATTTTAAGAATATCTTAATAAATGGAAACAAATACGCTGATTTCAAAAATCAAATCAGTTTCTTCCAATATTTTTTGGTTAAAAAGTTATGAGCAGATATGCATTTCATTTTATGTTAGGGGATTTCCCGTATTACGTCATTGACGTTGTTGAGATTTCGTGCCGATATGCGTTGTATACAATCATGTGCCAGTTTAGAGGTGAATTAGTAACGGAAGCGCCTGCAGGAGCGTTGTATTTTCGTTTTTGTTATGGAGACTTAGCATAACACTTGTCATATAGCCTAACTGAACCAATGTACATGGTGACAGCTTACCTTAACCGGTCTGCACGGTCCTGGACCTAAGCTGAATGCTGAGGTATACAGGTCTCGTATTTAAATGACTTTAGAATAATAAGTCTTAGCAATTTATATCATAAAGTGAAGGCAGAACAAAAAAAAAAAACTAGAATAGAATACATTAAACTGTAACTGCCAGCAATTTATAGAAATAAACCAGCCATCAATTATAAAAACTAGTTAATCCACAATAGCCGATGTGTAGTCTGACAATAAGTACACAACAAGCACTTAGATATGTAAGTGAAGAATATATATAATAAACCTCTACTAAACTACCCAAATAAGTTAATAAGAATATACCACTTTTCCAATTCAGTTCTTTTTATTAGATGTTGTAAAATGCCTAAAGTTTACAAAGTAAAGGAAGCCATTAAGAAGGAAAGAAGAGTGATTAGAGCATATTGTTTTGCTCCGGGATGTACAAATTTCTATTAATGCACACAAAATTCCAATCCACCTGTGCACTTCCATCGATTTCCTCACAGCGACAAAAAACAGATGGAGCAATGGATACAACAATGCAAGCGTTCTAAACTACCTGGAAAAAGAACCGCAGTGTGTAGAGCACATTTTTGTGACAAGGATTATCATAGTAAAATTGAATTTGACTCCAATGGAGTGGCCAAGATGATGAAAACAAACCGCTTGGTGAAAAATGCAGTTTCAACAATTTGTAGGAAGCTGAAGAATCTGAAATGGAAGAAACCAGTTCTGTAGAAATAAGTACCACAGGATCTCTGGTGTCATTTAGTGATAAAATTGCATCTTCAGTGGGGAGTAGCTCTCATACTGAGTTAAATGTGAGCAAAATAAGTGAATATGTCCCATCATCACAGTCTTCATCATCAAAGTCAAGCGTAGCGATCATCCAACAGTGATGATTTCAATGCTATTGAAGTCGTTAAATTGATTGTCTATTTACACTGCCTGTTACAACTTTGAATTTGTGTTGTTTTATTGTGTACAATAAAACTTCTTTCATCCATGCCAGAATGCTGAAAACTGTCATCCATTTTAGTGTTACAACATTAACTTAAATTTACTCTAGAAATCAATAAAACAAAAGAAATTTGTTAAAACTCCTATGTATATGTATACCAAATTTCTTAGTTTGTAGCCTAAGGGTTGATAATATCATTGCTAGTCTACGTTACAGATTATGGCTATATATTGAAAAGCAACAATCATGAAAGAAATAGGCTGTTCCAACCGCATAGTCTGATCTTTGATTGATGGCTAGTTTATTTCTATAAATTGCTGGCAGTTACAGTTTACTGCCTCCTGTTCTAGTTTTTTTGTTCTGTATTCACTTTTATGATTTATGATATAAATTGCTAAGACTTATTATTCTAAAGTCATTTAAATACGAGAAATGTATACCTCAGCATTCAGCTTAGTCCAGGACCGTGCAGACCGGTTAAGGTAAGCTGTCACGTGCGTACATTGGTTCAGTTAGGCTATATGACAAGTGTTATGCTAAGTCTCCATAACAAAAACGAAAATACAACGCTCCTGCAGGCGCTTCCGTTACTAATTCACCTCTAAACTGGCACATGATTGTATACAACGCATATCGGCACGAAATCTCAACAACGTCAATGACGTAATACGGGAAATCCCCTAACATAAAATGAAATGCATATCTGCTCATAACTTTTTAACCAAAAAATATTGGAAGAAACTGATTTGATTTTTGAAATCAGCGTATTTGTTTTCATTTATTAAGATATTCTTAAAATCGACTTCAGTTCCCCTTTAAGACAACTTTTTGTTTAAGACATATGTATAGTAGTTCTCGGTGGGCCTATTTTTTCCGGTGGGCCTGGGGCTGCAGCCCCATCAGCCCCGCCTTAATCCGGTACTGGTGACATCATACTAGTGGGTGACATCATACTAGTGGGTGACATCATATAAGTGGGTGACATCATATACAAGTGGGTGACATCATATACAAGTGGGTGACATCACACAAGTGGGTGACATCATACTAGTGGGTGACATCATATAAGTGGGTGACATCATATACAAGTGGGTGACATCATATACAAGTGGGTGACATCACACAAGTGGATGACATCATATACAAGTGGGTGACATCACACAAGTGGGTGACATCATATAAGTGGGTGACATCATATACAAGTGGGTGACATCATATACAAGTGGGTGACATCATATACAAGTGGGTGACATCACACAAGTGGGTGACATCATACAAGTGGGTGACATCATACAAGTGGGTGACATCATACTAGTGGGTGACATCATATACAAGTGGGTGACATCATATATAAGTGGGTGACATCATACAAGTGGGTGACATCATACAAGTGGGTGACATCATATACAAATGGGTGACATCATACAAGTGGGTGACATCATACTAGTGGGTGACATCATACAAGTGGGTGACATCATATACAAGTGGGTGACATCATATACAAGTGTGTGACATCATATACAAGTGGGTGACATCATATACAAGTGGGTGACATCATATACATTCCTCCAACAGGCAAATAAAGGATTACCACTCCCACCCCAACCACCATGAAAATATATTCGAGATGGGCACAAACAGCAGGTAGTGTTGAATATTAGTTTAAACAGTTATACTTTTAAATTTTGGAACTGAAGTTAAATGGGAGTTATCTGTTTGAATACTGGTTTGTCTCACAACATGAACC
>CH003203.1:686616-713247 GCA_000149265.1 Ciona savignyi
GGCCTATTTTTTCGGTGGGCCTGGGGCTGCAGCCCCATCAGCCCCGCGTTAATCCGGTACTGGTGACATCATACTAGTGGGTGACATCATACTAGTGGGTGACATCATATAAGTGGGTGACATCATATACAAGTGGGTGACATCATATACAAGTGGGTGACATCACACAAGTGGGTGACATCATACTAGTGGGTGACATCATATAAGTGGGTGACATCATATACAAGTGGGTGACATCATATACAAGTGGGTGACATCACACAAGTGGATGACATCATATACAAGTGGGTGACATCACACAAGTGGGTGACATCATATAAGTGGGTGACATCATATACAAGTGGGTGACATCATATACAAGTGGGTGACATCATATACAAGTGGGTGACATCACACAAGTGGGTGACATCATACAAGTGGGTGACATCATACAAGTGGGTGACATCATACTAGTGGGTGACATCATATACAAGTGGGTGACATCATATACAAGTGGGTGACATCATATACAAGTGGGTGACATCATATACAAGTGGGTGACATCACACAAGTGGGTGACATCATACAAGTGGGTGACATCATACAAGTGGGTGACATCATACTAGTGGGTGACATCATATACAATTGGGTGACATCATATACAAGTGGGTGACATCATATACAAGTGGGTGACATCATATACAAGTGGGTGACATCACACAAGTGGGTGACATCATACAAGTGGGTGACATCATACAAGTGGGTGACATCATACTAGTGGGTGACATCATATACAAGTGGGTGACATCATATATAAGTGGGTGACATCATATAAGTGGGTGACATCATATACAAGTGGGTGACATCATATAAGTGGGTGACATCATATACAAGTGGGTGACATCATATACAAGTGGGTGACATCATATAAGTGGGTGACATCATATACAAGTGGGTGACATATAAGTGGGTGACATCATACAAGTGGGTGACATCATATACAAGTGGGTGACATCATATAAGTGGGTGACATCATATACAAGTGGGTGACATCATACAAGTGGGTGACATCATATACAAGTGGGTGACATCATACAAGTGGGTGACATCATATACAAGTGGGTGACATCATATACAAGTGGGTGACATCATATACAAGTGGGTGACATCATACAAGTGGGTGACATCATATACAAGTGGGTGACATCATATACAAGTGGGTGACATCATATAAGTGGGTGACATCATATACAAGTGGGTGACATCATATACAAGTGGGTGACATCATATACAAGTGGGTGACATCATATACAAGTGGGTGACATCATACAAGTGATCATACAAGTGGGTGACATCATATACAAGTGGGTGACATCATATACAAGTGGGTGACATCATGTACAAGTGGGTGACATCATATACAAGTGGGTGACATCATATACAAGTGGGTGACATCATACAAGTGGGTGACATCACATACAAGTGGGTGACATCACATACAAGTGGGTGACATGCATCATACAAGTGGGTGACATCATATACAAGTGGGTGACATCATATACAAGTGGGTGACATCATATACAAGTGGGTGACATCATAGACAAGTGGGTGACATCATATACAAGTGGGTGACATCATATACAAGTGGGTGACATCATATACAAGTGGGTGACATCATATATAAGTGGGTGACATCATACAAGTGGGTGACATCACACAAGTGGGTGACATCATATACAAGTGGGTGACATCATATACAAGTGGGTGACATCATATATAAGTGGGTGACATCATACAAGTGGGTGACGTCATACAAGTGGGTGACCTCATACAAGTGGGTGACATCATACAAGTGTGTGACATCACACAAGTGGGTGACATCATATACAAGTGGGTGACATCATATACAAGTGGGTGACATCATATACAAGTGGGTGACATCATATACAAGTGGGTGACATCATACAAGTGGGTGACATCACACAAGTGGGTGACATCATATACAAGTGGGTGACATCATATACAAGTGGGTGACATCATATATAAGTGGGTGACATCATACAAGTGGGTGACATCATATACAAGTGGGTGACATCATGCAAGTGGGTGACATCATATACAAGTGGGTGACATCATACAAGTGGGTGACATCATATACAAGTGGGTGACATCACACAAGTGGGTGACATCATATACAAGTGGGTGACATCATATACAAGTGGGTGACATCATATACAAGTGGGTGACATCATATACAAGTGGATGACATCATACAAGTGGGTGACATCACATACAAGTGGGTGACATCACATACAAGTGGGTGACATCATATACAAGTGGGTGACATCATATACAAGTGGGTGACATCATATACAAGTGGGTGACATCATATACAAGTGGGTGACATCATATACAAGTGAGTGACATCATACAAGTGGGTGACATCATATACAAGTGGGTGACATCATATACAAGTGGGTGACATCATATACAAGTGGGTGACATCATATACAAGTGGGTGACATCACACAAGTGGGTGACATCATATACAAGTGGGTGACATCATATACAAGTGGGTGACATCATATACAAGTGGGTGACATCATATACAAGTGGGTGACATCATATACAAGTGGGTGACATCACACAAGTGGGTGACATCATACAAGTGGGTGACATCACATACAAGTGGGTGACATCATATACAAGTGGGTGACATCATATACAAGTGGGTGACATCATATACAAGTGTGTGACATCATATACAAGTGAGTGACATCATATACAAGTGGGTGACATCATATACAAGTGGGTGACATCACACAAGTGGGTGACATCATACAAGTGGGTGACATCATACAAGTGTGTGACATCACATACAAGTGGGTGACATCATATACAAGTGGGTGACATCATACACAAGTGGGTGACATCATAGAAGTGGGTGACATCATATACAAGTGGGTGACATCATATACAAGTGGGTGACATCATATACAAGTGGGTGACATCATATACAAGTGGGTGACATCATATACAAGTGGGTGACATCATATACAAGTGGGTGACATCATACAAGTGGGTGACATCATATACAAGTGGGTGACATCATATACAAGTGGGTGACATCATACAAGTGGGTGACATCATATACAAATGGGTGACATCATACAAGTGGGTGACATCATACTAGTGGGTGACATCATACAAGTGGGTGACATCATATACAAGTGGGTGACATCATATACAAGTGTGTGACATCATATACAAGTGGGTGACATCATATACAAGTGGGTGACATCATATACATTCCTCCAACAGGCAAATAAAGGATTACCACTCCCACCCCAACCACCATGAAAATATATTCGAGATGGGCACAAACAGCAGGTAGTGTTGAATATTAGTTTAAACAGTTATACTTTTAAATTTTGGAACTGAAGTTAAATGGGAGTTATCTGTTTGAATACTGGTTTGTCTCACAACACTGAACCTAGTGGTTTAATGGGTTGCGTTGGAACTAATGTCTTAATGATGTATTACACATTACAATAGCTGCGGAAACCCGTTGGTGGACTAGAAGTAATCTGACGATTGTCTCTCCCCCTATCAATTTTCCTTTAGTACGTCCGTGTTCTTAAATAGTTTACGCGACTGATACATATACTTAATTATTATAAAAATGGACTTGGTAACGATCAGATCATGGACACTTTGTTCGGTAAACCTAAAGCAATATCCCCTCCCATAGGTTACGCATCAAGCCTGGCGTGAAGTTTCATCTTTTCGTGAGCATCGCCCCTTGTGGTGACGCCTCTATATTTCCCATGTGTGACATCACAATGCCGAATGATGATGCACATCACCCATTGTTCGAAAATAACAAGCAGGGACTTCTAAGATCCAAAGTGGAGAAAGGTAGGTGGTGGGTGATGGTTGGGGCTATTGTGTCACACATTGCATTGCAAGGAAACCATACAAACCAGAACTATCCACTGTAGGACAAACCTATGATTGAACTAAAATATAAGAAACTTCTTAATCATACACAGCAATAGCTCTGGTAACCCAGCGATGGGCACGTGGTTATCTGACAGATAACCTCACCATACCCCCACCAACAGGGGATTACCCCACCCCCCACCAACAGGAGAGGGTTGCATCCCGGTAGGAGAGGACACACGTACAACATGGGACGGAGTAGCACGAGGTGGAAGGCTACGCATCATGTCATGCAGTGATAAGATCGCCAAGTGGAATTTGCTGGGATTCCAAGTTCGTATCATTGTGTTGGCCAATCAAGTATAATTCACGTTAAAAGAAACGTTGTTAGTTGGTATTAGTTTTCGGGAATTCTTACTTGTTGAGTTAAAAAGTTTCTACTAAGTTTGGATAACCAGTTATCACACAGGCAATTATCAGATTACCTCGTGCCCACCGTCGGGTTACCGGAGCTATTCCTGTGTGTTGTATATGATTCATTCGTTAATAAGATAGGAGAAACAGGAAAAGACGACAAAAAGATTGTGGATAAAACACAGGTATTTCATCATAGCATGTGTTTCAGGGATCTCTCCTAACCCAGTTGATTGACCCCGTGTATTTCGATTCCATCACCCTGGGTCGACTGTACCACCCCGGGCATGCCACCCGAGCATTGTGCTGCAGGTTGGACAGGGCTTTGTGGGATTACCCTTGTGGAGGGAGTCTTGGGGAGTTCACTATGCATCATCCCAAGGTGAGGATAGGATATTTATGTTTATCCATGTGTATGGAAACATGAAATACAATCGTCAGATCACCTCGCGCCCACCGTCGCATTACAGGAGCTATTGTGTGTTGTATATGATTCACGTGTTCCTTTAAAAGGTAGAACCCATTAATCCACTGGGTTTAGGCAATGTCCGTAAAGTGCCTTGTCCAAGGACACAGCCGACTAGCTAGCGACTAGTTTCGTACCTGCAACCCTTCGAGTAAAAAGCGACGCACTAAACCACCAAGCTATGCAGTCGAAAAAAGATGTTTAAAAAACAGGATTGTAGTAGAATACACAGATAGCTACAGCACTTCCAGATACTTGATGTCGCCACAGATCGGGACGCATAGTCGGGTTGAACCAGGAAGGGAAACCGGAAAATTGAAAAGTCGTGAGTTCAGTTTGAACTGGTCGCTAGGTGGTGGTAGAGCGGAGGTCACTGACGGAACACGTGGTCGATCTGGTGTGACGTCACGAATTTGCAAATCAAACCTCTACGACTTGTTTAAACAGGTGAATCATGATCGTGCTTGTCTGAATAGCTTGGCGGGGTTGTGTGCCGACTTTCGGTTTATAAAGTTGCAGGTTTGAAACTGGTCATTCGATAGGCTATTGTGTCCTTGGGCAAGGCACTTAGCGTACATTGCTTGAACCCAGTGAAGGCTCTACTAAACCTGAGGAAAAAGCTCATATATACGTATCACATTGCAATAGCTGTGGTACCCTGGCGGTGGGCATGAGTTATCCGATAACGTTGGATAATTATTCCAATGTTGATTTACCCACCCCTAGAATACAAATGACATTCATCCCATCAAGTAAAGTGTGCGTGTGTGGCGGAATACTTAGCGTGACTGATTCCTATGATTCAACTAATTTTATTTGCGTCAATTTTGCACGAGGCGGCAAACGAGCAAAATATATCATAGCCACTACAAATTAGTTTTAAAAACACGGCCTTCTGCTGCACAGGGTGATATATGGTATTATAGTATTGTAGTTTTGTTCCAGCAACCGCCGACTTGTAGGTGTTAGTTGGTCGACGTTGAAACGATAATAAACGATAAAAAGAATAACCTTTATTCGCTCACAGCTAAGTGACGTGAAATACCGCAGCTACAGAGAAGCCAAACTAGCAAGCTGCGGGTACCAGCGAGCAAAGCACCACATGGTGGGGTCGCTGAGCAAAGCTGGATATGGGATGTGGGCGGGGTTGCCTGATGAGGTGGATGAGTTTGTATGAGGGAGTCCATGTCGTTGATATTATTCGGTTGTTGTGTTATTCTTGTCGCTTTATATTCCTGTTGCTATATTGAATACATTGCATACATTTCTTGCGATCTAAGTGTTTTAACGTTGATAAGCATACCCGCTAAGGGTAATTGATCGTGAGATGCGCGTTTATTGGGTGGTATAAATTTAACTTACTTAATAATATGAGGTTTGAGTTCGACATATAGTTCTTTAATTTACAGGTTTCAGGTGATTTCCGTTAATTGGCAATGACAAAACCAATTAGCAGTCGACCAGTTTCAAATCTAAAACCCTTCGAGTGATATGCGAGACACTAACCCACCAAGCTATTCGGTCCGTCTAATAAGTCAACTGGGGTTCAATAGTTTTCCAAAATAACCATGCACGTTAAACGGTATCCATGTAATAAAATTACCCTTTGTTTTCTTACCCAGGGGAACAAACTTTAGAACATGTTTTACCCAGCCGTGTTTACAAATGTACCTTACCGCATGGTGAGTGCATTATGTGGAAATATATGTTGTTTATTTTGATTATTGGAGCGATATGCATAACATATACCACGGCATTGTGATAAATCAACTTTATTGTGACGTATTATATTCGAGAATTAGGTAAAAACTGAGAAACAACAATTTGATTGATTATTGATTGGTTAATACGACTGAGCTTTTCCTATAAAATTCATAACTTGGGTCCTTGGGTTTGATTTGCAAACAATTCTAATAGCTGAGTAACGGAATAAGTATGTTAAATAACCATCGTTCGGCCGTTACCAAAAATATTGGAAGACCACCCGGGTTAGTTAGTGCGTCGCCTTTCACTTAGTGGGTTGTTTGGTCGAAACCTTCCAGTTTTGTCTTTGGGCAAGGCACGCAACGCACATTGCCTGAACCCCAGCAGATTAATGGGTTCTACCAAATTGAAGGAACGAGTCTATCATATACAACACACTGCACTAGTTCCGGTAACCCGATGGTGTGCGCGAGGTGATTTGACGATTGCCCATGTGCTAACGCCTTTTGCGTTTCCCACAGTAAAACAACATGAATATCATAAGCTATGAATTTTCTGTTACAAGAGCGTAATATACTAGCTGTCATTCGTATAATGCATGTCACTTTGCATCAGCCTTCTATAATGGTCCATTAACATTACCGCTATTGTATAATGCAGTGCGTAACCTTTTTTCACTCGAGGCACATTTAGAAACTTACTCAATTTAACGGCACATTGTAATTACAATTGTACAATGGAAGGTCTTCTTACATGCTATATACATTTTATATTATAATTGCAAAGTGTATGATAGCCGTATTATTCAAATTTGCAAAAACTAAAATATTTTTATTTGGTAAAACTTTTAAAAAATTATTATTTTCCGCGGTACACCCACCTATAGCATTGTCTTTAGGCACAGCGTTATACTGTTGCGTAGCACTGGTCTAATGTGTAGTATGTGGTTCTACCTATTGATAGCATAAACACGAGTTAATTCGACCCAACAGAAGAATTGGTTCGACCTTAACTTTCACTTTATCCCCGAGCGTGTTCTACACTTTAACATGAATGATAAATCGTTAAAACATCGGTAATAGTTCAGTGTTAGAGCGATCCATAAACTTTCAACAGGTAATTGAAACAGCTCCGACAAAACTACGAGCGGGCCACAGGTTGTTCAAATATTTGTCGGTGGCATTTTGAGTTAGCAACAACAAAAAATTGCAAATCGCTTTGCCGTCTTTTTTGGTTTCCAATTTTTATAAAAGGTCGTATGTTTTGCGTGTTTTCATCATGGGGAAAAATAAACTAAACTAACTAAACTCCACTAATCGTAATGTATTACAAGTACAGATGTTTGAGCTCTTTAACAACTGTCTTTAATGTAAACAAACAGGCGCGAGATGTAACCCATAATTACAATAGTCATACACTGTATAGGAAATACAATTTACTTTCTATTCTGCGTATAATAACCATAGTAGCGTGCGGCTGTATACAAGAGCGGATATTTGTCTGTCATCAGTTTGAACCGAGTTTATCATTTCATCTTTTCAAGGAAAGCGGTGAAATATTAAGTTTTTGTGTTTTGCTTTTATTTTTTGGAAACCCATTGCGACCACTTACTTTATTACATTAATGTGGAATCGACAATGACTTTATTTTTTATCGGATGTCGATTTACCATTGGTCCCGCAATTTTCATATATGTTTTAATAGTAAGCAAGGTGTAAGGTCAGTTGCGCTAACGGTTTGGCCACACACCGCAAGTATATGACAACAACAATAATAATGAAAGAAACAATAACCACGATTTTTTCAAGCCCCACATATATTAAGTTTTTAAAATAAACTGAACTAAATAACTTATATTGCCCTTACTATCCACATATTTGCTAATTTGTAAGGATTATTGAATCGAATCTCTACCGCCACCTATATCATTCCCTGAACTTTCGACTGAACCCAGATTAGTCACGTGATCGGGGGGGTCTTTAATCTCTCACCCCCCCCCCGTAGTTTGGAGAATGATTTCAATTTCCTTGTCCAATCACCATCGGATGATTAATACAATTATTGCGTCATATAGCATGGGATCGTCATATACCAAGGAATTTCCCTGACCTAATTATAGTTAAAAAATCAATTTTTTCGTTATTTTCACTCCATTTCATTTACGAGGTGTAAACAAACCGTTGAGACCATATTATTATAATCTTAACATTATTTTCACAGTTCCACAAAATCAGTTGTCATTTAGAACTAAATCAAAGTCTGATAAACATAATTAGGAATAGTATTATGACGTACCAGATCGAACTCTGATAAACAATATACGCACCGTTCAATGCTTTAAATGAGAACGGCCATTTTGTTTTTTATTTTATTGATTTCTTCTATAAATTAGAAGCATAGTTCGTAATATATTCCGTATCTATAATTATCTTGCGCATTATATTAAACCTAGATCACGAAAATGGATAGTTAGTCGTGTTTCCTCGGTAAGTAAGCAAGTCGTGTTAACGCAGTCGCTTTGTTTGTATTGCGACTAGATTGTTGTTTTTGTCGCTGGGTGACGCGCTGTATCAATCCCACCAGTTGATGCTTTATACCAACAAACCCTGGCTCAATTGCTCGAGTATTTTGCGAAGTTTAATCAGCGATTATCAATTCCGACCCTACCTTGTGTTACGTCACACTCGCATGATAGTGACGTAACAATCCAACGAACTCGGCCGAAATGTCACGAAGTTCGGAAAGTTGCGACGTTTGAAGAAAGCCCATTATGACAGAACAGAGGGCAGCTGTGACACGCACGACAGCTCGGACATGGAGTCGATGGAAGCGCTTGTAAGATGACCCAACTTAAAACACAGGGTCACTACTGCAAGACCCTTTGATACTTTACGTTGTACGATTTTGTTACTTTTAAGCGCATTTCGACCAAGGGAAATTGGCCATAGAGATAAAACTTTGTTTCCATTCATTTAAATCTACAAGCGCAGAATATAAAAATAACTTTTACTTGTTTGCCTTACCATGTGTATCGTCTGTCTAATCATAGCTTGAATGGAGGTTATTTGGGCATTGTATTCATAACTAGAAATATACATCAATAGTCGGATGTACATATATGGCTACCTAACCCTCTTAAACTTGTTTCTTAATAATATTTAAAACTCAATTTTTGTTTTGAAAATTTCCACGTTTATTTATATCGCTTAAACATAGAAATGAATAAAATAATTAGTACCGACTGCTCAACTTATATCTCGGCTTACTTTGTACGGGAGAGGCAATAAAACAAAATGGCCGCCATATTGACAATACATTCTATAGAGATAATAATAGTACGTCGCCATTTCATTGTTGGTGATACTCGCATAGTCTTGGATATATCCCACCAATATTCCAATCATCGGGAACGACGTTAAATCGTGTGGATGTATTTCTCAAAACTACCGTAGTTGGCGCGTCTGTAGTTATTCGCTGGGAAAGTGGAGAAATGTGTGGAAGGCTGCAAGACCGCGAACTCGTTCGGTAAGTTGGTCGGATTCGTCATCTCATTGTGGTGGACTTGATTCGAGAAAGCTCCATGGTAACCTGGCTTGATGGATAGCGGCGCTAAGCGTTGGTGATTGGATGGGGTACCATACGGGCTGATAGCTCCCGGGTTCGATGCATAGCAGCTGCTCACTGGTGTGGCGGGCGATCCGCATTGAAGGGTGTATGGCGCGATGCCTGTGGCTGGAGATATCGCTTCGTTGTTGTAGGAAATATTGGAAGCCATCGGTCCATACAAAGCGGTGTGTGGGCTTATTACAGGGGGGTTGCTGGTTGGACTGCTTGCCTGGAATCCCCGATCAACCGGCAACGTCGATGTTTCTCTGTCCAAAACGTGGTTGTCGGTGTCTCGTGTAATGTGTCGCAGTGGCTCGGGAAAGATCGAGCCACCGATGCCCGACGAGATCGTATCAGCAGGTCGTATTGGGTGGCCGATGATGTTCTCAATGCTGAACATTCTTGGGTTGGCGGCGCCGGGTGAGACTGGTATCGGGGCGCCGTAGTGCGGTATCATCTGATGGGTGGCACTGGAGTGCATTATTGGCTGTAAATAACCGCCCGACACCACGCTAGGCTGGCCATAATAATTATTGGTCGAAGTGTGCTGACCACTGTATTGCTTGAGTGCGTTGGTGGGGGTGAAAGCGCTCTGATCGTGCATGTAGGAATTAAGGAAAGCCTTCTCTGTGTCGGATCTCTTAAATCTCTTTCTGCGCCGAAGAAACGACCCGTTGTCGAACATATCTTCAGCGGCTGGATCAAGCGTCCAGTAATTACCTTTCCCCGGCTTTCCTGGTTCCCTCGGCAATTTGATGAAACAGTCGTTCAGCGTAAGATTATGTCGGATGGAATTCTGCCACTTTTTGTTCTGTTCCCTGTAAAACGGGAATCGCTCCATGATGAACTTGTAAATATGACCCAATGTTAATTTGCGTTCCGGCGAGCTTGCGATGGCCATGGATATGAGCGCGATGTAGCTGTATGGGGGTTTCCCCCGTTGTATCGGTCGTTTGCGCCGCCGCCCGGAACTGGTTGTGGTGACCAGGTCAGATTCGACCGGGGTCTTTGACGTCACTTCCTCCGTTTTACTCTCCTCCGAGTTTTCAGTTTCGTCCATACTCGTGACGTCATCAGCGTTCGATTCGGCCAAATTCGCTCCTACGTCACTGGTATTTTGTGACGTTTCATTATCGATATCCAATAAATTGTGGGAAGGGGGTTGGTGTGGGGAGCTGGGGGTGATCTCGTTGTACCTCCCACTATCGGTGTGGGGTAGGCGGTCGTACTGAGGGGTGCACTCCATATCCGCCCTCCCAGCGCGGTCGCGAGGCGGCGGGAACATATGGTTCTCCTCATTCTGACTTGCATGGTGGTAATAGTGGCGATCCACGTAGCTATGTGGGTTGGAATGGTTGAAGTGAACACCGGGAGGGAACGAGTAGTCGTAGCGGGGAAATGAGGTGAAAGTTCCCGCGGATTGCTCGTGCTGCTCCCGACCATTTCCCACTGGGTGCGAGAGCTCGCTGCGGTGGCCGCCGTGGATCTATGATGTCATGTTATAGTTTAAATCAACGATATAATTTAATATATTTAGATGAGTTTTAAAAAAATGATTTGATTCAACTCAATTATTACATAATAAGTGGAAACATAACTTAAATATTCTATGGCCCAACAGTTTCATGTTCTCACACAAACCAATAGAATATTATTCCGAACATTTCTGATGTAGCAAAAAAAAGGTTTTAAAAAAACTATTTTTTTATTTAATCGGGTCAAGTTTTGAATCCATAATTCCCCGCCCCTAAGACTGTTTTTGTATAAAATTGGAATATGTATCGGTCGTGCTAACCATTCGGCCACACGACAGATTTATTTTATAAATTTTTTTATAAATCTGTTCTTTTTACTCCACCAAGGAAAATAAATTTAACTTTTACAGAAAGATATTTTAAAATTATTTTGAAAGTGATAGTTCTATTGAAATAAATATTTAAACGAACCAGTCAATATACACGCCCTATGAGTATATTCAACATATTAAGGTATTTATCTTAATATTATGTGTGTTGTAGTAAAACATATACCTGGGCATACTTTATTAAATTATGTTAATTACTTGTTTTAATCCTTATACATAAATAAGGTTTAACAATTTCATTACTTATGCGACATTGACCTGTTATTTTACATCTTTAGCCGAATATATAAGACCGAAAGTTTTGGAGTATCAAAATCAGTCCCTTTTCTATTTAAGCGGGTTGGATTTCACGCTATTTACCAACTATTGTTCATTCTAAACCCGTGGTTAAAGTGCAAACAAAGTGAAATCACTGTGATAACAAAGAAATTCCATTTATTTCATAAGAAGCTTGCCTTACCACCTTAGGCAAGAACTTACTATTAGTATCCCATCACATAATAAGTTAATAAGACCTAGTTCGATTTACTATTATGTATCAAATTTAAACTTTAATTAAGTTTATGTATTTTATTACAACTTCGTTCAGATTTATGTACAGTGAAACCCCGCTTGTAGACCACCTCGATAACACGACCACCTCATTATCAAGACCACTTTAGTGCGGTCCCGAATAATTTACTATGGTAAAGCATTGCATTCTGTTTCAATAACGCGACCACCCCGTTTTCCAGACCAGGACCGCCATATTTTGGTTAAAAACTTCAAATTTAACTCTGCTTAAGTGACCACATGTGCTAAATAATTTGCTTTTGTCGCCAAAATAACAAGGTTAAATTTATTTTATGATCAAAACAATAAGAATAAATGAGCGCACACAAAAAAAATGTGGCAAACAGAACTGAATCCTACAAGATAAACTGTAGTATTAAATTCAGTCTGCAGTATCTGATAAAAATAATGGCATTTGCTGAAAAATAATAAAAATGCAGACGTTTAAGCTGCATATGACGACAACTTGCTGCAAATCAAAATTCACTAACACGACCACCCCGCTAACGCGACCGCTTGATCACGGTCCCATAGGTGGTCAGGTAAGCGGGGTTCTACTGTATTTTTAACTTTAAGCATTTTGTATAAACATTATTTCGTCGGTTTGTCGTCATAAACGTAATGTTTTAGGTGGGCCAGTTAAATTTACATGTTTAAATAGAACTAGACAACAAAATAACTAAATAAAACTGAATAAAACAAGTTAAATTTGCATTTAAATATAACAAGACTTCTGGTAGAATATCTGAACTGTTTTTCTTGTTGTTATTAATACCGTTAAATGCACCAGTAATAGATTTATGTTTGTTTTACTTTATATTGCAAACGGTTTAGCAATAATCCTTATAATCATTAAATGTTATTTCGTGGTGCTTGTATAACCTATACGACTTTGTTTTTTGTATCATTTGCCGAATTACAAGTAGTTTGGAGTATTTGTGGGACTTTTACTTCGTTCTTGTTAGGTAATGTAAGTTCATAAAGATAACTTTTATTGTGAATATGGATTGGTTATTTAAATGAAACCAGAAACATAGTATTTTTAATAATTTGATATTATCATTAGAAATAGAAAGTAATTTAATTGTGGTTTAGTGGTCTAATCACTGGAGGGTAGGGGATGGATTTTTAACAAGGGGGACTAGAAAAAAACAGAGGGTTAGGTTAGTGCTTCGTGTTTTAATTGAAGGGTTTCATTATAAAAGCTGATCGTTAGATAGTCGTGCTAATGGGCACGGTATTGATTGGAAATCGCCTATACCCAGTGGATTATTGGGTTCTAGTAAAACTAAAGGAAAGTTTTAATCATACAAAGTAGGTTGTGTCTTTGGGCAAGGCACTGTACGGATATTGGCTAAACCAAGCGGATTAATGGGTTATGCTAAGTTAAAGATATGTGGAAATCATACACAACACACTGCAACATTTCCAGTAACCCGACGGTGGGCGCAAGGTGATACGACGATTGCCCGTGTGTTAACCCCCTTGTGTTTATCCATTCACGGGGATAAACACATAAATATCCTATAACTAACGGGGGTAATTGGATGAGTTATTGGGCGTATTGTAGCTCAGTTTTACACATTATTGCATAAGAGATCATGCTAGTTGATAGTGTCGCGCAATGTTGTATTGTTTATCTTGATCACACATAACTAATAATGACGGCTGAGTCAACAGTAAATAAAAACGTAAAAGATTGTCGTTTAACACTCAACACACTGTGTGATCAAGGTAAACGATATAACACACTCACCACACTCTTGCACTATGCAACCCCAACCCGCATGTTATATTTGGATGAAGCACAAAAAATTAAAAGTAACCAACACACAACATTAAGCTCTGTCCATTCAACGCTTAGAAAATGTCGGGTATTAACTTAGATAAAATTTTCAATGTAAGAAGGCGGAATGTTACAAATAATTAAACTATAACGATGTGTTATGCTTATACATGGCCCCATATTTATACCGTTTAATTATTGTAACGCGATTGTAATAGCAAAAGCGATTTTATCAACTTGCTTTCATTATACTAGGTCAATATAAGATCACTACCAAATCTTGGATTCAAATAACCTTCCAAATATTAATTCACAAAAGAAAATACATGAAATAGTAAATTTGATACTTTCTACCCGACATTTATTTAACACACGAAGTCGTATTCGCGTAAATTTAAACGAATTATTTTTTTATTTACGTCTCAGTAGCTATAATTTTGAATTTGTTGTAAAAGTTTTATCTATTCTTTAACTAAAGTATTTATAAATCGACTGAAGTTATTTTTAAATATAATTTTCAATATGTCTTAACTGAGCTATAGTACATTATGCGTTGTAGTCAACAATAAAGGGATAATATATATAATCTAGTTGTCGAAAATAATATTATTGATCTACAACGAAACAATCTTGATCTTATAACACACAGGTTTGTGTACAGTCAGTCGAAGCATTCACATGAAACAAAAGTCGTCCCATTTCCCGAAGTGAGACCAATTACCTCACTGACGCCATTTTAATTTCCGCAATAACTTTGGCGGAACGCGCTTGTCGTATTGCTAGCATTTAATGAATAATATCCGCAATACTATAGCAACCCTACTATTCTATCTCGTACCATATATTCAGTTTATTCTTAAACTAATTGTTTGTAATATAACGGATTTTTAGCAATTATGACGCAACTTGTTACGTCATTTCATCCGACGTTTACCATTTTGACCTTGTTATGACGTAATCAATAAGGCGTCTGTAACTAATATTTGAAATCGCGTTTATGACTTCGTACAGAGCGCTGACAATCCATCTATCGACCAAATTTATTCAAATATCTTAGCACAACCAACAACGGAACGTCGTTAAAAGCACATCGTGCTACAATAGACACCCTGACGGTGGATACGGGGTATTACGAAGATTTTAAACGTTATAACAACCTAGGTTATACGATGTTTGGGGTAAACATACGTACTAAAGGAGCCACTAAGGACATAAACATAATATCGCTACACAGTTCTTTACCTCATGGTGGTATGTAAGCATATTCGGAAGATGAATTGAAACAAACTAATACCAGAATTCTACAGCTGAAAGAAAAGATATATCTGTATTATAACAACTCGTCCTAACAAACTTTTGACCGAAATACGCCAAATATCCGACTTTAATATGATTCTCCGCCATTTTGATGGAGAATTTACGCGAAGCCTTCGTGAAATCGACAAACAGATTTCCCTCTTGACTTTCTAATAATTCTCGTGGTATTTTTACACTTTTTTTCTAAACTTACAAAACCACTTTTATCTAATTTAAAAAACTAGCATTATGGCGAAGTACCCGCACCGATGGTTTATACCGAATTCGACTTGGTGGATCCGCACAATGGTTCCGTTGCGCTTCGTTGACAGTGTTACGTTTTCCCGTTCTTCGCGAAAACTCTTGAGTAAATTTACATGGTTTTGCACAAAATAGAAACTGATCGAGGTTGGCGTTCATAACAGGATTTTAAATTAAATAATTGGCATTGCGACAGTGGTTCGTCCTGAATTAAATTCAAAGTTTAAATGATGAGAATAGGCGAGTTATTACCTGGTTGTTTTCCATGCTTGGTTTGGGACTTGCGTCGGAGGATCCATCTACAAGTTGACGACTTTTGGCTCCACCTTCACCCGGACTCGGTGTGAGAATAAGAGGAGGGAGGGAAATACCCGGCAACGTTGCTGGACCCTCGTGTTCCGGCGCTTCAACGCGGTTCCTGCAGGTGATTTCTTCCACATTGAAAGTGGGGCAAGCCCGTGTGTCGCCCCCGCGGGTGTTGAATTGCTCGGCCAGGTTTGGGGGTCGGAACAAACCGAATTCATCCATGGATTCCACTGTTGTGTCGCGGCTATAATTGTAGCTCGGCTGCGCGTATGTGAGCGGTTGGTATGAGCTCATGCAACTCGTCGTCACTTCCGGATAAACGTTGAAGAGTTGACTTGCATTAAACGACCCATGGTTAGTGTCTGATGGTCGCTTTCCATCCAAATGTAATAAATTCCTGAACCCACCCCCACCCGGTGAATGGGGGTCGGTTGAACCTCGTTTCGTGACGTCACCGACCTCTGAAAGCTCCAGCAACTTGTTTGAATGGTTCGAATCACCATAATTGTATGAACAACCTGCTGGGGTAGAACACGAATTAGGGATTAATCCGTTTAGAAATTAAAAATTAAACTCACTGTTAGGGTATTCGGAGGCCGAATCGTAGAATTTGTCTTGGACCGTTTTCCCATCCGCCGCCGACGAGAACATGGAACTTGAATTAATCCCTGATCCGTCGGTCGCTGAGCTTGTTTCAATTCCCCCACCGAGTAACATCGGGACAACAGACGCAATAGCCATTCAATTCGGGAATTATTCGCTAAAAAAATCAATTTAAATAAAACACAAAAATGTTTAGATTTTCTCGCGGTCAAAATGGAAGTCAGCATGACTAGTGATTCTGGCCGATCAGCTACCTGACTTAAATTGAATCCGACATTTCACACACTCTGATTATTTAATGTCCCTGCGCCCCTGGTGGCAGCTATTAAGAGGGTGCTTGAGCGATTTTTGTTTTCATTGGAGCCGCCCCCCGATACAGAGCGCAACCACATTTATCAGATTGATGCAGCCAACTTTTCAATTTCTCAACGAATTCCTTTAAAACAACGGTCAGTGCCGCTCCCCTACCGACTACGCTACCGATTCCAACGGAATCTATTTAAAAGTGATGATTCTACCTGAAATACTGATGCGTTATGGCAAAGGATTGAATCGCTGGAAGAATCGACTTCGAAACGACCCCCGATCTTCAACATTTTATCGACGTTGCCCTATTGTTACGTCGACAATACAATTGTTTGTTAACCGCATTAAGCGAACGACGTCTCGAAAATATTATCCGCTGAAAAAGCGATTCGCGATGTTCTGACATTTCATTGTGGAGCATAGCGACCGTTGTTAAGCCTAACAGCCCGACCGAGATATTATTGAAATTTGATTTTTTTATTGTTAACATGATTTGGAAATAGCGCCGGTTTTTCGAGCCAGAATGGTGATTTAAAATGGGTTTCGGTCGACTACTGCCCGTCGAGTGTGGGAACTAATTTGAAAATAGTTTTGTAAATACTTTAAACTGGCGACTTAATGTAAATCGAGCGCACGTGCGGCTAATCCGGACAAGGCTCTGTGCAAATACATGGGGCGGTGTTCTCTCTTGAAACTCTTCTCGCTTGGATTGTTATCTCACACAGCAAGCGAGTATGGTCACCACTCCAACATGGCCTGTGCAAACCGGGACAAGTTTTGAATCGAATCTACAAGTTCTTGTGCCACATACATGGCCAGCAACGTTCTATGGTTTCCTTTTCACTGTCAGAATGGAAATGAAACATTCCTTCGGAGAATGAACGTGAAATCGAATACTACGGACTCAACATAACTTTATGAAAGGAACTAAACAAGAAATTATATAATTTAAACACGAAATTTGGTAATTCTTGTATTTTACCTCGATTACAGCAAAATATAAAAACATTGTAATAATCCGTCACGATAAAAGCAGATAAAAATATCAAAACAAATTTCATAAAAACAACATTTCTGCTACTAAAATAGAAATATTGCAATATAATAGTACGATTGCATAAAAAGTTGTGTATGTTCTAAAAAGATATGTCATTGACTAAGAAATATAAATATCATCTAAAATAAATAGAAACATCAGGTTAAACGTCATGGTATTTGATGGTTTTGTGCGAAGAAGAAAAGTTGTTTTGCGTCGCATCGCTGGCATGGTGTGTAGGTAGTATCGGGCGGGGTGTCTTCATTTGGTCCAATTTCGCCTGGAAATTATGATTCACATGGTTAGTTTGAAGCGATTATACCTGGCGTGGACTTTCTTATAACTCAATGACCAATTATAATCGAGAGTATCTCTAATTGAATGAATTGGAGTGGAGTTGAGAGCACTTATTATGAGGGTGATATATAACGGGCCGATCGTACCGGTCCATGCGCGCAGGAAAATCCATTCGAAGCAGGAATTCGTTAATACCGATAAAGTGGTGAGCGCGATAACGCTATTGTGCGATGGATCGTCGGTCCGACGGTGTCGCCGCTGGGTCTGGGGCCGAAGAGAGCAGTGAAAGATTAACTTCTGTTATCGATATCTTTTGATCGCATTATTTCGATACTTCATATTTGCGAGCCGCCCCATCTTAAACCATGGACGCTGAGTTAATGTGCTGGGAATCATAGATCGCGTCGCGTTCGACCACACGCATGGGATGTATGAGTCGGATATCGCGACATGATTGGATTAAATCGGCCGTGGACTCAAGTGGTTGTTCCCACAGCGAACGCGGGGTGATACGTCATAATATTACTCGTTACGTCATACACAGTGATAAGTCATCTTCCGCGTGAATATTCGGCGACAATAACCCGAGGTCGGGCGGTTCCATTAGCCGCCTTGCTAAACCAGCAACCACGCATGATTGCGCGAGGTATAACAAGCCAGGGCGTCAATAGCCGAGCATTAATTCCTTGTACTTGCCTAGGTACACACAGCAGATACAACATGTTTATACAACCATTCCCGGGGTGCGAAGCTATAACAGGTGGCAGCGGGAACTTTCAGCGGCCGAAGTCGCTCAAGCCGAACCACGTCATGATATTAGGGGAATCGGAGGCAAAATAGATCGGGAATTGAAATAGGTCAAGTGGGAGGGGTGTTGACAGCGGTGGTTGGTGGTGGGCTGGATTGGTCGGGGGTTGGACCAGGTCGGAATGTAAAGTCGAAATCATCCAATCGGAGGCTTCCGTCCGACATCTGCGTCGACCGACTACGCGCATGCTGATTGACACGCTATTATGACGTCATAACACGGTTTGATTATGAATAAACATGACAACAATGGCCCGACATCTGCTGATTGCGAGATAATATTCGTGTTTATTTTTATTCGCGGCGATCGCGCGACGTGAGATTATCAGTCGATGGTTGTTGTGTCCATCGTGCGCCCGAAGTGAGGTCGCGAGTTGTAACATTACGCGAAGTGTGTAAAGTCTATTCCGGGTCAGCGGGAATTAAAGCTTCGACGGTTACCCTAGGACGCTGTTGTTTGCTTAGTTGCTCTGTGTAAACTGTGAGGCGCGGGAGTAAATTCCCTGTCTTGTGCCACGCGTGCTTGTTTGTACTGTGGGGGAATCCCCGGTTACTGCAGCTCGAAGCGGAATTTGCGTGAATTCGATAGATTCGTTGGATGGGGGCTATGGGGCTGGGAACAGGAAATCAAACAGCGGAGGGAACGAGTGGCTCGGCGAAGCGGAACAGCGATTAGCCGGGCTACCGATGGATTGCTTCGCTCAATGCTTCCAAGTTATTCAGAGCAGCCTCGAAGAGCAATGTGCCAGGATATTAGCAGTGCGTTAGTACTGAGCAGAACGATATTGCGGGTCGGAGGTTATCTGCTGATCTCCAAGCCTGGATCATGTGACCTTATCAACAGCACGACTTCCAACGAACGTTTCGAACATGGGGGGCTATTTTCACGCGTATTCGTTACACGTTTTGAACGTTCAAATCGATGAAACGGCGGCCACGAAGCGAGGGGCTGCTGTATGAATGGACGGCGGGATTAGTGGGTCTGCCTGTACGAGGGCTACTTAAAATAACTGCATGGCAAATCAGAGGGAAGGATAGATCTGTAGCTGCGGGAACTTTCAACGACGTTCACTGCTTTGAACCGGGGTTGGAGGGTGAAATAAGATCAGGGGAGAAAGACAGGCGCTCGACGAGTCCATTAGCTCATCTAGGGTTGCGGTGGGTTGATACCGGTGGGCGGGCGTCGTAATATCGGACATGAGGCATAGACGACTAATCTGGGGTATTTAACCTTCGGACAACTGGTATATGGTGAATAATTGCTCGACCGACGGTCATTTCTATCCCACAAATACCACCCACACTTACGTATATTATACCAACCATATACAACCACCGCATACGTAGCACCACCTGTCGATGTGACGTCACGGATTGATGGAATCCACCCCGTGTAGGGCCAACCCACTTTTTTATCCCCAATATACCCCTCCATTAAACCCTCCTTTCACCGCATCTATGTTTGTTCTATTTATAGATTTTCTAGAAAAATGATCTCTATGTGGTTACGCATGGGGTAATCCCCTACAAGACTAGTGGACGACTAATAAACAAATAATTTAATAAATTGCGACATCTAGCTGATATTAAACGCACAAGGAGGTATGTAGCATATGGTGGGGACGACGCAAAGCAATATTAGTGTTTTATTATCGACGTGTTATTGTCTGATTCGGGTGACAAATTAAATTAAATCGTCGTTTATTTTCGTAAAATTTCTAATAAATTTATCATTGGGTTAAATTGAGTTGAAGCGAAAGGCAGAGAGGATGAAACGTGATTTAGCGAAAATAGCGGTTTATTTCACGGCGAATATCTTGATCAAGTGACAACGCATTTTCGGTTTTGCCCGTGTGGTGGCGCGTTGTATTTGCTCTCCATTAGCTTAATACATTGTAGGTGTGTATATTAATGTGTTACTTATCCTTTATCGGAAATTTTTCGGGAGTCATATTTTATTGCCGCGAAAAAAGATTATGAATATTATTAAAGGGGAACTGAAGTCAATTTTAAGAATATCTTAATAAATGGAAAAAAATACGCTGATTTCAAAAATCAAATCAGTTTCTTCCAATATTTTTTTGTTAAAAAGTTATGAGCAGATATGCATTTTATTTTATGTTAGGGGATTTCCCGTATTACGTCATTGACGTTGTTGATATTTCCTGCCTATATGCGTTGTATACAATCATGTGCCAGTTTAGAGGTGAATTAGTAACAGAAGCGCCTGCAGGAGCGTTGTATTTTCGTTTTTTTTTATGGAGACTTAGCATAACACTTGTCATATAGCCTTACTGAACCAATGTACATGGGGACAGCTTACTTTAAGCGCGGTCATTAAGGTATGCACGGTCATGGACCTAAGCTGAATGCTGAGGTATATAGGTCTCGTATTTAAATGACTTCAGAATAATAAGTCTTAGCAATTTATATCATAAATCATAAAAGTAAAGAGAGAACAAGAAAACTAAAACAGAATGCATTAAACTGGTAACTGCCAGCAATTTATAGAAATAAACCAGCCATCAAGCAAAGGCTAGACTATGCGGTGGGAAAAGCCTATTTCTTTCATGGTTTACCTTGGCTATTTGTATATTGTTTTGCTGTTGTGTATGTTGTGCATTTAATATCTGCTGTTATTAAAACTGAGCATTAGCCTACTGGTTGAGAATACCACTTATTGCATAAACCAGTTAATCCACAGTAGCCGATGTGTAGTCCGACAATAAGTACACAGCAAGAACTCAGATACGTAAGTGAAGAATATATATAATAGATCTCTACTTAACTACTCAAATAAGTTAATAAGAATATACCACTTTTCCAATTTAGTTCTTTTTATTAGATATTGTAAAATGCCTTAAGTTAAGCCACTGAGAAGGAAGGAAGAGTGATTGGAGCATATTGTTTTGCTCCGGGATGTACAAATTCCTATTACAGCACACGAAATTCCAATCCACCTGTGCTGTTTCATCGATTTCCTCACAACGACAAAAAAACGGATGAAGCAATGAATACAACAATGCAAGCGTTCTAAACTACCTGGAAAAAGAACCACAGTGTGTAGTGCACATATTTGTGACAAGGATTATCATAGTAAAATTGTATTTGACTCCAATGGAGTGAGTGGCCAAGATGATGAAAACAAACCGCTTGGTGAAAAATACAGTTCCAACAATTTTTAATTTTTCTGATTATGATTTTAAACATAGTGATCAACCAGTACATCAAGTGCAACTTCAAGAACTTCTTTATCCAAGCAGATAATTGAAAAATAAGGGCTTTTAGTAATGCAAGTCTAGTCTGGCGTTATTTTGTGCAGTGCATGTACATTCATGCAGCATAAACATTCTTGCGGTGTGTCCATAAGAATACAGTTTTTGCAACGGCACCAAGCCGTGTCAATAGCCAATAGGTAATGTTTCTAAATAAACATTTTCTTCTATGGGGCTTGCATCTTCAGAGATACTTTCAGACGTTTTCCTTGGTTCAAAAGCATATGACTGAATTTGTGTTGTTTTATTGTGTACAATAAAACTTCTTTCATCCATGCCAGAATGCTGAAAACTGTCATCCATTTTAGTGTTACAACATTAACTTAAATTTACTTTAGAAATGAAGAAAACAAAATAAATTTGTTAAAACTTCTATGCATATGTATACCAAATCTCTTACACTCTCAGTTTGTAGCCTAGGGGCTGATAATAACATTGCTAGTCTACGTTGCAGATTGTGGCTATATATTGAAAAGCAACAATCATGTAAGCAATAGGCTGTTCCCACTGCATAGTCTGATCTTTGATTGATGGCTGGTTTATTTCTATAAATTGCTGGCAGTTACAGTTTACTGCCTCCTGTTCTAGTTTTCTTGTTCTGTCTTCACTACTATGATTTGTGATATAAATTGCTAAGACTTATTATTCCAAAGTCATTTAAATACGAGACCTGTATACCTCAGCATTCAGCTTAGGTCCGGGACCGTGCAGGCCTTAATGACCGCGCTTAAAGTAAGCTGTCACCATGTACATTGGTTCAGTAAGGCTATATGAAAAGTGTTATGCTAAGTCTCCATAAAAAAACGAAAATACAACGCTCCTGTAGGCGCTTCTGTTACTAATTCACCTCTAAACTGGCACATGATTGTGTACAATGCATATAGGCAGGAAATATCAACAACGTCAATGACGTAATACGGGAAATCCCCTAACATAAAATGAAATGCATATTTGCTCATAACTCTTTAACAAAAAAATATTGGAAGAAACTGATTTGATTTTTGAAATTAGCGTATTTTTTTCCATTTATTAAGATATTCTTAAAATTGACTTCAGTTCCCCTTTAAGGTAGTTTGGTTACTGGGGTGAATAAATCTCTTGGTAGTATTTAAATGTGTGTTTCGCTGAGTAACAATATTGGTAATTACCTAATGTTTCTTTGGTTAAAAGCAGCATGTGCTAAGCTGCGCGCCGGTGTTCTCGTTTTGTGAAATAAAGGTGTTGAATGTGCATCTGCTAGCTGTTTTGTTGGAAACAAGTTGCCGATGTACGAAGGGGTATGGGCTCAAAATTTTTAAACACAATTTTGTAGGGTTTTAAGTTTAGGATGCAGATCCAAGCTTTAATTTTAAATTGTAAAAAAAATCTAAGACTTCCTGTGTCAAGAATTTGAGTTACAGTCGTTTTTGTGAGGTCAGTTTTTATTGGAGAGATAGGAAAACTGATTGGTCGCATCATATATTGCTATATTAACGGGTTAACCAGCATGTAAGCAAGTATTTATTGACTGATAGTGTGGCGCAGCGGTTTAGACGTCGCTGGTAAGCCCAATAGGTTATCTTTTCGAACCCGGCCCGTTATTTTGCGTTGCGTGGGTAATATATGAAAAACAATTTCATTTCAAATTCAATTCCATTGACTTTTAGTTTTAATCATAATTTATGCAGGTTCTTTATAACGATGTAAAACAAGTATCTAATGAGCCGATATAATTAAATAAACCTGCATTTTCATAAGATTTGGTTACGTAATTGATACTCGATTTATGTCTATACAATTGTGTTGTTTTCAATCAAAATAAAGTCATGAATTATGTTTTGGGAGAAGGAAGGGGGTGTGAACCAAACAAATGAAAATTGTGCACCAACGCGGGTTGGTGGTCTTAGACCTAAACCATACATGCATTGTGGAAATTAATCCACTCGGGTAGTATCCCTACTAGGTAGGTGCTGGCAGACACTCTCTACGAGTATCTCCACAGCGTGCAAACCACGTAGGGGAGTTTTAATTCCATTGTTCCTCCACCTTTACACACTCCCTGTAGCGGATGAGATCGAAAACTGAGCTGGGTAACCGAACTACTACTGAGTAATGCGATTTTCCGACAGACTGTTGCCGTTTTAATTATCTTTCCCGGTAGTCATTAAAATGCCGGAGAATAACAAATTTTTTAAGTTATTTTTGTACTGGGGTAAATAAACTACCTTTGTAGTTTGTCTAAAGTCTAAACTATCAAAAAGTTGTTATTTTATACAGTTATCATGTTATACTTATACTAATCATCAGTGGACATCGATTTGCGCAAATTACGAGAGTAAAATGATTCTAGTAGGCACAGACAAGCGAAAATTATGCTTTATTCAAATAGAACCATACCAACACCACCACCTACCTTGTTATACGCGAGCACCCCTCCAATAGCTATCATCATCCCCAACACATTGGCTGCTGTGACGGGATTGCGCAATGCTATCAGGGAAGCCGTGATCACTGCTATCCGCTTGGTGGCGTTAGCAACGGAATATGAGAGGGGAGATATCTGTGTGAGAATATCGGTCATGTGACGGTCGTGTGGTTAACGCAACAGATACATGTACCGTGTCTTATAAAAAATAAACAGTCCTAGTCACGAGGGGTTCGAAACTTGGCTCAGTAAAAATAAGAAAAAAAAAGATGTGAGAATATCTTCAGATTAACCATCTACACAGCACTAACGATTGGCTTGGAACTATGTAAATATGCACTATTTAATGCATGTGTAGAACTGAGCTACAATACACCCAATAACCCATCCAACTATCCCAGTTAATTATAGGATATTCGTGTTTATACCTGCAAATGGTAAAACCAAGGGGGTTAACACACGGGCAATCGTCAGATCACCACGCGCCCATCGTCGGGTTACCGGAGGTATTGCCGTGATGTGAGTATGATTGAGACGTTCCTTTAATTTTATTAAAACCTATTAATAAGTTGGATTCCAGCAATCTTCACTAAGGACAATGCCCAAGGACACACCCAGCAAGATAGTGACCAGTTTTGAACCTGCAACTATTCAGTTAAAAGAAGAAGCACTGACACACCAAGCTAATCGGTACGAACGGTAGGTTCACTTTCACAAAATCAGATGGTAGATAGCGACACAAATCCTACAAAATTCCATCTTCCTAAGTTAGTAGGAGGATAAGAAAGGAATACTCACCAAAGATATCACAGTAAATGCCACCATACTCTGCGCAAAGTTGCAAAATGCATCAAGAATAATCAGCAATAACAACCCAAATGAATAGTGAACCTGTATCAATGATAAATAGATTAATTAGTTAATTAATTAGGCTTGTTTTAAAGTGGTATAGCAACACAAAGCCACATGCAGCCCCACAAAGCCACACGCAGCCCCACAAAGCCACATGCAGCCCCACAAAGCCACATGCAGCCCCACAAAGCCACACACAGCCCCACAAAGCCACACGCAACCCCACAAAGCCACATGCAGCCCCACAAAGCCACATGCAGCCCCACAAAGCCACATGCAGCCCCACAAAGCCACATGCAGCCCCACAAAGCCACATGCAGCCCCACAAAGCCACACGCAACCCCACAAAGCCACACAAAGCCCCACAAAGCCACACGCAACCCCACAAAGCCACATGCAGCCCCACAAAGCCACATGCAGCCCCACAAAGCCACATGCAGCCCCACAAAGTCACACGCAGCCCCACAAAGCCACATGCAGCCCCACAAAGCCACATGCAGCCCCACAAAGCCACATGCAGCCCCACAAAGCCACATGCAGCCCCACAAAGCCACACGCAACCCCACAAAGCCACATGCAGCCCCACAAAGCCACACGCAGCCCCACAAAGCCACATGCAGCCCCACAAAGCCACACGCAGCCCCACAAAGCCACACGCAGCCCCACAAAGCCACATGCAGCCCCACAAAGCCACACGCAGCCCCACATAGCCACACGCAGCTCCACAAAGCCACATGCAGCCCCACAAAGCCACACGCAGCCCCACAAAGCCACACGCAGCCCCACAAAGCCACACACAGCCCCACAAAGCCACATGCAGCCCCACATAGCCACATGCAGCCCCACAACGCCACACGCAGCCCCACAAAGCCACG
>CH003203.1:726265-764964 GCA_000149265.1 Ciona savignyi
AAGCCACACACAGCCCCACAAAGCCACACACAGCCCCACAAAGCCACATGCAGCCCCACAAAGCCACACGCAGCCCCACAAAGCCACATGCAGCCCCACAAAGTCACATGCAGCCCCACAAAGCCACACACAGCCCCACAAAGCCACACACAGCCCCACAAAGCCACACGCAACCCCACAAAGCCACATGCAGCCCCACAAAGCCACACGCAGCCCCACAAAGCCACACACAGCCCCACAAAGCCACATGCAGCCCCACAAAGCCACACGCAGCCCCACAAAGCCACACGCAGCCCCACAAAGCCACATGCAACCCCACAAAGCCACATGCAGCCCCACAAAGCCACACGCAGCCCCACAAAACCACATGCAGCCCCACAAAGCCACATGCAGCCCCACAAAGCCACACGCAGCCCGACAAAGCCACACACAACCCCACAAAGCCACATGCAGCCCCACAAAAGCCACACACTAGCCCCACAAAGCCACATGCAACCCCACAAAGCCACATGCAGCCCCACAAAGCCACACGCAGCCCCACAAAGCCACATGCAGCCCCACAAAGCCACATGCAGCCCCACAAAGCCACACGCAGCCCCACAAAGCCACATGCAGCCCCACAAAGCCACACGCAGCCACACACAGCCCCACAAAGCCACACGCAACCCCACAAAGCCACATGCAGCCCCACAAAGTCACACGCAGCCCCACAAAGCTCACATGCAGCCCCACAAAGCCACATGCAGCCCCACAAAGTCACACGCAGCCCCACAAAGCCACACGCAGCCCCACAAAGCCACACGCAGCCCCACAAAGCCACACGCAGCCCCACAAAGCCACACGCAGCCCCACAAAGCCACACGCAGCCCCACAAAGCCACACACAGCCCCACAAAGCCACACACAGCCCCACAAAGCCACACACAGCCCCACAAAGCCACATGCAGCCCCACAAAGCCACACGCAGCCCCACAAAGCCACACACAGCCCCACAAAGCCACATGCAGCCCCACAAAGCCACATGCAGCCCCACAAAGCCACATGCAGCCCCACAAAGCCACACGCAGCCCCACAAAGCCACATGCAGCCCCACAAAGCCACACGCAGCCCCACAAAGCCACACGCAGCCCCACAAAGCCACACACAGCCCCACAACCTTAGTATCCACCGAGGCACTAGTATGGATCCAGTGAGATACGTCAGTGAACACCCATAGCGGTACCGTTAGGATAAATGACAGATACCCAAGTATTTGCAGTAGGTGCAGGTGGTGTAGTTGACTTTCTTTCATAACCTGCGATAATTATCATTAAATTTCAAAGAAATCTAAATCATAAATTTATTAAACAAATATAAAATATTGGATTTTTTTTGGTTTAAGCAATATTTATGATGCCTATTTTAAAGGAGTTGTGTAATTGTGTTGAAACTTTCACAGATCCATGGTAAATTCAGGTGAATCACTGGGGAACCGCAAGTAAATATAGGTGAAGTTGAATCAAAATAATATAATGATTTAGGTTTAGTACGTCGCCATTTAGTCAAAGGGTTGATGACAAGAAACTGGTCGGTTGTGTCCTTGGGCAAGGTACTTAACAGAAATTTCCTGGGTTCTACGAAATTGAAGGAACGTGTGAATCATACACAAACACACCACAATAGCTCCGGTAACCCGACGGTGGGCGCGAGGTGATCTGACGATTGCCCGTGTGTTAGCCCCCTTGGTTTTCCCATTCACGGATTTAAACATAACTAGAGAGTGTCAACCACGTGTTTAACCACCACTATTTGTAAAACATATGTTGTATGCCATATATTCATGCTACAGGGTTCCTAACCACAATTTGTGGGTCATTTTATGTAACAATTCTTACAGTTTTATTAAGTTTTGTCGACTCCTTGAATTACCCTAAGTAAATGTTTTCTTTCTTTTAATTACTTGACTTAGAGTGTTTAATGGTCCAACATTTTACCAATTCTAATCAAAATTAAAGCAGCCGTTCAAGCGCTATGCCCGAAAAAGCTAAATAATTTTAGAAAAAAATACCGTTTAGGTTTTTAACGTATCAAGGGAATTCCTCTGGATTTATTACGCAAAATTTTAGTTTGTGCATATCTAGACCATGTGGTCTAACAAATGACAAAGTTTTATTGCGATTCCATTATCCCTTCTGGTAGATGTCGGAGCCACAATCCATGCCTGTCACAATCTTCATTTAGAAACATTTCTTCATTTTTTTAGGGTATTTATCTAGGTAAATATTTTGTTTCTTCTAATTGTTAACACAGCGGCTGACACGCTACTATTTTATCAAATCTAATCAAAATTGGAGCTGTCGGTTATGCACTATGCCCAAAAAAGCTAAATTTTTGGAAAAAATACCGTTTTGGTTTTTAACGTATCAAGGGAATTCCTCTGGATTTATTACGCAAAATTTTGGTTTCTACTCATCTAGACCATGTGGTTTAACAAATGACAAAGTTTCACTGCGTTTCCATTATTCCTTCTGGTAGATGTCGGAGCCACAAGCCATGCCTGTCAAACGTTTGACAAAAAAAAAAGGACAAAAACAATATGTGTCCCATTTTTTTCAAATGGGACCCATAAATATACTATGATATGATACCTTCTTTGAATAAATATTCTGCAGGGAGAAGTTAAGAGTGGCGAAGAGGGCGCTCAAGAGCCCCAATAAGTTGAAGGAAACTTCGTTGATTGTCGCGATCCCAATCCCACATACAATCGGCAACAGTGATATATACACCTGGGAAATGTGTGGGTGACTATCAGGCTGTTGTCAGTAAATGTCTGCTTGTCTGACCGCTTAGCTTGGTGGGTTAGTGTGCGCCGATTTTTCAGCGAAGGGTTGCAGTTTTGAAATTGGTCGCTAGTTAGTCGGTTGTGTGAGTAGGCAAGGAAGGCACTTAGTGGATATTGTCTGAACCCAGAGAGATTAATTGGATGTAATAAAATTGAAGGAACTTCTAAAATACACAACACACTGCAATAGCTCTGGTGACTCGGTGTTGGGTGCAATGTGTACTGACGATTGCCTGTGTGTTTACCCCCTTGGTTTTACCATTCACAGGGATAAACAGAAATATCCTATCATAATTTTTTAATGTCATTCCAATTTAAAATATTTTTTGTAATTATATCAAATAACAAATCTTTTATCTTTAGAAAATATAATTTGATCAAGGGATATCTTTCATTAAGCCAATGCATATACTACCATATGCTAAATCAGAACAAGTTGCTGCACAAGTTATCCAAGTCCTTGTGTGCTAATCTATTCAAGCAAGGTACCCCCCCTGGTTTTGTAGCAGCAGCACAATTTATTTGGTCTGACAGATTAGTCTGGTGGTTTAGTGCAAAGCTTTTCAATCGCAAGGTTGCAGGTTCTGAACTGGTCACTAGCTAGTCGGTTATGTCCTTGGACAAGACAATGAATGGAAATTACCTGAACCCAGCGGATTAATGGGTTCTACCAAATTGAACGAACATGTGAATCATACACAACACACTGCAATAACTCCGTTAACCCGACGGCGGGCGCAAGGTGATATGACGATTGCCCGTGTGTTAAACTCATTGGTTTTTTTTCATTTATGGGGAAAGGATTGTTTTTCTTTTTACTCACACTTTACTCCCATGTTCCTTACCTTCCACGATTGCTTTTCCTTGAACAACCATCGAGTTAAGCTCACAGTGAAGATTGGCATGGAGGCTTTAACTGTGGGGAGAATCACTTTATGCCAGGGATACTAATCTCATTTCATATAACTAGTACCCAGCAAATTAATTGTTTCTACAAAATTAAACGAACATATAAATCATACACAACACACTGCAATAGCTCCGGTAACCCGATGGTGGGCGTGATCTGACGATTGCCTGTGTGTTAACCCCCTTAGTTTTCCCATTCACGGGGATAATCATGAATATTGTACTCTCAAGCAAACATGTCTATTATATTGGTACCATCTAAAAGGGAACAGACTTTCCATGGCCTGCATTCCTGGGCCCAGTGATACCATGCACGAACCCGAACTGTTGTACAATACTAGTATTAAAAATTTGCAATTGCACTTTACAAATATGTGGAGCAAATGCATATATAATGAGATATTAGGTAAGGACAACTTATAAACAAGCACAAAAAGGCCAGCAGTAGTTTAACATTATTCTATTCTGCATCAATATTATACTCCTCTCTATCATTTTACCATGACCAGTCAAATCAATGGAGCAATATTAAAAGTGATCAGACTAACATTTAGGTTAATTTCAAAATTCTTTTTCAATGCTATGAACATAAAAGTAATGATGTCAAATTCTATTTAGCAAGTTGTCATGTATCCAAAGATATGGCACCTGTGTGTGAATACGAGAGAGGTACTTTGTAGATACTGAATTGAGAGGAAACTGAAGCGAGAACTTTCCCGAACGCAAGTGGAACAAGCACATAGAAATAATATTGTTTATCGAGTTCAACTCTTGGACGTATCTAAATAGAAATTAAAATAATGTTAACACAAATATCCTATATAACTTCTGGTAAAACTTGAAAACTGAGTTGTGCACCTTTTCCTTTTCCTATGCCTGTGTTAATTTCATTTGTTTGTCATTTTTTAATACTGGGGCAAAAATGAATAAACTAAACTAAACATATAGGCCTATTGGGTAACAGCGGATATAAATTATGATTAGTAATAAAATTAGGGAAACAATAAAAGCAGGGAAAAGGGGAAGAAGGGTAACTGCTCACTGAAATTACAAAAACTAATTTAAACACTGCCCTATACACCAATCTCAACCCCAGAACTAACCCTATTTCCAACCCCATGATTAAAACTAACTCCAATGTCATAATCTTTATTTTAGTGTGTAGTTTCCCTCCTTCCCACTTACCCTTCATTTAGTTTTCCTTATAAAAATATAAAAACGGATAAATATGTTCACCTTCCAGAACCTGAGAACCGGACCAAGTAGCAGAATAACAGCAGCAGAGTGGGAGAGAGACACAGTGATGGGGTACGGGAAGTCGTTTAACACAACCTTCCCCACAACATTGCCCATTGAGCTCAGCGAATACCTGGGGGAGCAAGATATTTTGGAAACTTTGTTTCGAAAATTTCATAGATAGATAAGAGAGAAGGAAAAGAGAGAAACCTAAAAAAAGTTATTACACTGGCAATAATCAAATTAACTCACGCTCACTGTCAGGTTACCGGAGCTATTGTAGTATGTTGTATATGATACACACATTCCTTTAATTTGTTAGAACCTAATAATCCGCCGTTAAGTGCCTTGTCCAAGGATACAACCAACTCTGATGTAATAAATGTAGTAGGCTATTCTTTTATACAATGCCCAAAATGTTAATTTATCAATGCAAAACGTGATGACCAACTCAAGTGTACGGAGCTGAGGTTATAAAGTCATGGTTTAAAAACACTTTACACAATGGTAGATTGCCCGTGTGTTAACCCCCTTGATTTTTCCATCCAAGGGGATAAACATGAATATCCTATCCCATGATATATATGATAAATACATTATGTTTGAATGTTTTAAATAGGCCAAGTTTAATCATGTTTTGCCCCAGTATTATATCACAGCAAATGACACAGGAAAAGACAGCAAAACGAACAGTCGTTAAAACAAGTCATTGAAAATAAAAAATTAATAATTCATATAGAAGAGACGGCTACCAAACCTAAGCAAAGTTACAATAATTTGGACAAAAATTGTTAAAATAAAATATTATTAAATAAATAATACCGGTAATCAAGAAAACAACCATACCACCCTACATGACAGTAACTGTTACAGTTTTGGTAATTCTTTTTGTTTTAAATAAAATATAATGCAACTGATTCTTACCAAGCTACACACAAGGTGATTATACGCCAAGCTTTCTGTAAGGTTGTTTGTTTAGACCATCCATCCTTCATTTCATGCCAGCTGCTTGACCTAATCTCTAAGCACTAGGATGGGATATTCATGTTTATCCCCGTGAATGTGGAACCAAGGGGGTTAACCCTTAACACACAGGCAATCATCAGATCAACTCGCGCCCACCGTCGGGTTAATGGAGCTATTTCAGTGTGTTGTATATGATAGACACGTTTCTTCAATTTGGTAGAACCCATTAACTCGCTGGGTTCAGGCAATGTCTGTAAAGTGCTTTGCCCAAGCACACAACCGACTAGGTAGCAACAAGTTTCGAACCTGCAACCTTTTGGCTGAAAGGCGCCGAACTAAACCCCCAGACTAACCAGTCAAACAACTGGTATGCTGGGAGCAGTTTTGCCAGTTTAACTTTGATCGATTTGTTATATGGTCAGAAGAGGGTGACTATAAATACCCAGTGTGAGCAGTGTGGGCAGTGTGTAAGCAGTGTGGGCACACTTAAAACCCTAACTCTAACATTGGCACACTGCCTACACAGCCGACACACTGGGTATTTAGAGAAACCGGTCAGAAGATATATCGTTCATTACGATAGAAGACGCAATAGCTTGGTGGTTAGTGTGTTGCCCTTCAGCCGAACGGTTGCAGGCACAAACCGGTCGCGAGATAGTCAGTTGTGGCAACGTACCTCTAATTCAAACACAACACACTTCAATAGCTCCGGTAACCCAATGGTGGCCGCAGGGCAACACTAAAAGAAGGGAAAGAGGGAAACTGCTCCCTATGCTAAAACTATGGAAACTAATTTAAACCCTGCCCCAAACACTAATCACTAATTTTTTAGACGTGTTCTAATGACTGTCGTTTTGCCGTTTTTTCCCGTTTTCCAAATTTTTACCGATAGTCCCACTTCGTGTTTTCATCGTGGAAACAAAAAATAAACTAAACTAAACTAAACTAATCTCAACCCCGGAACTAACCCCAACTCCAACCCCACGTTTAAAACTAACTCTAAGGCCCTTGAATTTTTATTTCAGTTTCCCTTCTTTTAGTTTTTCCCGTCACGGGTTAATCTGACGATTGCCCGTGGGATAACGCTTCTTGATTTTTTTCACGGGTTTAAACATAAACTTCCTGTCATATCTGCTGGTGCTGCCATAACCAAAGCTTATCAGCACTTATAACGTAATCCTGCAGTTTTCATGTTGAGGGACCTAATAAACTATACACGGTAAAAATCTAACTTTGATCTGCTACGTTCGACCTGCACGAGGTTATTAAACTTCGCGCGGGTTAGAAATACAATTCAATAAACCTCAGTGAATACGTAGGAAATGACACACAATATAGTAAGTGACGTCACAATGTCGATCAGCTGTAGCTAGAAAATATGGTACATTAAGTGACGCATGTTAACACCAGACCCGACAATGTTAATATTTAGTTGTAACCTAGAATTAGTCTTGTTTCATATTAAATCTAAAAAATAAAGTAAAACAATATTTATTATTAAAAGACATACTTAAATTTATAAAGATAGACTAGTACAATCTAATCATAAAGATTTGAAGATGATATTTGGTTACAGTTTTTAAATTAACATTTTCTAGATTTCTGGTGCTGTTGTACAATATTAAGTAAATCTTATTTGTATCTATGGTTACCTATTAAGCTAATTATGCTAGAAGTTTACACGAAAGATACGGCGCTAGTTTGGTATATTCCTTGGTAAAAGATTTCCGTCGGAACTGGTATACCGACTAGTTACGAAGCAAGTTCAAAACTACTAACTATATAAGCTGTTTTGTTTGTTAATCAGGCACTAAGTGACTGCATACAAACTATAGAAACAAGAACTATTTGGCGGCACGAGCATTCACTAATGCTGCATAACCACTGGGTTCAGAAAATAAACCAACTGTTTTTCAACTGTCCAGGTAACGACTGGTTTCAATCCAACAACCTTTCAGATTTAGGAAAGGTTGTGCACTGGGTGTCTCTAATTAGAAAAGGATCGTATAGATCGAGAACTTGGAAGTTGGAATTCTAACCTTAACTGCAACTGCAACCCTAAACCTAACTCTTATCCTCTAATCACCTTAAGTGGTCCTGTAGTAATTAAAAACCGTTGTGCACTAACTCACCAAGCTATTCAGCCAAACATGTAAACCTTCCTAATATCACAGCAATCTGGTGAATAACAACCTGGTAGGAATATGGCAGAGACGATGGTCCACCCGCGGCCTGGAATGGCAACCATATTAAAGAGTGATAGCAACGCTAACGGGAATTTTGTTGAAGAAATTGAGTTCAATCGATCATTGAGACGAACAAAGTTCCCCACAATACGAGGACCTCAGGGAAATTATGATTTTCCCAGTTTCCAGGTAAACTGGGATTCTGGATTCTGAGTTTCAACTCTAACTGGGGGATTCACTAATCTGCGGGACAGCGCGGCGGGATATGAGGGCGGTTCAGCACACAAATCATGTGTGACAGGGAAAAGTGGGGTGGTGGGGTATTTTTGTCACTAACATAAGTGGCACAGGGTAGGATATATTATAAACTGGATAGGTTATGTCATAATATAAACCATCCAGCTCATGTTAGTGATGAAAATACCCTAATAAAATAAACCTGAGTTTACTTTATTCTAATCTGAGGCGAAACTACACATGACAAACTCAAGTAACATGTACTAATGGCCGTGATATTCATGGCTACAATAATGCCTGGCTACAACCCATTTAAATGAAACATGACGCAAATATTTATAAGATCGAAATTTAATTTTTGTTCCAGGCTCGGCATAAGGACAGCAGTGGGTTTGTGAAATGGAACAAACACTCACAAGCCCCCCATCAAAACTACCCCCTCACCCCCCATCGAGATGACCATGAGGGGGTCGACCCCACGTCAGGGTTCCTCGGACCCGGGAATGAAGTGGATTTGAACAAATCTCCGAAACGGTGATTCTGGTTTGAAGGATTGGAATAAAATTATCATTTTTATCCATGTGGATAAAAAATCGTAGAGTACGGTAACCCATCACTGGGTTACTGGATCTATTGCAGGGCCTTGTATATGATTTACACATCCCTTCAATTTAGTAGAATCTATTAATCTGCTGGGTTCGGGCAATCTCCGTAAAGTCCATTGCCCAAGGACCCAACCGACTTGCTAGCGACCAGTTTCGCACCTGCAACCTTTCGACTGATGGGCGTTGCACTAAACCAACAGACTAATCGGTTTGACACATTTTGCAAGATAATTTTGTTGTAAGATTTAAACCTAACAAATCCAACAGTATAACTGAAATATCTATGTTGAAACTTTCCCAGGATTCCCACAATGAACCAGCTAAGCGACAAAGTACAAGAAACCACTCCCAGCACGCAAGTAGTGGGTGGGGATCGGCCCCAAACCCCACCCAAACCCACCAGTTACGAACCAAGTGGGGCCTGGTCCAGCATCAAGGTTAGTCATCAACATGGGGGAAAGTGTGGTTCCCACTTTAACCACAGTACTGACCACATAATATTCACCTGTAGAGTCCGCCTATCATCTATTTTACCCAACTGTGTGGCTAAGGGATGACCTTATCTTATTTAATGAGTTTAGTTTCTAAAATAATTATAGAAACAATAATATAGAAGCCACTGCCCAGCATTTATTACAATGAATGCATTGGGGGAAGCAATGTTTAATATATAATTTTTAAATTTGATAAATAATATGGCACAACACTAACCCACCAAGCTATTCAGTCAAAACAATGGTGTTGGATGGAAATGAACACAGTTCACCTCGCGCCCACCGTCAGATTACCGGAGATATTGCAGTGTGTTGCGTATAAATTATACGTTCCTTCAATTTGGTAAAAAAACAATAATCCACTGGGTTCAGGCAAGCTAGTGACCAGTATCAAATCTCTGACCTTTCGGCTGAAAGGCGCTGCACTAAACCACCAGACTAATCAGTCGGAAAACAGCTATTATTGTGTTGCAATGACACACACAGGTAAGTGATGCGGGGTTGAGAGCAGAGCTGGGAGGATGGACGAGTCCCACAAGGATCCTCCCCAAACCATCCAAGGAAGCCGACAACCTTCTCACCGGGAGCTTCAACTTCAACCCTGGGAATTGGAGGGATGAGGCAGCCAAGTATTACATGTATTCCAGCAGCTCGCAAATGTGAGTTATATACTGGCTTGGTGGGGTATTATAAAATCTTTTAGCAGAAGGGTTGTGGGCTCAAAACTAGCTACTACCAAGTCAGTTGTCCTTGGGCAAGGCGCTTATTGGACATTGCTAAAACCTAGTGGATTAATCGTTATACTAAAACTGTAAAAAGTACGAAAAACAGCAACGGCAGTTTGTCGTTTACAATTTACTTTTTTTTGTTACATACAACATCCCGGTTAGTCTGGTGGTTTAGTGCGACACCCTTTTAACTGAAGGGTTGCAGATTCGATACTGGTCATTAGCTTGTCGGTTGTGTGCTTGGGCAAGGTACTTAACGGACATTGCCTAATCACAGCGAATTAATGGGTTCTACAAAATTGAAGGAACGTGTCTATCATATACAACACACTGCAAAAGCTCCGGTAACCCGACGATGGGCGCGAGGTGATCTGACGATTTCCTGTGTGTTAACCGCCTTGGTTTTCCCATTCACGGGGATAAACAAGACTATCCTATCGAGATCATACACACAACATGTGTTATAGGAGCAACAGAATGGTGGATTGGGACAGCAAACTTCCACCACAGATGAAACCTTGTGGCAGCACATTGGAGAAAGCACCTGACTGTATCTCTCAAAGTATGAACGTCTATCCACGCAGATATGAATCTGTGCCTGAGATTTGGCAGGTTGGGACCTTTGTTTTCTGTGGTTGGATTCTTCTCTGGATGGTATTGTCATATTAAATAATAAATTGTCATATTAAATAAAAGAAATTAAATAATAAAAACTAAAAAATCCAAACTGGTCGCTAGCTGGTCGGTTGTGTCCTTGGACAAGGCACTTAGCGGACATTGCCTGAACCCAGCGGATTTATGGGTTCGACTAATTTAAAGAAAAATCGCCTTTCCTTATAACACTACACTAATTCTTGTAACCTGACAGGGAGCGCAAGGGGATCTGATGATTGCCAACGTCCCTAAGGTTTTCCCATTCACTGGAATACAAATAAATATTCTTAAAAAATTATATACATTTTTCTGTTTTTCAATTTTTTTCTTTGAAATACTTTTTTTTATCATTTTTCATTGCAGATGCTTGGAAGATCGTGGAATGCTTTCCAGATACGCGATAAATGCCATGGAAGTCGCCCATACAGTTTGTATGTCCATTATGTCCATTATAACACAACACTATTTATTCTGACTTTTATTATGTTCCAGCACAAGCCATTACAGGAAGAGTGGTCACATCCCTTTATATGGGTGAGTTGGGATATTCATGTTTATCTTTGTGAATGGGATATCTAAGGGGCTTAGCACACAGAAAATATCGAATAAAATCGAATAAATTCACGCCCATAATCGGGTTACCGGAGTTATTGCAGTGTGTTGTGTATGATTGAGATGTTTCTTTGATTTGGTAGAACCCAATAATGCCGGACAAGTTTGTTATCCATGTGATGAATCATTGGTTTCCAACATTGTCAATATGATGACATCCTCTTCAATAGAACATTAGAAATAATTTTATGGCAGATAATGTGGCGTGCTTTGGCAAACCCACAGCATTTTTAACATTTTATTATAAACTGCACTGAAAACACAGCCACCCGTAAAAGACAAAATGCATATTATCTAAACTTGTGAATTCTAACAGCACTATACAGGTCAGATTGAACAGTAGAACAGGCCAAGTGTTATAACATCTTGCTTTACTCATGGGAAATGTAGAAAGCAGGCTTTCATATCTGTTGGAAACCGTTTTACTGAAAGATACATCTACTGAAAGTGGTCGTTTCTAATAGGTGATCAGTGTCAGGTTTGAGGACAGTCAGTGGACGCACTTATCATTATGGACTCATAGACAGCAAGCAAAAAAGTAAGGATCAGTGTAGCATGGCAGGTGCAGGTTGTGGGATGCAACTATTACACAGGGTTTGTTAAATATTCTTTGATAATTTTTCTGAGTTTAAAGAACTTGGTCCAGTTGTTTATTTGCTAAGGAAAGAATTTAACAGGTTTTAGTTTTTAATCGCAGAAGTCAAAGCATGATATTACTATTTAGGATGGGATTTTTATGTTTATACCCGTGAATGGGAAAACCAAGGAGGTTAACACACAGGCAATCGTCAGATCACCTCGCGCCCAATGTCGGGTTACCAGAGCTATTGCAGTGTGTTGTATATGATAGACACGTTCCTTCAATTTGGTAGAACCCATTAATCCGCTGGGTTCAAGCAATTTCTATTAAGTGAACCAAGGACACAACCGACAAGCTAGTAAGCAGTTTCGTACCTGCAAACCTACAATTAAAAGGCGACGCACTAACACACTAGACTAATCTGTCGAACGACACACCAACAAGTTTGTTAATTACTTTGGTGGGTCAACCCAGTGATACAAAATAACTACAGTCAGCAGTATATGTGAAATGAAGTTGTAAATTTGTCCACCAGGGGCTCCGTGGGCGCGTACCACTTCGAGGACAAGGACCACCCAACCAACGAGTACCGACCGCTTACCAACCTACGTACACCCAAGCCACGATACACAGACACAGCACAGTATGTTATGATGGAAGATTTATGTTTATCATCATGAGTGGAACGCAAGGGGCGTTAACTATCATTAGAATGGTCACGTGGCCGAATGGGTAATAACGCGACCGATTCATATACAACTCCATATATAATGAAAAGGGACTTTTAGTTAGTTAAGAGCCTATCATGGAATCGAAACTGATTCCACCGCCGAGTTACCAAAGCTATTGCAATGTGTTGTGTATGATTGAGACATTCCTTAAATATGGTAGAACCCATCAATCCACTGGGTTCAGGTAATGTTCGTGCGTTGCCCAAAGACACAACCAACTAGCTACCCCCAGTTTCGAACCTGCAACCCTCCGACTGAAAGGCGACGCACTAACCCATCATGCTAATGACATGAACCCACACAACCAATCCTCCCCAGTCGCCCCAACATCCCACGGTACAGAGGTTGTGTGCATTGGACAGCCACACATGAGGCTCATTCATCAACCACCCCCCACCAAGCCACCTCGGCTGTGCACAGGTGGGTATTTTGTTTCAATTTGATTTTGATTTTAATAAAACAAATTTGCTCCTTTTAAACTACAATTAAGATAAAGTGCATTGAAATACGGCAAAAGGAAAAATGGCAAAACGACAGTCGTTATAGTATGTTATGGAAATTTTAATTAAAAACTATTCAAGACAATAAACGGATATAGATCACCTCGCGCCCATAGTCAGGTTACCGGAGATATCGCAGTGTGTTGTGTATGATTCACGCGTTCCTTTAATTTAGTAGAACTCATTGAGTTCAGGCAAATCGATCAGTTTCCAACCCGCAACCTTTCGGCTGAAAGACGACGCACTAACCCACCAAACTAATCTCTCAGACAGTTAGTTTTGTATTTGCATTATTTCTAATACACCACTAACACGCCCACCACCCAATGACGTATATATGACGTATTCATGACGTATGTACCAGACGGTTGCCGACCCCACCCACCAACCCCGCACACGTAAGAAAGGCGCCATTATCACGGATGGTTACCACTGTGCCGCCCAAGAACCCATTTAACCAGATGGACGGGGAAGACTCACAAGATTGAGACCCGTTATATCAGGAGACAACTTTGCACTTGATACTGTATATTTCATTAACTCGAAAATAAATATATTTTTTGCAGAAACAGTTTTTGTTAAAGGAATTGTGTTCCTAAGCAACCTTGTAAAATAAGTTAGGTTGTATTGTCAACAGATCAAAAACTATAACATTGTATAAGAAAAAATATGACGTGGACGCCCAGATAGTGACGTCATCAAAAATAAAAATTTCAGCAATTTTATTTCGAACAACTCTAGTGTTGAACATTTTGCCCTAACCATACCACACAAGGCGCTAGAGCACTACAAAGCGGAACGGTCGTGTGGCGAAATGGCTAGCGCGACCGATACATATACCGACTCAGATATATAAAAAAGGCCCAAGTGACGTCCTCATCTTTGGTTCGAAACTTGTGTCAATGAAAAAAAACGCGTAAACTGCGCAAAAAAAAATCTTTCAAAAGGGTTAATTAATTATTATTATTAGGGACTGGTATACGTATTAGCGAGGTAATCTAAGGATGGTCCGTGTAATAACTTTCGAGTTTATAAACCCTTCTATCTCCATTTATGATTTCCCTTCAATTCTGAAGGGAACACATTTTAATTTATTAGTTTTTTTTCTTTTATTTGTCTGCATAACGCTGGTGATAGGCATGTCCGGTCGGCAGGTCATTGTGTAATATGCGTTATCGAATCAGGTTGAAACTTTTAGGAATCCTAACCGGCATGCCCATAGTTTGTTTCGACTTGTAATTTTTTATAAAAGGCAAGGGGAATTCCCGCTATCGGGGAAAATGTAAAAAATATGCCAATTTATGTAAAAAAATATGCTAGCTTATCCCCGACACGTTATCAGTGTTATATTTCCACCAAGGAAAAAATGTCTAAAGAAAAGTGTACAATAGTCCAACGTTTTGTTGCATTTTGTAATGGGATATTCTTGTTTATCCCCGTGAATGAAAAAACCAAGGGGGTTATCACACGGAAATGGTCAGATCCCCTCGCGCCCACGGCTATACCCACAGACTAATCTGTCGGACAAGTTTTTCGTACAAATATGCTAAACATAATGCTTACAATCCCTTTCAGTATTAGAGTTAATAGTATTTGGCACGTTAATTAACATTTAGGGTGCGTAAAATAGTAAGTTTGGGAAAAATAATGGTTTAGTGGTGACGTGAAGCACAAACTGTGTGCTGAGAGGCTAAATTATTAGTTACCGCACGATGGCGCTAGAGGAGTATTTCTAGAAATCCATAACCTGTGTGGCCAAATGGATGACGAATCCATTGAACTTTATTTCCCACATTTTAAAAATCCTCAGAATTTAAACAAAATCGTTGACACTATTCCATGATAATATAAGGCAATCGCCCGTCAAGTCCTATGAACTAAAGCGGTACCTCTAAATACTACAGGACCGCTTGGACCGCTTGGACCGCTTGGAGCGCATGGAGCGATAAATCGCTTGGAGCGCTTGGATCGCTTGGATCGCTTATTATACTTCGTAATTACAAAAGTCAGGATATTAATGTTAGGGTTGGGGTTAAAGTTAGTTCTGGGGTTGAGATTAGTGTTTGGGACAGGGTTAGAATTACTTTCCATAGCAATCTAAGTGATCCAAGCGATCCAAGCGCTCCAAGCGGTCCTGCAGTATTTAGAGGCACCCGAACTAAAGTGCGGTGGATGAATCTATATTCTCAATGATGGGGAACCCCGGTGGAATGAGTATCATAAAGTGGATATTATCACACAATCGTCAGATCACCTCACGCCCACCGTCGGGTTATCGAAGATATTGCAGTGGCGGGGCAACACTAAAATGAGGGAAGGCGGGAAACTGCTTGCTAAAACTATAAAAAACTAATTCAAACCTTGCCCTAAACACTGATCTTAACCCCAGAACTATCCTTTACTCCCACCCTATGTTTAAAACTAAGTAATTTATTTATTTCAGTGTGCAGTTTCCCTCCTTCCCGCCTTCTCCCATTGACGAGACTTTCACTTTCGCGTTGTATTAAAGCACTGGTTTTTAACTTTTTTAACCAATGGACTATTTCCTAGCTGACCTAAATATACGAGGATGCAAAATACAGTTTTCCACATTTTTATCGAAAAAATGTGTTCGTTTATTTAACATAAAGATGGTGAATTGGAAGTACTTTATGCTTATTTGTAATGAAGTATGCACTGACTTCTAGCAAAAGCAACTGTGCGAACGAACTCATCTATGCCCTTCCATGGACTCAAATGAGTCCGCAAGCTCGGGATTGAGAAACACTGCAGTAAAGCAAGAGGCGATAAGTATTTAAGATTAATAAAGTCCATTTTATCGAAATCTTTGATTATGCAATTTAGTCGGCCAAAATCGCAAACAAATAATTACAATCCTCTAGTTGGCGCAAAATGTCCACTCCCCACTATTCCACCCCGCAGAGTGGCGGATATGTACGGTCTTGGGGCATAATGGTTAACGCGACCGATACATATACCGACTACTATACAAAAACGGTCCAAGTGACGAGTCCATCATGGGTTCGAAACTTGGCTCAATAAAAAAAAAACAATAAGATTGGCGGATATGTACGGTCTTGGGGCCAAATGGTTAACGCGACCGATTTATATACCAGCTATATAAAAACGGACTTAATGTCGAGCACATAAGGGGATCAAAACCAACCCCCGGTAAAACGGTCTGATGAGCTGAGGCACTAAAGAATACCGTGGACAAGAGCAGTTAATGAATCTTGAACATTTTTTGGTTACGACCCTGGCCATTAAAAATTGCTATTATCGTCTTTTTGCGCCGTACATTGTTCGAGAAGTTTTTCTTTTAAATGACGTGTTTTAACGACTGTTCGTTTTGCCGTTTTTCCCGTTTCTGTGTTGTGATTTGATTCGTTTGCCATTATTTACTACTAGGGCAAAAATGAATAAACTAAACTAAAATTTGATAAAAAAGTCAAAAAAAATTGATGATCTTTTTTGATGGGATTACTATCCTAATTAAAGCTTTCGTGGAAATCGTCACTGCATTTTATTTAATAATAATTTAAGTTAAAATGTATTTTCCTGCATTTGCACCTTTGACATAAGAAAAACTTTTGGGTGATTAAATGATTTAAGAATTTGTAATATACAACATATTAAGCTTATTTGAACGAACAAGACCAACTGTTTACAGTAATAAAGGAAAATATTCATTATGTGAAATTAGATATTTTTGTAATATTTTTTCTTTTTTATGCTTGACTAGTGTGAGAAAGAACGAAACAACCAGTTACAAACTGTAACCATTTCAAGATGAATGGAAAGGGTTTGATTTCGATCAATGACGGTCGTTGAAAAAAGCTGGTTCGTCGCCATTATTCCAGTATAGTCTTGATGTCGATTAGCTCGCTCGAGCCAACGGTTAATTGCCGCCATTCTCCCATATTGCACAGCAGCTCCAAACATGCCCGAGGCATCGAGTAGCAGGTTTGCGGTGAGTTGACGACCAGCTTCGAATGTACAGATCAGTGGAAAGTCGGCGTCTTGAGTTACATGTGACGTTATTTTAACGGGAAAACCAGAAGGCTATCTAAGATTACACGGAAGCAAAACGATACTATATATATACAAGTATTGTTTTAAACTTTAAATTAAATGAATAACTTATTCACTTTAACGAGCATTTAGTTTGTTAATGCATTATTACTGTATGGAGAAGCTTTTAGTATCAACCAACTATTCTACCCAGGACGGATTAATAGGAATTCTATGGTGCAATGTATAGTAGGTTTCGGTCACGAATTAACTCGACACAGGAGTTAAAATGGAAATATTAACGACCGTTCTAATAGTGGCTTTGATGGTGGGTGCAGCGAAGACAGAAAGTGCCACCGAAATAAAAGGTATGTTAGTTTAAAACTAATTTGCGAGAGCACAAGTAAGATAATTATTTAGCTTTGGACTAGACCAGTGTTCCGCAACCCATTTGCAGTCAGGGCACATTTAGAAACTTACTAAATGTTACGGGCATTGCCGTCAAAATTGTACAATAGAAGGTCTTCTGACAAGCTATGTACATTTGATATTATATTAGCGAAGTGTCTGATAGCCGTAATATTCAAATTTGCAAAAACTTAAATCCTCTTTATTTGGTCAAAACTGTGTTTAAAAAATATATTATTTTCCCGCGGCACACCTATAGCATTGTCTTGTGGTACATTGGTTGCGGAGTACTAGTCTAGACAACATTAAATCCTATGCACTGCTTTCTTCCTTAAGTGTATAGAATAGGATTTTTATGTTTTATCACATTGGATTAAAAAACGCAGGGATCGTTATAGCACGGGTAATCGTAGTCCTACTGCTCGCCGTCGGGTAACCAGAGCTCTTGCAGTGTATTAGTTAAGCTTGAAACTGAGTTCGTAACGACCACTAAGTGTCCAATGACACAACCGATTGAGTGATGCTGGTTTCGAACCCACCACTTTTTGTGTTACAACCCCCGACGTGATAAGCATGCGCAAAGCTGTTGAAACTTTACGAGCATTCATCTCGCATCAACGTCTGTGCTATGAAGCCATACTTAATTTGGTTTATTTTTTTTGTTTCCACGATGAAAACACGAAGCAAGGACCGTTTATGAAAATTTGGAAAACGGGAAAAACGGCAAAACGACAGTCGGTAGAACACGTCTAAAAATTATAAGGGTTTCGGTATAATTTGACGTGGCCGTTAAACCCAAAAAACTAGCATGTATGGATAACGAATTATTGTGAGATCATAGGGTTATCCCTTTAAAACGATTTCAAACGCGTTTGTCAACAAAATAAAGAAAATATTTAACTGGAAGACATGTTTGCTCCCGCGGAAGACTTTGCTCTTCATACAACAACACTTCGGCAAGATTCGCTTTGTGGTTGAGTTTGATTTTTATCCGAAATCGGTCTTTTATAATAAGTAGTGTTGTAACATTCTGACTAAATGTCACGTGCGAATGTGGCGCTTACTAAATATTACTTCGCCATCGAGGGCCGTCATTGGTCGAAACCGCAGGAGCGATCAACTACGTCACAACGGCTAAAGAATGCCACGGCGTCTATGCTTATTGTGCTTCGGGTGATGTACAATATGTGAAATAAACGCATCGTCATTGCGTAATATCTTGTCGAGTTTCAACAACACAACCACAGTGCTAACAAAACATCTAACACATATTCGTGAAGAAGTTCTAAATTTTATATTTGAATTAATAAATCGCATCGTTTACATATAACCGTGCGGTATTAAGATCGAAACCAATTAATGTCGTCTCTAGCGAACATTGCCCAAAGGAATTTATTAATCTGGTCATAATTAAAACAATGTCTTTAAACACAACACACAGTGATGAGCTTTGGTAACTAGAGAGACATTGGTTACCCGACATAACAGTCATAAGTTCTTTACTACAGTTTTTATCCGGTTTTATTTTCGATATTCACATATTCCTATAAACGCCTAGGGTCCAAATACAGTAATTAAACTTATGCACCGGGTTAAGTATTCTAATATTTGTCCCTTCAACACGCCATTCGACCTTAACCGGAATGTCGTTTATGATAAAATACAAGTTTGAAGTTTTGATCAAAATATGGCGATCCTGGTCTGGAAACCGGGGTGGTTGCGTTATTAAAAACAGAATGCAATGCTTTACCATAGTAAATTATTTGGGACCGCACTAAAGTGGTCCCGATAAAGAGGTGGTCGTGTTATCGAGGTGGTCTTTAAGCGGGGTTCCACTGTAATTCCATTCCAAAATATGAGTTTTTACTTATATTTTAATAAAAAAAAAGCCAGAGGTAATGTTTTAAAATGCGAGATTTCCAAAAACGACCAAACGTGTGTGATTGCACTAACTTGCAATTAATGTATTTGGAACGAAAGTGCAAAAATACAAACTACTGTTAGGTTTTCAAAAATAAAAGGATTTAAAATAATAAAGTTCTAAAATGAAGTTTTAAACGTTCTTCTGTGTAGTCTTTGTGTGGTAAATAAAACAAAATGGCTTCTCATAATGTAGAATAAAGTCAAATAAATATTTATGTTAAAAGTTCTGAATGGTAATGAAATTGAATAAAAATGTCAACGAAAAATTAATTCTATATATTTGCTTATATGCAAACAACCGTGATATTCGATGAATTAAGCGGCGAAATATAATATTCGTGAATTAAACTATGCAAAATAACATGTTTAAAGACATTTTTCTGTAAAACAAATTATTAGTTCAATATGTTAAAAGTCACTAAGAAATGCTATTTCCGTAAAGTTAATATTCTGAGATATTCCTAAATAAAAAAAATTTGTAAAATTTTAAAAATGTGTTTTAACAACTGCAACTGAGCCATGACCAGTTTCTAGAAATTATTTTCACCTTATTTCCAGCCGGTTTTTCCGAGTAAATGTAAAAAGTTTTGTTATATCATAAAGTAAACCTCGTTCGATGTTTGTCAATGTTCGCATAGAAATCGTAGTTGTTTACCGCGCTGCCTTGCCCCGAGGCGGGTCGTTTAACTGTCGAACGGACAAGGACTCTACTGAGTGAGTTATATCGCGTTTTCGACTCTTTTTCTTTATCCGAAGGGCGTAGATAATTAATATTGGATTTTGAGCAATAAAAATACGTGTCACTTCTCCCGAAAGCCGAATGAGTTTAAATTAACATTTAAACTGTTGGCCTCCGTATACAATAAACAGTTAAAATACCAATTCTTTTCTCTTTTTCAACTCATATTGAGAGTATGGATAATTAACATTGGATTTTAAGCAGCACGACTTCCCACAAGTCGAATGGGTTCAGGTTGACATTCTAAACTCCTGTTGACACTGATGGCCTCTACAATAAACAATCAAAAACGCGCGCGACAACTCCCCTTCTCCGATCAGATACGATCCCAAGTCGCGGTCGCTATTTCTGCGACTTTTCGTGATTGCAAGTTCCGCCACAGATGTCTATTGAGAAAGCTGCATGGCGATTCACGGAAATATTAGGCTTTTGACGTATGCAGGATAAACGTTTCAGCGGAAACCGACACCGCAATTAAAATTAGTTTATATAAGTTTCACTTCAAATATATTCCGAGAAAATCCTCTAAAGCTCTTAATAAACAATGGCGATCGTGGAAATAACTTTGACGTATAATCTGTAATGATAAAACGTGACTCTTTGGTCAGGACGAAAAAATTACATTTTTATAACAAAACCAGTATTGCATAAACTTTATACATTTTTTAAATTTAATTAAATTGATTTTCACAGTTCCTGAGATAGAAGGCTGTCGGTATCTGGACGCTTACTCTGTAGATTGCTGGTGGCAGCGACCGAAACACGACAAGAACACACAATTCAGGTACCTGACATTCTATAGTGGTTTGATGGATTGAACATCAGTATCTTAACCGTCATTATATAGCAGGGGTGGTCAGATAGTTTGTCACTGTTGATAAAAAAACATTAAACTAAGAAATGCAGTACATTGCTGGTTAATACCAGAAAGCACTGTTGCGTTAAGCGACGAACAAAAATAACTGAGGCACAATAATACACCTGTGACGTCGCTATTTAGAACCCAACGTATTAATGGGTTCTACCAAATTGAAGGAACATGTGAATCATACACAACACACTGCAATTGCTCTGGTAACCCGACGATGGGCGCGAGGTGATCTGACGATTGCTCGTGTGTTAACCCCCTTGGTTTTCCCATTCACGGGGATAAACCTGAATATCCTATCTTGGTCTTGTAATGTTAATAACATTCGACAGACCGTAGTTTGCCCATGCTAGTTATAGAATCAATATAATCCACGACACTGTATATTAACATTCTCCATCCCAGACTGTCCTACACTCGGTATTCCGACCCAATTGCGCTCAAACAATTCCACAACTGCGAGCCAACGCTTCGGACAGTTAACTCCAATGGTGACGTCATAGAGCATTGTGAGATCATAGATGGCGCGCGGCCATACAGCAGGTTCAAGATATTCATAACTGTCAACTGTGACCACAACGCAAGTTGTTCGAACGCAAGCAGCAACGCAATAGACTTCGTCTGCGACCCCGAAAACGGTGAGTTTCTTCTTAAAAATCAAACACTATATATATAAACATGACGATGTACCTTGAATTTAAAAGGCAAGTTTTTAAGATTATATAGGTGTTTCACTATCGTTTCCATTATTGTAAAACATTCGGCTTTAAATTAGACAGCGATTAAAACTATTCGCATAACTCAGTGAATGATTTTTAATGGTTTGGACTATAAGAATATTCGGACAATTAAGTAAATAATTTTGAATGTTTGGGGGTATAAGAATACTCGCATAATTCAGTAAATGATTTTTAATAGGTCGGAACCGTATATATTGGTGGTTTATATGAAATATCACTGATAGCTATAAATTATGTTCCAGTTTTGCTGCACGTTCCGCCACGAAACTTCCAGTACGAACTATCAAGTCGGCAACTGACGTGGGCTCAGCCGGATCGGGAAAATTCGCTTCTCACATTCGTTCTAAAAATCGCCAAAACCGCACGTTATAAACTCGTGTTTACAGAATGGACCGGCAGAGAAGCCAACCACTCTATAAACAATTGGAAGGTGAGAATAAACTATCAGCGGCTGTGGGGACATTCCATGAAATGTTTACACCACACAGAGTATTATACACCCAGTGATTTATAGTGCGGTTGTTAATGGAATAAGCCAAACTAAATGTTTGTATATATGTGGTACGCATTGTCTCGCTGTATGTTTACTGCTGTGCAGAATTCCTTAAGAATTACAGATTCTGTTAATTTTCCACCAAACGGATTTCCAACAAGGATTTTAATTAAAAATAGATTTTTTCACCGAATCAAATGTGGTGGATTAAGACGGTTAAGTAGAACGTTCGAATGGTTAACGCGATTAATACATACACCAACTCCTATAGAAAAATCGTTCGAGTGTCGAGCCCATAAGTTCATAAAAAAGACGGTTAAGTAACATGTACATAAACAACATAAATTTTGCTCAAGAAAATGGGCGTCGATAAAACGGCCGACTCCAGGTCATGGTACAAATAGGTCACTTGAGGTCAAATACTGGACACAGTCACGTACACATTATAAACCACGATAACACTGACCTATATATCCGCTTATGCATGATATGTGTGACGCACTTCACGACGCGATTGTGACAAAGTCGTCCATCGACGGAAGCGCGCGAAGCACGTAGACAAGATTGAACGACTGTGATTGGTGGAAATGATTCTAAATATTTTGGTTTGCGCTTGTTTTTAATTCTTGCGAGGAAAACGATAAAAATATTTACAGCAATTTCTTAAAAAACATGAGACCTGAGTTTAGACATTTAACTTGCTTTTGGACATAAAGCATTAAAGTGTTAAAAAAGCAAAATGCGTTAAATACAAAATACAATTTATTATTATAACGTTTCGACATGATTTGGCATTTAAGTATTTTTTATTTCTCTTTAATTTGTGTTTTAATTACTCTAATAATTTGACGATTTGTACGGTCGTGTGGCCGAATGGTTAACGCGACCAATACATATACCGACTCTTGTAAAAAAAACGGTCCTAGTGACGAGCCCATCTTGGGTTCAAAACTTGGCTCGGAAAAAATAAATAATTTTACATTTTTCGCCCAGGTGTGGTATCTTGGCAACGCGACCAGCTTCTACCTTCCAACCCTCGTCCCAGGGGCGCACTATGAAACCAAGGTCTACGCTGCGCTGGTCAACAAAGGAGATACGTCGGGCAATGAAGTATGGGGTCCTCCTTCTAACACAATCAAATTTACTGCTCCTAGAATGCACGTAAAAGACGTGGAGCGAGGTAAGTCGACTTGCTCGAGAGAGTTCTAAGAACTGGCAATAGCTCGGGGCACCTGCTCCATTTGTTTTCTAAACACACTACCTAACAATATTTCAATCTGCCGCCTTATCGTATATGTTGGTGATTCCAACTTGACTGATTTAATTGAATAAACCTTGTCCAGTAGTGACTACGTTTTCTTAGTAAGTTTAAAACCAACGGGGAAACTGCTTCAACGCAGCCATATATGGTCTATACTCCACGTTGCCTTCGCATACAGACTTGGACAAATCGAAAATATTTAGCTGTTTCAAGCAAGATTATAATTAGAATTACTATAATTTCGTAAAAATTTATATTAAATTTCGAATTGGAAAAAATTATAATGAAAATCTAGAATTATCTAGTTGTCAAAGTCTGATCGCATAATCGCTGTGACATTAGACTTTGTGGTGATAAAGTATAAATTCCAATTTTCATATTTGTCAAATTGATTAATCTTTTCCAGATGAAACAACCGAATTCTCCCGAATTCCCCGCACAACCACAGGTAAATTTCCCGTCTTATTCATTCGCTTCTTAGAAATCCTGGGTTAACCTTCGGTCTTATAAGATGACTAACTCTTTGAAACCAAATTACCTGGAAGTGTTCGCCAATACCCATACACTCGCAGAAACCACCCGATCCGCCAATTTTTCATCGCTTATAGCGGCATGAAAATGGGACAGATCGTCGCTTGTTAAACAGTGTTAATGTAAGGTTTAACGGCCACGTCTTCCTTTTCCATAATTTGTGATGTGTCCATTCACTGATGTGTTTTAACTACTGTAGTTTTGCCGTTTTATCCTGTTTTCTTAACTTGATTGTTCTATTCTCCTTTATTGTAACGAAAGAGCAAAATAATAAACTAAACAGATTCACTGTTACAGGTTCCGGGACAGTGGTTCCACCACAAGTAGCCCAAAACTCACTAACGACGACGATCGCTGTTAGTTCCACTCTCTTGTTTATAGTAGCTCTGGCGTCCATACTTGCATATTACCTCGTGTACAAGAAGTATTGCTGCTGCTGCGCAAACCGTGTGAAAATCCCAACTCCGATTCTGATGGTGGAGATGGAAGAACTTGCTCCGATGGACGTTTATCAGGTGAATGCAATTTAAAATCTATTTTTATCAAAAAATACGATTTTGGAATGGAATCTAAAATCAAACACATTAAATCGTTTTATTGACTTCCACTTACTTATTTTACTGAACGGCCTTGTGGGCGAATGGTTAACGCTACCGATTCATACATTTATTTAGGCCTGAGTGACGAGGCAATCATGGAAACGAAAATTAGCCCAGTAAATTACAAAACATACTCATTTAACCAACAAGATAATTAATTACCTTCCGGGTAAAGGTGTTAACAGTCAGAAAGCAAGGCGGCCACAATCAACACAGTAAACAACGTTGCAAAACGACAAACCGGTTTTAACCCACACATATCTCCGAGTTCTTTGTTTAAACTGTGCCGCGAAATATGCTTCTGATCTACTCGAAATAAATGCTCCATTTTTACATATTGAAGCAGTGCTTAAATTAAACAAATACCTTGCCCAATATGAAACACACTAACCCGTTTTGTACACTAGGGCGATGCAGATAGCGTCACTGATGTCCCTGACCAACTACCTATTACGTCACTTCTGGTCCACAAGCACATGGGGAATTTCTCGAACGGCGACGGAATCCATCATTACAGCAATCAACATCAAGCGGTTGGAATTCATATTGAGAACGAAATTCACCATGACAACAGGGGTAGACAAAGAGGGGCCATGGCACCTGGAATTGACGTCAACGAACCCGATGACGTAATAAACAATGATACTGATGACGAAACAAAGGACATTGACCCAAACGACAACCCGCCTGGCTGCAGTCGACACCAAGTGGTCAGTTTCCGCCCTCATGCTCTCGCTTCGGGGGACGTTTACGGGGAACTCCCGACTATCCCGACGAGCAACGGGTTCACTGTGGGCCATCATGGGGCGAGTGGATCTATACACAGGGGGGTCGGGGAAGAGATTAAACTCAACATCGGGCATTTGACCAGCAACAGCGTTACCCACAACCGGTCAAAAAACTGTGAAACGAATCCCAGCTACGCGACGAGTGAACTTAGTGGTTCGTGTTCTCATGGGAGGCAGCAACCATTCAGCGAAGGGTAAGTAAATGCTATTAAATATATACACGTAAACATGTTATATAGGTATATTTATATGAACATGTTATATGGGTATGTTAATCTATGTGTATTGTACCTAATTTCGACCGGTTATAATTGGATAGCTACTTAGAATGTATTTTTGTAAAGTTTTTAAATCAGTCGTTTTTTAACCTTTAAATTTTCCATTTTAGCGAGCAATCAATGGATTATATTGCGGAAGGAAGTCTGCACAGTCCTAGCAAGATGAGCGAGAAATATCTACAGTGGAGCGACCACATGCACTCCAAGAAGCCATCTCTTCCGGACTATGTGAAGCAGGGCTTCGGGGTGAGCATTGCTCATCCAAGTAATCTGGACTTGTTTCTCGCAACCGGACAAGGGATTCCTTTGAAGACGGTCTACTGTAATGATGACACCTTCACCCGGCATTGCAGATGCAGCTCATCGTTGGGTAGTGGGGAGAAATCGTTGCAACTTCTGCTGAAGGCTGCTTGCCCGGTATGTCAGAGTCCTGTGCGACTGCTATTCGACGAAGAAAAGGACGAAGTTTCCATGAGGGAATCATCTCCGTCGAGGAACTCTGTAGACTCGGGTTATAGTCCTGATTCCCCAATGACTTTATGAAGCCACACACTTGTGTGGGTCGTTCTATGGGCAAGGATGGGTGTGGAAGAAAGTTTGGGTTTGAAATTAAACTGCGCCGATTATCATTGGCGAATCGGATTTTATGGTTTCTTCGAGGGTAGGTGGAAAAGTTTCAACATGTGCCTTATTGTATAAGTGCAGTAGATGCCTTGACCCAAATGTTCCTTTCTGAAGAAGTTTCACTGATAATGTGTTTTATTGCGTCGCTCTATTGAATTTTTACTCCACTGTTCGCAATTTTAATGCTTGGCTATAGAACCTTCCATTTCGTGGAAGGGAACCATACGGTTTGATATTTTTAAACCAACGACTAGAATTTAGCCTTTTCTCGACTGAATCACTATCGTTATTCGAATCAGCAGCTTTTAAAACGCTGCGGTCCAAAAGGCTTATTTCAAATTCCGTTAAATTAAATCTTTCATAATCGTCGGAATTCAATATCCTTCGAAGGCGTCGACAAACCAGTATTATCATCGTGTATTAATCTATAAGCTAAACTAAAGCGATTATGGATTCAAAACGCTGCTGGGATTTATTCAAACCACTATACTTTTCTTTGTGATTAATTTAGGTTTTTTCAATTGGTTTACTGCTATATAAACTTCGAGTTTATTTTGGCAATGCTCATGTTCAATCACTGCCGTACATTCGTTGAATTAGTGAAGATATTCGGGCGACCGCTTCATGCGCCCCGGGCGAGCTGTGCTGCTGCTAAGTAAACAGCATGGCTTGTTCGACAATTATATCCCCGACCTGTCTACGTTGAGGAAATTGATACGAAACCTTTTCTTTCCCTCTAACATGTAACTACCCATTAGCGAACGTACATTTGTGGCGACCAAGTTTATTTAATTCAGAGCAAGTGTACATGACTTGCGGTACCTCTAAATACTACAGGACCGCTTGGAGCGCATGGAGCGCTTAAATCGCTTGGATCGCTTACTATGCTTCGTAATTACAAAAGCCATGATATTAATGTTAGGGTTGGGGTTAAAGTTAGTTCTGGGGTTGAGATTAGTGTTTGGGACAGGGTTAGAATTACTTTCCATAGCAATCTAAGTGATCCAAGTGATCCAAGCGCTCCAAGCGGTCCTGTAGTATTTAGAGGCACCCCATGACTTGAACGTCCTGCGTAGCAACGTGTACAATAAATGAATTACTTTACAGTGGTATACTGACTCTTCAAATCATATTTCAAATTGGGTTGAAATGAAAGATACGCCGTTCATATATATTAACACATTTTGTAAATGATGTGTTTATTAGGAATTCTTGCAAAATCAGCATATTTAGCAACATAGCCTTCAGCAAAATCGGCAGTTTTTAAAATATCTTAAAAAATATTATTTGGAAACATCGAGCAAACGGTACCACAGCCTACTTTTGGATTTTAGTTTAGTGTTTTTTAAAACACACGATTAAATTGTTAAATCACGTCCTTGAAAGAAATTAAACAATTTAGGAAGAAATGCGGAACCTCCGTAAAAACAAACAAACTAAGTCACGATATATTGTGGCCTTAGTTAAAATTAGATTAAAAGCAAGAAGAGCTATGACGAAGTTTACAGTAAAGACGACCCGGTCCGACCCATACACCGGCTCGACCTTAGGAGATATGGTCGCCCGGGAAATGTGGGGCAGGGGTGGAAAGTGAAATTCCACCCAATAGTTTCTTTAATATAATAATATAAAAATATAGTATAAAAAAACACGCGTGCATTACTAAAACACACAAACAATATTTAAGACAAAATCAAGAAGCAAAAGAGAAGAAATAGAAAAAAAGAGAAAAAGGTCCCAGGTTATACTAAGTAAAGATAGTGCCACAAAAAGTAAATATAAATTATGAGCATAGTTGGGACGGGTCTGAACAAAAACAAAAACGGCAAAATTTGCCAATGGCTTATCGGGTAACTGAAACAGCTTGCTATGACATTTAAAAACGGCAACAATAAACTTGTTAGTGTATAGGTAAGTAGTATTGACCAAAAATAGAAATACATAGAAATTAAAAGTGCAAAATTGAATTTTATAAAAATAGTATTAATTAACAGTTCAGATCGACATTTTCAAATTGGATGAAACTGATATCAAGATAAAAATATGTCATTACTCTTTGGCAATATGTAAGACGCTGTATGTGTTGTTAGGTCAAACTAAGTTTTATGTATTTAATTTGGACAAAGAAATCAGGTGGCCTTAAAGTTGAATTTAAATGTTAGTGTAATTAAGATTTAGATGGTTAAATATCACGTTTCCAGACGTCATTAATGCACTATGCTACTGTCCTACCGGTTAGTCTGGTGGTTTAGACCGACGCCTTTCAACCGAAAGGTTGCAGGTTCAAAACTGTTGTGCTACTTTGGGAAGAATGCATTCTGTCGTTTGCCCATGTGTTGATACAAACTTAGTTTTCCCATACCAGTGGTTACTAAGGCATATATACAATATTCATATCAGATACCGATCAGTTCATTGTACAAGGATTTGCCTGTTTCAAACATGGATTTAAAATATATCCTAAATAATACGATTTACTAAAAAAATCTATTTGTTGGTTGCTAAGGCTATATAATTTTTTGGGTTTGAAAAGAGCAAGCAACACCTCGCGCGACAGGATGTGACGAGGGGAACCCTTAGTATTTGTTTTTTTTTATACGAGTGTTTTGCTGAGTAACAATGGTGTTAATTCCCCAATGTTTGTTTGGTTGAAAGCAGCATGTGCTAGGGCGCTAGGCTGTGCGCTGGTTTTCTCGTTTAGCTGTAAAGTGTTGTAATAGTGGAGCAGTGCTTGGTGAAATAAAGGTGGTGATTGTGCATCTGCTAGCTGTTTTGTTGCCGATGTACAAAGGGGTATGGGCTCAAAATGGTAAAATTGTTTACCTTAAAAATTTAAGTAAAATTGTTTGAGTTATAAGTACAATTTTTTGAGAAGGCTTTTGAGTTTAGGTTGCAGATCCAAGCTTGAATTTTAAATTGTAAAAAAATCTAAGATTTTCTCTGTCAGGATTTTGAGTGGCAGCCGTTTTGTGAGGTCAGTTTGCATTGGTGAGGTAGAAGAATAACTGGTTGAACCCGTCCTATATACAGTTTTCATACCAGATACCGATTATACAAGAATTTGCTTATTTTAAACTATTAATTAAAAAAATATCCTAAATAATTAGATTTGCTAAAAAATCTATTTATGGGTTGCTGAAACTTAATAATGTTTAGGCTTTAAAAGAGCAAACAACCTAGTTTTCCACGATTCGTGATGACGACAACTTGAGCCCCCCAATGTCAAACCTTATGTAGCTCAGCTCACTATTGCTGGATTCCAACTCCTCGGTGCCTGGTCATATTAACATTGCATTGAAACTGTATTATGCGTAATATTCAAACTAATGATAAGGTTTTGCGTCTGCGATTTACTAAGAGTTGTGTAGATATTTTTTTAACGACTGTCGGGTTCTTTAATTAAAGATAGGATATTAATGCTTATCCCTGTGAATGGGAAAACTAAGAGGGTTAACACACGAGCAATTGTCATATCGCCTCGCGCCCATCGTCGAGTTACCGGAGCAAATGCAGTGTGTTGTGTATGATCGAAACTTTCCGTCAATTTAGTAGAATCCATTATTCCGCTGGGTTTAGGCAATGTCCGTCAAATGCCTTGGCAAGGACACAACCGATCAGTTTCGCACCTGCAACCTTTCGGCTTAATGGTAACACACTAAACCACCAGACTAATCTTTTGGAATTAGGCATAAAATCCTTGTGCAATAATCAAAAAAATGCGAACTTACATCAGATTCTGTTTAACATTTCAGATGATTTTTTCATAAATAAATTTACTTCACGTTTGAAGTGTTATGACCTGCGGCAACCAATTCTGAAGTCTAATACTAGACCTGCGACAAGCAGTTAAGCATCACCATTAAGTGCGATTATTGAAGTTCTTGGCACAGAATAGCTAAGTAATCCCACCAGTAATTTTCCTTCGAAAACTGGTGGTCAAACCGCAGCAACACCGGTTCGTCCCGGGTCAATGAGATTCGAAATGGCAAAGCCGTTATAATGTTTAGACTCGCGAAAAATAATTATATACATGGACGACGACTAAGCTGTTATTATCCTCCATGACGTAAATGAGCTGGTGACGTAGCCATATACATGGAAACTGTTTTCATCAAATAAAAAATGTTTTCTTGGAAAGATAGGATATTCATGTTTACCGCCGTGAATGGGAAAACCAAGGGGGTTAACACACGGGCAATCGTCGGATCACCTTGCGCCCATCGTCGGGTTACCAGAGCTATTGCAGTGTGTTGTATATGATAGACACGTTCCTTTAATTTGGTAGAACCCATTAACCCGCTGGGTTCAGGCAATGTCCGTCAAGTGCCTTGCCCCAATGTGCTAACCCCCTTGGTTTTCACATTCACAGAGATGAATATTAATATTCTATTCTAATGAACCACAAGCAATGATAACCTTACATCTTGAATATTAACTTTCCTAACAAAATTTAGTAGAACCCATCATTTCAAAGACACAAGACAACCGACAAGCCAGAAGCTCGACAGTTTCAGGAGTTGCAAATAAGACATTTTGAATAAATTAGAAACACAATTTATTTCGTGCATACTTTCAACAGGAAAGTCATTAGTATAAGTTTAGTTCGAAAATAAGTCACCGAACCGAAGCGATAATGTTGATCGGAAAACCTCGTTTCAGGGGAATCCCCCGCGACGAAGCGTGAAATGAAAAAATTGGCAATAATTCGACGACGAAGCAAAATACGGGACGACGCAAGAGGGCGTCACCAGGCGAGACGACTTATCAATGACATCGGAAAAATATACACTGGCTAAATGAAAACTAAAAAAACGTGCAAGCCATAATTGGATATGGGTACAACGCATGATAATACTCTATGGTCGAGCATATAAGCTCGGAACACTGTGCAAACGTAACATGTTTAGTATATAACGGCGGAAAAGAGAAAAGAAAATTCTAACGAGTAATCTCAGACTTGGTAGGAACATCAGTGGAACTGGTGGCGTTATCAGTGTTGCCCCGATCTTGCTTCAGAGCACCTTTGAACGACTTTGAACGCTGGGGTTTCGTGGCTTTGAGTTTTTGTCTGGAACCACTCTGTGTGGAGAGAAATTTATCAAATTTTGATTTCCTTTACGCAAGATGTGAAGGAAATGTCAGAAAAATAGCATAGTTCAAAAAGTAACAAAATATATCCTCTATTTCGTCGTTTACGTTTCAAACCCAGCGGATTAATGGGTTCTACCAAATTGAAGGAATGTGTCTATCATACACAACATACTGAATAGCTCTGATAACCTGACGGTGGGCGCGAAGTGATCTGACGATCGCCCGTGTGTTAACTCCCTTGGTTTCCCCATTTACGGGATAAACATGAATACCCTATCAGATCATATAAGATATACAATGAGGTCTCGTCAGGCTACCTTGTTGCACTGCGTGTAGGTGGGACAGAATTAGTAGCTCTGATAACGCAACAATGGAACGATATAATCTGATGATTAGGCAGTACCACCCCTTGTTTCGCATTCACAAGCGGATAACACAGCAATATGAGAGAGTGACAGATACCAAAATGAGAGAGTGACAGATACCAAAATGAGAGAGTGACAGATACCAAAATGAGAGAGTGACAGATACCAAAATAAGAGAGTGACAGATACCAAAATGAGAGAGTGACAGATATAGAAATGAGAAAGTGACGAAATGAGAGAGTTCACCTTGAACATGCTGAAAACCTTGGAAGCCGATGACGATTCGGAGCTCCTGGGTGTTGCTGCCTCCGGTGGTTGATCATTGGATGCGGGAGGATCGATGGGATGAGTGAAGGAGGGGTCGATGAGGAGGAGGGGTGAGGGGGAGTTGGGGATGCGAGCGAGGGGGGAGAGGGGGATGTGACCCGTGGATTTCCGACGGGAACTCCGGATGCTGCGGGTCAGTTTCTGTGGGGGGGGGTGGTGGGTGAGGTGTGTTCGGCCGGTTAGTCTGGTGGGTTAGTGCGACGCCTTTTAACAGGTTGAAGGTTCAAAAAAGTGGAAAAATATGTTACTAATGTAAATAAAACCTTTTAACAATGAATTTTGCAGAAAAAAGTTGGCAGTTTTTTAAAAAAAAAGACAAACTTGTTGTTTTTTTAATTTAATTTAAATCGTTAGAAAGTATTCAATAAAAACATTAATTTTTTTGGATTCAAATTTAAGGAGATTTGAATCTTTGGGATTCCAAAACTACTTCATACATTCCTACTCCCATTGTTATACGACTCCATTTTCCTGTCTTAATATCCAATATTACCCACCCTAATACAACCCTATGTTATATCTGCCCCACGGATGGTTAAAATACCAATTTATCGGGGTAAATGTGTCAACGGCACAATCTAATGTGAACCAAGTGGTACAGTAAAACACTAAAATAGCAGAGAAAACATGACTGTGGGTGTGAGGTACACTGATGAAATATTCCCAAGGGATTGAATCATTCCACAATAGTCTTTTTAAACTTAGAATTTGAAATCTACAGCATGTTTCCGAATATACCTTTAATGCATTTAAAATAGAAAAAAGGTTGCTAATGTAAATAAAACCTTTTTAAAAACTATGTTGTTATAAAACGTTTTATTTACTTTAAATCGTTTACAAATATATTCGGTAAAAACAATGATTTATATTCAAATTTGAACCTTTGTGATTCAAAAACTACTTCACACATTTCCACTCCCACTGTATTACAACTTTGTTTCCCTTTATACCCCCAATATGACCCACCTCAAGAGACATGGGGCGACTTGTGGGGCGGGGGTTGGGGGTCATGCTGAAACTTGCTGATTTCGATGGGACGGGGGTGCTACTATCACCCATCAATAGTGGGGTGGGGGTGGCAGTGTCCGATAGCGTGGAATTTGGACTTGTACTCTGCACAGAAAGTGGGTTAAACAACAAGATATTTAGGTTTTGCAGTTGTACTCGCAGATTTGATTTCAAACTCGACTACAAAACGGTGGAATGTGGGGATATATAATTACTGAATCTTTTATTAACTTAGCCATCATTTTAATGGCCAAAAAGAGAAACTTTAAAATCTTTTATCACATCAATCAAATGTAGTTCACGACCTCTTTTTTCCAGAGCAACGATAACATGGCACTGGAGTCTCAATTTTCCAGAATATGATGGTCTTGTTTCTAAAAACCACTAATTTGGCATGTAAGCGCGAAAAAAATGAGGCTCATTATAACAGCTTTACATTGCACTTAAGGATACCTCTTCAATTCCACAAAGTGTGCTCTATAGAGGTAAATTAGTTCTGTAACAACTACATGAAGGTCAATGTATAAAGGTAGACATAACTATAAAAACCCATATTGTGAAAATCCACAATCTGGAAGGTTTTGGACTAGTAAGTGAAAATCCAGACCTAATGCCACTAAACAAAATAACACATAAACTAATTATAAAATAATTGAATGAAATTAATGAATCAAACCTTGGACATATCCTATATAAACATAAATATCTTATCTATATATTTATTTATCCTTTTTAAGGGTATAATGGTCTAGTTTCCAAACACGACTAAATTTGGCATGTAAGCGAAAAAAATGAGGTTCAAACCTTGGATGACGAACTGCTGAGGTCGTGTTCCAACCTGCTTAGAGGGGGTGAATGTGGTAGGTGGTTCCCCTCCTGTATCTCACCACTGGAGGCAGATGTCATCATCTTGGATTTAGTGCGGCTTGGCATGAGAAGTGGGGAGTGACCTCGTGTGTCTGTGGGGGGATGTTAAGTCAGGTTGTGCAGTGAGGCAATGTTAGTCTGTTGGGTAGTTCTGTCGCCTTGCAGGTTCGAAACTGGTCGCTAGCTAGTCGGTTGTGACCTTGGGCAAGGCACTTAACGAACATTGCCTGAACCCAGCGGATTAATGGGTTCTTCTAAATTGAAGGAATGTGTCTGTCATATACAACACACTGCAATACCTCCGGTAACACGACGATTGGCGCAAGGTGATCTGACAATTGCCTGTGTGTTAACCTCCTTGGTTTTCCCAATCACAGGAATAAAAATGAATATCCTAACTAGTAGTTATGATTACACGAACCTGACTGGCGACCACTCCGTATGATTGACGCTCGTCTCTTTGTTTTGTAATTATGAAGCGGTGATGACATCACAGCCGAACAGTTTCCACCGGAGGCGCCAGCACCCGAGTATCGCTTGCCGGTGATGGAACCGGTTCGATGCGGAATATACTGCCGCTTCCTACGACGGATTGGTTTCGAGCGGTTCTTGGACGGCCTTCTTCCAACCTTGATCGACGTGCTCTCCAGTGGAACAGCTTGGATGGAAATCTGCTGAAATAGTTTTTAATCATTTCATACCTGTATATACCAGACATGGGCAAACTACGGCCCGCTGGATGTTATCGACATGATGCAGGACTTAATAGCGATGCCACAGCTAAATTATGTGTCACAGCTGTATTTGTGACGCCTCTAATGCAACTGTGCTTTCTGGTTTGTAACGTTTTAAAACAAAGAACTTAAGAGTACTTTGCAAAACAATTGAGTGAAAGAGAAAAACTATGCACAAAAAAACGGAAAAATATTAAGTTAAATATGCGGCTGGTGCTACCAACTAATACGTGGGCCGGCGGTTGATGAACAATGGGTTTAGAGCAACAGCATTACTCAGTGGATGTTGTCTAAGCCTTATATTAATTATTAATTATTTAAAGTAGCTTAATGGTTTGAACCAACACAGTGGCTATGTCTCAAACATATACAACTGATACAATAGCTCCAGTCAATGGTGAGCATGAGGTAATCTGACAACTGCCGGTGTATTTTCCAATTCATGTTGATAAAAGTGGAATGTTGGAATAGTTGAATGTAGAACAAAGTGGAATGTTGGAAAAAAGTGAAATGTTAGATTTTTGATTGAAAAATGTTCGATTTTCAATCTTGCAAACCCCCAATCCAAAAATTAACACAACTTAACCAAAGTAATAAAACATGACTATTATATTTAAATTATATTTTTAAAAACAGTGGAATGCCTCAACCAACTTACCTTATTTGATCGATACATCAACTGCAACACACTGGTATGAACCATCCCTTGCACAACCTCATTGTTGACATGAGTGAGGAGGTCACCCACCCTCAGTCCTGCTTCGTATGCAGCACCTTGCTCATCAACTTGCTGTGAAACATGGGTTGAAATATGAAGGATTACCTTGAAGTATGCAGAGTAAACATATAGGAAAATGCGTGACTTAATAAAGATCAAAAGAATTTGGAAACATGTTGAAACCTATTAATATAAAGTGATACGTGTATGCTTGGGAATAATCTTTATAAAAATCCTAATAATTGTACTTAAGCGAGCAATCAAATTGCAACGTAAATCGCAAAGATTATGACATTAGAGTTAGTTTTAAACATGGGGTTGGAGTTCTGGGGTTGAGATTAGTGTTCACGGGAAGGGTTTAAATTGGTTTCTTTAGTTTTAAGGAGCAGTTTTCCGCTTTCCCTCCTTTTAGGGTTGCCCGCTATGGAACGATCTAGTGCAGCATTTCTCAAACTATGGGTCGCGACTCGCGACCCACCGAAGGAATCTTGGTGGGTCGTGAAAAGTTATAGAAAGCTCTGATTAACTATACTGGCTATTTCCTATACAAAAATCAAGGGGAAATTATCATAATTGTGACATCACACAATCTTGAATTGTGATCTTCACCTGACCTCAGGTCATTGAACCTTCCGTCTCTCACACATGTTACAACAACTATATATAAAGTTAAGTGGGTCACCATAAATTGTGGTAATTAATAGTGGGTCCAAACTCTAAAAAGTTTAACTCTTTCACTCCCGGCCAAATGCATTAATTCAAACATGCTGTCCCGCAGTGTTTTTTACAATTTTTAGTCATTTTCAAATTAGCACAGTTTTTCTAAAGTTTATGCTATGATTTAATATTTAGTATGGTTGGAAAGATAATTTATCCCTCTTTTAAACAAGCTGCACATCTAAAATCTACCTCTAATAAAGAATATATTATGTAAACTTTAGTGAACACCACTTTTTATGCAAAGAAAATTCTGCTCGACTTTGAAAAATTTGAGGTGCACTGACAAACGAAATACTCACTTATTATTGGAATGCCCAAATGATATGAAAATTGGAATGTAGATTGTCTAATAGTTTTTGTACTCAGGAAAATTCGAACTGTATTTCTATCTTCAGTAGTTTTTTTACTATTTGTAATTGAAATTTCCCTTTTTTCTGACTATATTATGAAAACTTGAACCCAAAAACGCATTGAAGTTTTTAGTTTTGTAGAACTAAAATAGTAAAAAGTATAAAAAAGAACAGTGAAGGAAGTGTAAAAAGGGCATACAAAACCTAAACAAACGCAAATACTATATCCAATATTCTTCAAAGCAGGGCACACCGAAACTAGCTAGTCTCGCCGCCTTTTTCTTTATCGTGCGCTCAGCAGGCCCAGCTGGATTCATGCTTTGGTGAACACGAAGCATAACCGCTTGCTGCGAAAACGTCACCAACGCTCTCCTTTTTATCTCAACGGCACGAAATTCACAGAGAATGTAAAGAAACACTTGCTTGACAAAAAGAGCTTCTCCCCAATTTAACACGACTCCTATTCGCTGAGTTAGTCACGTGTAAACTCGTGTAAAATTCAGCAAAAACACAGGCGAAGCCTTGAAAAAGAAAGGCTATCACTCCTCACATTTTGAATATTTCTCCAAGATAATTACAGAGAATAAATTTCAGGCTTTCCTTGATCGAATGAGCCATAGCTGAGCTCTCTAACATTACGCGTTGCGGAGAAATCGCATTTTAGATTTGCCCCTATATATAGGGACGCGGGACACCATGTTTGTTCACCAACTCGCGATATATCGCGAGTTGGGAGGCAAAGAGTTAAGAACCACTGATCTTTTGGGTTTGATTGGTGATTTGTTAATTGTCAAGGGAGCTGTAGCAAGACTTATTCTTACTTTCTTATCGATATATTTTGTCGATTGGCTTGTGTTCGAGAAAAGCAATATTAGTTAAAAGGGGAATACCCACCGTGACAATATGATGAACGTCGAACGTGTTCCCATTGTTCCTGAACACCGGTATCGCTTGGATCTTGAACCCGAACCCCCGTGAAGTCCGCGGGATCACGATGGGAGGGCGGGGGGAACCAGGGACGGGTGAGAAGGATCGGCCAGGTGAGGAATCACGGGAACTGGGGTTGGATAATATGGAGGGGTGAGGGGGGTAGATGGGAACGGGGGCTGGCTAGGGGGGACGGGGGCAGTGAGTCGTCGATATTCGGGATCATCAGCTGGGGATAAACGTGGAAAGTTAGTTTCGCTGAAATTTGTTTGATGTCATACAACGTCTGAGAGAGAATAGCAGTGTGGATAGGTTATGCTCGATTCCAGTTGTTTTATTGTTGGTTGAATTGGAAAATGTGGGAAAAGTATAACACAGCAGTTGTCAGATTACCTTGCCCACTGTTGGGTTACCGAAGCTATCTGAATGTGTATTGCTTTGTGGACACAAGACATTTCTTAAAGTTTAACCCATAGACTATAGAGATAGTCACCAAGTGGCCCAACAAGGATGGTCAGTTTGACTGATAAGTCTGGTGGTTTAGTGCGTCGAGTTTCAGCCCAAGGGTTGCAGGTGCGAAACTGGTCGCTAACTAATCAGTTGTGTCCTTGGACACAGGCCAGCGAATTATTGGGTTCTACTAAATTAAAGGAACATCGAATATGTGAATTATACACAACACAATGCAATGCAATGCAATAGCCCCGGTAACCCGACGGTGGGCGCTAGATGATCTGACGATTGCCCGTGTGTTAACCCCCTGGGTTTTCCCATTCAATGGGATAAACCTGAATATCTTAAGATTTTACAAGCTTTTCGCTGCACTGCATGCCTACATACTGCCTCTGTCCTTACTAATGAAGCAGCGGTCAAATAAACATGACAAGAAGACAAATGAAAATAAATCCAAGAAACTTCCCACCTGCAGTGAGGAAGCACTGGATGATTTGATGATGCTTCGTTTGATCGATCGCGATCGCTTGATCTCCCCACTATGGTTGCGTGATCTGCATGAGGGGGTTCCCCCGTAGTGAGGGAATCTGCGTTGCATCACTTCCTCCAACGATGGCT
>CH003203.1:765064-778103 GCA_000149265.1 Ciona savignyi
TGCATCCACTTCCTCCATACGATGGGCTCCTGGAACTGGATGGGGGGGGGGCATTGGAATTATATATTTTCTTTTAAAAATTTTCGATCATAAATTTTTAAATATAAAAATTCTTTTTATTTAACTCCAAATTCTAAGGAAATGAAATGTCTCTACCGATATTAAAACAAACTTAGTACAAAAACAAAAAGTACAAAAACAACGTAGCCTCAATAATGAATTATAAATTTCTGATTTATAAATTTTTAAGCGCCTCCCCAAAAATGAACAAAACTTAATCAAAGTGATTAAACATGATTATTATATTTAAATTAATTTAGGAGACCAGACAGCATATAACCAATGTTGTTGGTAGTTTTGCATGGAACTCACCGGAGCTTTGGTTTGGTTGTGTATTGTTGGTGCGTTCATGTCTGGGCTGTTTGTGTCGCTGCTTATACTGCTGGTGGGGCTGAACTGGGTCCTTTGTTTCGTGACCGGGGTCACCAATGAAGGGTCGAGGATTTTATCGATGGGGATCGGCGTCGCACCTCCCGGCCGACTCGCGATGAAGTTTAATGAGCCGACAGAGGAACAGGAGGACATACGTCGGTATCGGGGGCGGTGGTGGGTGGTAATGGGGCGTGGGTGGGCCCGGAGTGACTTGTTTTCTGTGGGATGACAGGGAAGAAGAGGATGCGGGGAGGATCCGATCCTCCGAGGAAGAGGTTGCTCGGCTCCGTATCGCGTGATGCGGGTGGAGTTGGTGGGATGTGGTGGGAGGGGTGACCACCGATGTCGTTTGTGGCTTGAACGCCGACCCTGTGTCCGTGGAAGGTGTGATGTCTGTGGTTTGGACCAGGGGGCTATCGGCTGACATGCTCCGCGACTTCTTAATGTTCCGCAAACATCCCATTTCTGGGGATTTTGAGCTGGAGCGATCAAGTGGGTTGATTGGTGATTTGTTGATTGTAGGGGGAGCGGTGGAATCTGAGAGACTCGCTCCAACTTTCTTGTGGATGTATTTCGTTGATTGACTTGCGTTCGGGGTCGAGGTGAGCCATGGTTTGTCCAACGGATGAGCGGCCCTCAACGGCGGGCTCGTGTGGCCGTTTCCGCTCGTTATCGAGCTATCGGAGCTTTGTCGTCGATGGGAGGTGATGTGGGTATCACTCTGCCCCAAGTTATCAAGCGAGACACAACTTTCAGCGTCCACTGTATCCAGCGATTGAACAGGGTTCGTTTCTGAGGTCGATTCTGACTTTTCAACCTCCTTAGTTTCCTCGCATTTTTTATCCATATCAGGTTCGACATTTTGAGACTTCGTATCAGCAGAAGGGTTGGTGACTACTGATGCATCATCATCTGTGCTCTCTTGGGCAGTGGTTTGGCTTCTGGGGATGATATGGGCATGAAAAGCGCCATGAAAATATAGACATTTTTAAAATGTTAATTTAAATGTCTAGTACAGGCAGAGTTGATCAGAAAAATGTTGGGACAATATTTTAATTACGAACATATGAAACATTCTATAACATGCAAGTTTTAATTATAGAGCCGCCACCAATATTTGTAAGCACAATTATATTACAACTCCATTTGACAATGTTAAATTAGCCACAGTATTAATATGTGGCAACTGGATGTAGACACCACTTATCTAATAATAAATATGAAAATGCTTAAAAAAATGTTTAAAAAATGTTTGCTTTAAAAACCTGAACCAAGCAAGATACAAATGACATCACTCACCCATCGATTCGATTTTGAAGTCGAATCTTTGCTTTCGGGTTGTTGTTGTCCACAACTTTCCTATTGGTTTGTAGTGTCTGCCAATTGTCAGCTGGTTAGTTAGGTGTTTACTTCATATAACTCGTATCTTTGTATGATATGTGGATGTTTAATGTTAAAAAAGAAAATGACACTCTGTTGTATTTCGTATCATTTGATATTTAAAAAATTTTTGGGTAGAAATATTTTTTTCTTGGGGTAATCTGGAAAATTATGCAAATATGGTAATAAAAGGTCTAAAGTTAAAAAGGAAATGTTGTGATTGTAATATAGAATATAAATAGTTGGTACAATGGATCATTGTATTAAGCAAATACTTTCACTGCATTGAGTTGACACATGTAGCAACCATGGTCGCCTTCCAGCCGTTTATTAAACTAAGGGGATGTTCTCATTTCAATGTGTGGATCGCAGGTTCGCCAAGACATCAACCATTGAATGCGGGCCCCACATACGCATAGAAAGCGGGTTGGCACCTGTGAAAATCGCTTGGTGCTCGATGAGAAGTTGGCGAGTTGAAGGAATTGCTCAGTATCATCGCATTGTGAAGTATCCAGCAAGTCATTGTCGTGGGTGTAGCGGTCTTTTCGAGCTGGGGACAGATTTTAAGCTTATAGAGGTGATCGGCGCAAGACAAACGACTGCAAAAGCATTTTCCAAGAATGTTTTCTTTAAGAGCGAAAGTCAGAGATTTAAATGCAGCTTTTACAGTTTTAATAGTAAATTCATAAAACATTTTTTTAGAAAATTAAAAAAAAATTGAATTGAAATTTTGGATCTGATATAAAAAATCGGATTTTATTCATTTTTCTGAAAAAGTAAAATTCCAAACTCACTGTCAAAATAACTAGTGTCTTCTTCGTCATCTATTTGAGGAACGAACTGAGCTTTCTGTCGCAGAAGATTGTTCCAGTCCATTGTGGTGAAATAAGGATGATTCTTCACCTGTGGAAGTGGACAGCTTGAAATTTCAATATTCTCACATTTCCGTGCGTCGCAATAATCGTTGGGAGCTTAAAACTAAAAAAAGCTTGACGTAATAACCTCAGAAATTTAAACGTGGGCAAAAGTTATCAGGACTCAAATTTCATATGCGCAGTAAAGTTAGAAATGAGTGTTGTGGATGTTAGTTGCTCAGATCAATAGCTGCAGACAATTAGTTACAGCGCATTGATTGATTGATTGATTTTCAAATGACTTAATTCTAAAGTCTAATGTAATTCGCGCAGTTGGTATATAGTTCTTTATAACTGCAGACAGTTTGGAGAAATTTTATGAATTAATTTTAGTTGAGCTTCCAATAAAGAAGCATTATTTCAAAAATCTCTATTCAGCAAAGTCAATTTTAAATTAATATCCCGGAATTTTCCCGATTTGTTACAAATCAATTTAACATAGAAAACACACAAAGTGACCTCAAACGCCCCTCTGCTCCCGAGTCGAGATAAAGCATCCCGATCGAGTAAACATGAAATCAGGTTGATCGCTTCGTCTGACAACGAATCTTCACCTTCTGGCCACACGATGTCATCTGGAAATCACATTTTGAAATTTTGGATTCACTTTTTTTTTACATTTTTTTTGTATTAACAATAAAAAATCCTTGCAAAACCAAACTTGTTTTAAAAGACACTTAATAATAATAGAATGATTCACATATTTGTCTCAGTAATAATAACAAGATAGCTTGCATAATAATGACCACCAATTTGCACACACGTGCCAGGTGCCTCTAAATACTACAGGATCGCTTAAATTGCTTAGATTGCTATGTAAAGTAATTCTAACCCTGTCCCAAACACTAATCTCAACCCCAGAACTAACTTTAACCCCAATCCTAACATTAATATCATAATCTTTATTTTAGTAAGAGAAGTTTTTTCCAAGGCTTTTGTAATTACGAAGTATAGTAAGCGCTCCAAGCGCTCCAAGCGATCCTGTATTAAGGGGCAACTGTCACGTATGTGCAAATTGGTGGTCACTATTATGCAAGCTATCTTGTTCCTGTAGTATTTAGAGATACCGACACACGACAACTTGTATCAAACCGTCCCCACCATTGATGGCTTGCATGAACAGATCATCAGGTGTTTGACCAAAGAATGGAACACATCCAACAAGGAACTCATACAAACAGATGCCAGCGGACCACCAATCTACGGGGGTGCCATACCCAAGGTGGAGGATTACTTCGGGGGCAATGTACTCGGGAGTCCCATATACCTGGGTGGGTGAACAACATTAGTGGGAAATCTTAGTTGTTTTTAACAACAGTAGACTGGTTGGTAAAAGCAGATCTGTAATAGCTACAGTAGTTTACTAACACTTATGTATTTTACTAACACTTTTGTATTGTTATAGCTACAGTAGCGTACTAACACTTATATATTGTACTTACACTTTTATATTGTAATAGCTCCAGTAATGTACTAACATGTATTTTAATACCTACGGCACAAATCCTTAAATATTGGCACCACAAATTCAACCAACCGCCAAATACACTAACATCGCTCATGGACAAACTATTTATTGAAAGCCAAAACGCTAATGAGTTTTGCATTATATTCTTGGTATAAATAAGTGTGGTGAATTGTAATTGTATCTTAGGGTGTTGACTCAGATATCAGGAAATGTGTTTCAACATATTTATCACACCTTTTATACTTTAAACTGGTAAGTAAAGTACAAATCATATTACACAATGGTATAGGGAACACCATATGGAAACATAACCATCATTCCAGCGATTTGAATTGAAAAACAACTTTAGAGAATCTAATGTAGAAAAATAAATTTTTCAACCATCTCAGTTTTGATTCAACTGAATTTGTTTGCAAACACTTTTCATTAGGACATGAGTCACATTATAACCTTACAACAACGGTTAAAAAGCACAAATATGCAATTTATAAGTATTAATCTTCAGGCATATATCAATTCCCGATATTCTGCACTTGTGTGATTTGAGAAATTGATTAAACCGCAATCAATATTTTAAAACCTGTCAATATTTGCTGTCACTGGAGCCCTAGCATTTGAATGGAGGAACAGACTTGGAAATTCAACCATCAATATTTAACTAGCAGTGGATGGAATGGCTAATGGATGGTTAAAATAGCTGTGTGGGACAAATAATGGAAATTTGGAGGCTTGGCTATAGATTGATGGTAACAAACTATAATGTAGGATAGGGAACTATGTTGTCCATACCATGATTGAACATTCATTCTATTTCTAGTTTTATCAATGGAAGTTAAAAATAAATAAATGGCATTTCAAACAAAATATTGAAAAATATTTTTAACTAAAAAAAAGAAGATAAATCTCTATAAGCACAAAAGAAGAAAAACCCACCAACCAACCATAATCAAAGAATAAAAATGACAAATACTTGGAAGAGAATTGATTATTAGGAACCCAGCAAGCTACCTGTTGGTCGTTATTATTTATTTGAAATTCATCTAGCTAAATAACTTGATGGTTTAGTCCGTCGTATTTTAGCTTTATGGTTGTAGGATTAAAACTGGTCAACAGCTAATCGATTGTGTCCATGCTCCGGCAAATAAATAGGGTATTACTTACTTACTTTACCGCAAGAAACGACTTTAGCTTTTTTAAAAAAAATAAAATAAAAATTACAAATATTTGGAAGAAAAATGTTAATTAGGAATCCACCAATCTACCTGCCGGTCGTTGAACAGCTGCTGCGGATCCAAGTGCGATTCGTACATGTTGGTCGTTCGTGACATTAATCCAACCTTGGACAACCCGAAGTCAGTGAGCTTTATGTGTCCCATTGATGTAATCAACAAGCTGCAGGAGGTTAGAAATTGCGTTTGTTATTTTATTGCATTGGAATGCGATCTTTTAATAACTTGGCATAATGTAAGAAATTGTAATCTTCTACGATTTAGTAGAGTGCAGTTTTTGTGAAGCCAATAATATTATTTTGGTTACCTTTAAAACATTTTGCTGGTCTAGCATATTTAGCTTGTAAAACCTAACGATTTAAGGTCCAAAATTTGACATTTAAAAGTTCTTATGAGTAAGTTAACACCCATTAGTACTTGGATGACAAATTATCTTCTGATTGACATAAAAAACATCTGAACGCACAACATTAACTTTGAGGGTTAGATCAAGGTAAAGACCCAACTAAATAACACAATTATTGTTTAAACCAAACATTATAACCCACTTGTCTGGCTTCAAATCCCTGTGGACAACACCATAGTTGTGGAGATATTCGAGGGCCAGGACAGTTTCGGCGAAGTACATTTGAGCCACTTCGTCAGGCAGCACACATATGTTCTGTGGGGTGGATTGGATGAGTGGATATCGACATTTGTTTAGTCTAGTGGTTAAGTGCGTCGCCTTTCAGCCAAAAGGTTGTGGGTACAAAACTGTGGGTACGAAAAAAAATGTCCTTGGGCAAGGCACTTAACGGACATTGCCTGAACACAGCGGATTAAAGGCTGCAACCAAATTAAAGAAACATGTGAATCGTACACAACACTGCAATAGCTCCGGTAACCCGAAAAAAGAAAGTAAAAGTGTGAACTTATACAAATGACAAGTCAGCAAATGGATCACTATGGTTGTATTACATTTGGCTTCTTTGGTGGATTTAGTTTAAACAAAACGGTTTTATATTGAAGAATTCAAGATAACGACCTCATTTGGAAATTACTCTGTTTGATAGTTTAAACAAAAAATGTGTAGGTAATACCAATTACTGTGAAAACGGTCAAACAAGGTAAGTTGTTTCACCTTGATAAGTGACGCGACGTCTCCCCCTTCCACATACTCCATCACCATACACAGGTGGTGTTTGGTCTGGAACGAACAGTACATCGTCACCACAAATGGATTCTCCACAAATGTGAGGATGTCTCGCTCTGCAAATACCTGGGGGTGGAACACGTGTTATAATGTGCGTTTAGTAAATAAATCGAGTTTAGTATAGTTAATTTTTGTGCTTCTTCATTACAATAGAGAACCTGGTGGTGAAACAAGTGTTATAATGGTTATTTAGTAAATAAATTTGTACAGGTCAAAAATTTTTACATTTCAATACTCTTGTGAATCTAAAACAAATCAACTTAACATTTTATAATAAGAGTTTGAGAAATCAAATTGAAATGCTTTTGTAAAAACTTAGGTTCTGTGAATGTACTGATTGTTATGAAAAATATTTCAACAAATACTAAAAGCATTGAAAATACATTAAAGATAATACAAATTACCGTTTTTTTTATTACATTGCAATGGAATCTTTGGGTTATTTTCAACTAAAACCAGCAAAGCAAGAAAATGGTGGAAGAAGTATTCAAAATAATGGAGGACTGATAATGAAACTGGGTTTCAGTTTGTTACATCTGCATTATTAATACAATGTTGGAGCACAGCCATTTCATTATATGTGTTAATGCAAGGTTGGTTAAGTGCAGCTGGAATATCAGGGAACTAGATGATTTAGAAGTTGCAACATGCGGTATCAACTTACCTGCTGCACTTCATTGCGAAGTGCCAGATTATGTTTGTTGATTTTCTTCAGCGCAAATCGGTGAGATGTGTCCTTGTGCCGGACCAAATATACAGCCCTGGAAGAATGAAAGATTAAAATTTAATAAGCTTTCAGCAACAAATACTTATCCATGCAATCCACTCCAAAATAATGACTTATTCATATGCAAGATGGGTATACGCCAGCATTGATTTTTGCTTCACACAATATATGAAATATTAACATCACAAAACCCAGCATTTTAACCAAAAACCTACTATACAACAAGTCCTTGTGCCCAACCCATCATGGATCGAAACTTGGCTCGGTAAAAAAAGATAAAAAAATAAAAACATATTCTAAATGAAAAAAACGATCTTAGCATTTAGGTTAAAAATTTGGGATGCTAAAAATGCTAAAAACTTTAAATAAAATTCTTGGCATTAATCAAAACGTCAATTTAACAGTGAGATCAATTTATTTTAAATTGGAGATAAGTTATAAAATACATTTTTGTACACTAATGATTAATGGATTTTTTTTAATCTTTACTGTGGTGGGGTCAACATGTAAAGATTGTCGATGACCAAAAATTGTGTATACCTAAAGCAAGTTGCATGGAAATGACAATTAACTGCAGAATCTCACCCATAAGCTCCGTTACTGATGAGCTTTTTGACGATGAAATCTTCCTCGGATACTTGCTGTTGTGGTCGAGATGTCTCCTCAAGCTCGTCGGAATCACTTGATGATGATCGGACTTTCAGAATGTTCTGGAATTCATTGGATTAAATGTGTGGCTGGGATAGCACTTTAAATAAAGAAATTTACACAAAAATATGAGGTAAAAGGAGGGAAGGAGGGAATCTGCACACTAAAATAAGGATTAGGGCGTTAGAGTTGATTTTAAACATGAGGTTGGAGTAAGGATTAGTTCTGGGGTTGAGATTAGTGTTTAGAGCAGGGTTAAAACTAGTTTTAATAGTTTTGGTTAGCAATTTCTCTCCTTTTAGTGTTGCCCTAAAAATGATTATTAGGTGTGACCAAGATAATTGATTAACATACGCTCCTTTAATCAACATATGCTCACACACACACAGAAATGCAGACTGATGTGTGATCATTACAACACTGGACAGTATTTCAGTATTTTAATTCACACATATATCAACATAATAATGGTTTGTATTTTTATTCATTTATTTATTTATTCATTGGTTAATATTTTTTTCGCATAAAAAATTGTCACAGTAAAAGTTAATATCCAAATGAATAAGCATCATTTTGGTCTGATCCAAATATAATGGAGCTTTACTTGTACTAAGATGTTGATGATAGACTTGAGTTTACGACAAAATATATATTTGGAAAATGACATGGCACTCCGATTTTGTCACAACTTGCTCGTAAATCAGGGGAAAATTACATCCAACATTATGTCATTACGCATCCATAATAAGAGTGAGTACATTATCATGTTACAATTATTGTGTAAATATTTGTCGAAATAATGAAAACGTCAGAAGCCTCTTTAAAAAGTAATGATTTAGTGAATCATAGCAATCCCTTTTTGTTTAAGAGGATTTAGAAAATCATAGAATTGTGGGGCACTGTGGTATAAAATTTTAGTTTGTGACATTTTAGAATTACAATTTCATTATTAATCACTGACAACTGTTGATATCCAATGAAGTTACATTTCCTGAACATGACTATTGGAAGTGGTATGTTGTGGCTTATACTTCTGGTAAAAATTAATCATTCATTGATATTAATCGATTACATGTTTAATAGTGTTTAAGGTACAATATATTTCTTGTTGGCGTTGAAAAATGGTTATCAAAAATACTTTGCAAAATTTATTGTTTAGTTATATTCTGTGAACAAAAAAAAAATGAAAAGAGTTTCATTTTAATAGGTTATTTCCAATTTTTTTAATTGTGAAATAAATTTGCACATTGTCATATTTTATTAACCTTTAATTGTTTCAATTAAATTGATTTAACGTAATCATTCGATTCTTCATTCTAAAATAAAACCACTCTGTGCAGTGAAGACATTATAACTTGTGTGTAAAGTTAATACATCTGATACCCATTTACTCAGGGATAATATATTTAATTTATATTAACCTAATAATTTAACCTTTAATTCTAAAATAACTAAGACAATATACCTGGTAAAGTAAAAATTTTAAAGTTAATAGATTAATCTCCTATAATGAATAAATTATTTGACTCATTTTAAAATAACTACGTACAGTAAAACAATAAAACTGGTTCAGTTAGGTTAATAGATTACTCTCTTACAACGACCATTTTATTTAAAATTAAGCTATCAGTCACTGTGTGATCCAATGAGATTAATTATTGAACACAGTATGGACTGGTTGATCATAATTGGACGACAGTTTCCTGTCAAATCACCAAATCTTCGACTGGTTAGTCTAGTGGTTTAGTGCGTCGCCTTTCAACCGAAAGGTTGCAGGTTCAAAACTGGTCTCTAGCTAGTCAGTTGTGTCCTTGGGCAAGGCATTTAACGGACATTGCCTGATCCCAGCGGATTAATGGGTTCTACCAAATTGAAGGAACTTGTCTATCATATACAACACACTGCAATAGCTCTGGTAACCCGACGATGGGCCCGAGGTGATCTGACGATTGCTCGTGTGTTACCCCCTTGGTTTTCCCATTCACAGGGATAAACATGAATATCCTATATATTGCAATGAAAATTAAAGATCAAGCGAAGATAAACACCACGAAAGTCCATACGAACCGATGTGAGACCCAACTGTTGCACAATGTACTGTGGGATATCGGTTCCAATGCAACTCCTACTCTCCTTGGCCACATATTCCGCAGATTCCAACAACTGGTAGAATTCTTCGGGACTGAATTCCTGTGATTGAGATTCTTACCATTTTAAACTAATTTTGTGACATCAAGTTAAAATAACCTAAAATAACATTTTCATCAATAAAGGGTACATTGAAAAGAAAATATTAACAGAAACCCAGTGGCAAAATCTAACAATTCACATTTGTTTTTAAGAAAAAATTGATGATACTTGTATACCGCCAACATTAAGAGAATAAATATAAAACAAAATATCGTGGTGAAACCCCCATCAGTGCTGTATGCATCGTGCGAAAAGTACGAATACATTGCTAAACAATTACAAACATGTCTTGCTTGTACAGTTTTGTTAATATTTTTGTTGCCACAGTCAGAAGTATGTTGTTTATTTTTCACAATAAGTCTCGATAAGAATACATGTAATTGCTATAATAATATAGTTAGAACATGCTGGTAGTTGGCATTTGTTTTTATTTGTCCTGCAGTTTTATTTGAGTAATCAGGTTACTAGACTTATGTAACACAAATATGTACTAATGAGCTATATTGCTGTTTAATATATTAGCTATTGCATGTATTATTAGAAAGGTGGATTAGGCTTCTTAAAATAGGAATTGGGAAAAACAAATAATATGCTTTGGGCTATGACAACACGCTACAAGATTTGTAAGTTTCAGATTCTGGCATAACCTGAAATGCCACTGTTTGAAATACATTTTACAACTATTTATAAACTGAACGTGAGAAAAAGATGACACATTACGTAAGGACTTATCAACTATATATTACAGCCAGTAGCAAATAAATCTACTGAATTTAATATTATTACCGCTAATCATTTATTCAAGAATCGTTGAAGTTTATTCAACAAGGACTGAATTAAAACTCAACAAGGAATTTGTAGAGCGAGTCTGAATGGTATATTTGGATTGGCCCACTTACCAAGCACTCCAGTAGCCTGGCTGGTCGTGCTACGATCATCATGAACTTTTTCACAAGTTTCATCATCCCGCCGCTACCTCCAGTGGATTTCTCATGAGCCTGTGAGCAGGGACCACTATTCATATATGATATTCATGGGTGACAAACCATGGTTTAAATGGGCTATATATAGAATAGGAGATTCATGTTTATCCCCGTAAATGGGATAACCAAGGGGGTTCAACACACGGGCAATCGTTATATCACCTCGCGCCCACCGTCTGGTTACCGGAGCTATTGCAGTGTGGTGTGTATGATTGAGACATTCCTTTAATTTAGTAGAACCCATTAATGTGCTGGGTGCACTGCAATGCACTAAACCACTGTTCTCCGATATGACATGTACATCAGTGCATTAAAATCAAGTAAAAGTTAAATTGTGAACAAATTAACACAAAAATGCACAAATGCATTTTGATCCCAATTATACTACTCACACTGGCAAAATGTTCAAATGATATGTTAGTTAATAGTTCTAATATTCCTTCACTATAACAACTGACATAGTACTATAAGAACTTACAATTCCTATTAAAAATACACCCACAATATTTAAGTACTACTATCTTCATTTCCTATAAAACCAGGTGTACATGCAATCAACCCACCTCCTCAATAAGTTTCTCCAGGTTTTCCGACAGCTCAAAGAAGTATCGTGCAGTTATCCGATTCTCCTGCGACATTTGCAGACAGGAGCGCGCCATTTTCACCACTTGGTTGTGCACGAAACTCCATGCGGCATCCGACACTGGGGTCTGACATCCTTGCGAACACGTGTCGATGAATTGCTGCGTTGAATATTATCTGTTACGTAGGTTTATTTATGTAATTAGGTTACTAGAGATGAATTGCTGGGTTGAATCTTATTTGTAACGTAGGTTTACAGCTTTATTTGAGTAATTAGGTTACTAAACTTATGTAACACAAATATGTGTTAATGGGCTCTTTTGGTCTTCTCTGCTTCTTTTACTGTACATCACTCTATATTACTGTAAATGCTGTTGTTGTTTGTTATGTTGAATTCTGATGTCAGTTCTGATGTATTTAAAAATAAACTTAAAACTTGTGACGTCGGCACTAGTTCATGCAACCAAAGAATATTTGTATGGTCGTGCGGCCAAATAGTTACCGCGACCGATACATATATAACTTACATACAAAAAACGGTTTTAGCAAGAAACTAAGCCCAGTAAAAACTCAGACAAATATAATAATGGGAGACGCCAAAATCTTGGGAATATTTCCACCTTAAGTTTTTCCTCCATCTGGTCGACGGCTTTGGGGAAGCGCTCTCTGTACACGTTGTTCATCATGAGGACCCCAGAGTCATGCGATACCGGGGTCCGACCGGGGCTCAAGCTGCGTGATCGGGGGCGGAATGGACTACGACATCCACCTGAGGTAATAGACCACTCTTTAATGATGTTAGGAGAATTCACTTTTTAAGAAACCAGAGACATTTAAAGATTAGAATTTAAATTGATGTCACTTTAGGCTTATCATTTTAATATTATACCTTTTATTATATTTCAATATTTTTATACTTTTATTAAAAGGAAATGGCGTGCTAAAGTCAAATATATATCTATTGCTTGGAAAAAACGACTTACTTTGCAGTTTATTAATTTGAAAGAAAAGCCTGAAAGAAAGTGCAAACACAAGCATTGCATAATTAGGATAGGATATTCAAGTTTATTCTCCATAAATGGAAAAAACAGGGGGGCTAACACACGGGCAATCGAATAAAACCTGAATTGCAGTTAAAATTATCATAAAGTCACAGTTATGTCACGCAATTTTTCCAATCCAAGTCTTACCTATATCATCCTCATTGATGCTTTCATTGGAACAGAAATGTCGGGATAGATAGGTGAGTTGGTCATCTGTGGGTTGGGAGGGCAACTGGTGCAAGCGGTCCTGT
>CH003203.1:778203-846358 GCA_000149265.1 Ciona savignyi
ATTCAGGGCAACTGGTGCAAGCGGTCCTGGGGGATTAATAGATGTGAGTGTCCGGATCAATATTCACATCATCACTGTGTCTGTTCATTGTGTGGCTCTTGCTGAGCGACATTTTAAACAGTCAATGCCACATGTACAATATAACATCATAATGAAATATCAGGGTGAAAAACCATCCAATTTTGAGAAAGTAAGAATATACTCGCTTGTGAAAGCTTACATGAGTAACGAGTAAATCTTTTAACAAAATAAAATAAAACATGTTAAAATAAAATGTGTTTAAATAAAACGGTCGCAAATAAAACGTGTTATAAAATGTATAATAAAAATGGTCACAATAATGAGGATTTGTTTTTTATTCTCCTATGTCAGTTAAATATAAAATGGTTGCGATTAAAATTAATTGTTTTTTATTTGCGAGAGTAAATTCTTAATCGCACGGCATGCGTCACGAGAGTAAAAATTTATTCCTGCAAATAAAAAGCAATCAATGTTTACCGCAACTGTTTCTACGCGAGTGTTCCTAACATGGATTTTTAGTCCTGAACATGAATTCAAGCATACACACTAGAAAAGCGCTCCATTTATTATGACTGGCTAATTATCAAACATTAAGAACGACAATTAGGTGTAGCGGGATTATTAAGGCTTCTAATCTATTATAAACCTATTATAAATTAAAGCTTTTACACAGTGACTATTTCATAACGTGATCTGCAAACTTGGACAAAAGTAAAGAATGGACCATTTAACACTGCCGTACAGTTAAACACCAGACCAGTGCTGCGAACAATTTATGATCAGGGGACAAAATTATTTCATTCTTAGACTGGGGAGCCAAGTAATCGAGCCGCCACTCACATATAGTTTGTCACTTTTGATAAAAATATTAAAGAAATACAGTTTATTACTGGGTAAAACTAGAAAGCACTATTGCGTCAAGCGACACACAAAAACATGTCGTCAAAATCCGTTGGGCCGGATTTGACCCGCAGGTCGTAGTTTGCCCATGTATGCACAAGACAGTGAAATTTATTTGCATGAATCTGTTGACTGAGAAAATATTGGTGAATGCAAACTATAATAACAATGATTGGTTGTCACTTATGACAATCAGTGTAACTGTACAGTTAGTGCAAAAATACATCCCATTACCAGTGCTTATCAATAATTGATTATTTAGTGATTTTCGATCGAATCAAGTTTACAACTACAATTGAAATCATGTTTTGCTAAATATGACAAATTGTCAGCTTCGCATAGAAAATATCAAATTACTTTGCAAATAATTAGATTTAAAGACATGTGATAAGTTTAAAATGTTTAAAAGATATTGGCAAAAAGTTTTATTTCTGTGTTGTTCACGAAATAAAAGTAAATTACAAATGCGTCAAGCTGTCATAAAAAACAACTCATTAGAAAATATGAATAAAAATAAAAGAGTTGCTTTAGCCCAATAACCTTTTTCAAAGAAATCCCCAAAAGTTCAACAATCCCACTAAACCTAGTGATCAGTCTCATTTACACATCACATCAAAATGAAGGAAACAATCAGAGTTGAATCTACTGGGGATGTTGGCTAATATGGTTTTAATATGCAGTGGAAAGCAAATCATGGCGGGCAAATTCCCGGCAAACCCAATAATATGTGCATGATGACCGTTTCTCAGAAAGTGTGGTATAGTACAGTGCTTCGCAACCTTATTTTACTTGATATTTAAAAACCTGCTTAATTTTGAATGCACATTGCATTCTGTAATAAGAGTCTGATAGCCTTAATATTCAAATTTGCAAAAACTCAAATTCTTTTTATTTTAGTAAAAACTGTGTTTAAAAAATAATATTTTCCCGCGGCACACCTAGCATTGTCTTGCGACACACTGGTTGAGGAACACTGGTACAATATACATGAATATATTACTGTCTTGGCGGGGCGCGAGATGATCTAATGATTGATGTGTGTTAACCCCTTTGTTTTTTTCCATCCACAGGGATAAACATGAATATCCTATCCTAACTATAGTGTTTTAACTTCATTCAATAGGAATTTAAAATTAAATTTATGATTATGCAACAGGCGGATGGATATACATGATAAGTGACATTGCTCCAAACTATTTTAATAAAAAAAATGACACGAGAATGTGCATTCTGCCATGCCTAGCACTGCTGTGAAATGGCACAAATGCATTTCTAATGAGGGTATTAACATTGGGCTATAATTAAGGTATTATCAAATTGAAGCTTTGTATTACTAAGTGGTGGCTAAGAGGGATTTAAAAGCATAATGCAATTAAATGCTAAGCTGATTGCCAAGTTTAAGTAAATATATCAAATATAAGAAAAATTGTCAAACTAATATAATCAAAAGATGATGTATATATAAAAACACATTGTTATAATATATTTTACCCTGTTATAATATATTTCAGTATTTTTAAATACCCTGGCAAAAAATATGCTATGTGATTATAAAAGCAGGGTCCCTAACTGCATTTGGTGCATTTTATAGGTAGTTTGTATCTGCAAGCATAAACGCATGGGTCACATGTTTATTACACAATATATGTTGTTGTCAGATATGTGCACACCAGGTCCATGTTATCCAACGTTCCAAAAAGTTTTAACCGGACTGCAATAGTCTTACTTCTGCAAGCATAAACGCACAGCTCCCAAAATTAATAAAACAAAACTTCTTTTCCATTTTTCCAAATGGGACCCATTTTTTTCAAATTTCCTGTTTTTTCAAAATAATTTTAAAAAGCAACGTTCTATCTTGTTATCCATGTTCATTAGGCTTACACGGTATATGTTATTGTTAGATAAGTGCATGGAAACCCACAATTAAAGCAACGTTCTAACCTGTGAGGAGCAGGCTGACGATGAAAGAACTGACGACGGGGTGTTTGTGCCGTAGCCACTAGAGGGCAGGGAGGTGACGGACCACCGTCTGCCCTCCATGGCGGCGACGAATTGTCGAGGCTTCACGTACGCTGGGGCGAAGGAGAAATGGCCCGGTTGGTTGTTCGGGGATATGTTGCGGGGGCTGTCCATGGGGCTGCTCAGTCCTGGGTGGGTGTGGGGGTTGAGGGGGAACTTAAAAGAAGGGAAATCGGGAAGGAGGGGAAACCGCACACTTAACGGATGCTAAATAAAAATTACGGAAGCTAGTTTTAACCCTGCCCTAAACACTTAATCTCAACCCCAGAACCAACTCCAACACCATGTTTTAAACTAACTCTAATGTTTAAATATTTATTTTAGTGTGCAGTGTCCTTCCCGCTTTCCCTCCTTTTAGTTTTTCCCGGTTGAGGTATTTAACAGAAATAAAATGTCATTACATAACCCAACTACCAACCAACATTTACCATACACATTTCATTTCATTCAAATGCATGAAACTAATCATCTACAATGGTTGATAAAAGAGCATTAAGTCAAAATAATAATTAATACTTTTTTTTGCTTAGAATATCTGACAAATCCATAGATAATGCCATGATGTTTATATTGCTATCTAAAGTAAATTACAATTTGAAACTATTACACCAAAACTAGATAGATACTCCAGCCAGAGGGTCATACTATTAACCACTCCCATAAAGAGCAACAAGTTTATTTAAAAAAAAAGAAGAAAATATCCAATGGATAGAAGAGAATGGTGGACAGATAACTATGACAATTTGTGCAGATTTATGGTGAATTTTAAAAGGAAACACATTTTTTTTGAAGTTCCACGTTTACCTTGTGGCAGCAAGCCAGGTGAATGAGGTCTAGTGGGGGAGGCAAGCAGTGTGTTGCGACGTGCTGAGCTATTCCGTGGCCTGTAATGCAGCAGCTTGTATGAATAATGCAGCTTGTAAGCTATTGAAGTAATGATAAAAAACAATAGCATATTCGACTTGTGCCAAAAGTGCCAAAAATATACTAATTTTTGTGCCTATGATGGTCATTTTAGCAATCTGTCCTATTTGCAAAAAATCAATTCTTTCTACAACAACAGAATTATCCATTAACACGTGTCACAGAATGTACAAAATATAAAATCCGAGTCAGAATTTGCTCAAATAAAAAACTAATTAATGTTCATTCTGTCAGTTTTCTATTCAACTTGAGTATATGAGAATAAAAAAACAAATCCTTATCATTGCGACCATGTTATTATACACATTATAACACGTTTTATTTAACATGTTTATTTTATTTTGTTTAAATATTTAATCCCATTACTCGCGTGAAAGATTTACTTGCATGAACTTCCACACGCGAGTGAATTTTTACATGCCCGAAATTTGATGAATTTTTGGCACTAAAAATTAATGGATATACAACTGGTCCAGATGTACAACTTACAGATGCCCATCTTCCAATTCATTCTGCGGCAGCTTAGCAATATTAAGGTGAAGAAACTTAACCAACTTGTACTTCATTGTGGAACTTATAATTCGAACCTACATCATCATAAACTCCTAGTTACAAACGACAAAATATAATAATCAAGGACAAAAATATTACAAGGACAAAATATAATAATCTTTCAAAAAAACCACAATGCTATGGTAAGCACAATCTGTTTTCTAATTAATTTCGTTACAAACAATTTCCTTCTCTTATATTGATTAACACAGTATTGCTTTCTACTCATAACATTGCCTGTGTATCTACTACATCAACCCAACATTGGATGGCCGATTTGACTAATGGTTTATCCATTGTGTAGTCTTACAGCAAAATATCATATGTATTCCAGTAAAGTAAATTCAACATTATGGTTGTGCAAACCATAAAACTACAAACTCATATTACAGTTCTACCATGCTTAATTGTTTGATTTTTAATTTTTACTTTCAAGTTCTCACTTAATTCAAAGGTAATTTAAACTTGGCTATATGACTTACTTATGTGGCTGATTAAGAGAAAACTTCAAAATCAGACTTGACACTAAACACTTAAGAAAATGACGTACATAAATATATGATTTACATATGATATGTAAATATCACTGGCTGTTACACAAGCTCTCCAACCTTGATAAAAAAAATGTAAAATACATAAGAAATTCACTGCCAAACTGTTTTCAGTAGTGCTGCTGGTACTAAAACAGACATGCTTAATCTTTTATGGCTGTATTCCATCATATTAAAATAATTTGATGTGTTTTAAAGATACTATTTAACAAGTTTAATAACTACAAATAACCAAAATACAGCTGACCATTTTGCTCTAACATTGTTAGAAGTCAACAAAACATTAGAAAGACCACTTAGAGTAATGTAGGTATATTTAGGAAATAAACTACACAATCTAGCCTTATTTAAGTTCAAGGAAAGTTTATCCACTTAACTCTGTCATCCTGTCATTAATGCATCTTATACTAATCCGATTTCATACTAAATGAAGGGCGAACTAGTTGCCTTTACACTGAACTAGACATGCGTCGCGTGTGTCCTATAGTCGCCATACGAACCGACCATCCAATCGACCTATTTTCACACCACGAAGACGAGGGCAGGAGATACTATTGTCCGATGGAACACATTGGACACAGGGAGTTCGTATTGGTTAAACGGAACGATTAGTCAATGGATCGTTTAAACTGTTAAAAGGAACGGCAAAGAAAGAGTGAAAGCAAACTAAACGTTCGTGTGCGAGCCGCTTTAATTCGCAGCCAAAACAATCAACGTATTCGTGGCCCTAAGGCTTACTTTACAACTGAGGTAAAAGTTTATTTAATTCGTTCATTTTAAACACGCGACTTAACTCGTAATGATAAATACATCGAGTAGTCATTGGCGCACAAACAAACAGAAACACTTTTTAATAGAAGTTAACTCGATGTGCATACAACATACGTAATAAGTTACACATACCTACACTCGTTCAGTGTTGCTACGCATACATTAAAGACGTGACTTTCCATAACGTATTGGAATCAATGGAAGTTAAATTGCTTCATTGATTTCCTATTGACTTTAGTTTCGCATCAGACATGGAAATATGGTTCTGGAATTTACCACCAAACCTTATGAATATCGTCAGAATACATATTTATTCTCGTCTCACCACTTAGCTTTTGAAAACAGTCTAGTTAAAAATACAAGTTTATCGGTATAAACAAAATTAATATTTAAAAGTGGGTCTGTTTTAACCATTTAGCTTCTTTTATATTATTACTTTCCTAAAATTATTGCATGGCTTTTCGGGGAAAATAATAATTTGCGCAATCATCTATTGCGATAACAGAAATTATGTCGTGCAAAACAATCGTGTTAAAATGGGTCACATTTGTTGGAATTTTCTAGGAACCGATATGTATGTAGAAACAGTTTTAATATTTTATACCATGCTTTTTGGACAGTGATATACTTTTGTAAATGAATGGGTATATAAGAACATTGCTTGCATAGAAGTATATTTAACATGATGTACTTCACACTGATTAAACAAAGCGCGTAAACAACTACGGGTTAGTTATCAACCCCGTTTGCCTATATTAATCCATCATTTGTTATTAAAAGTTATTGAAACAGTAACCCCGCTGTTTTATTGCAGGCCAATCTGGAACGAAGTTTGGCCGACTACTCGTATTACAGGGTCAATTGAGTACGTGGTCAGCCCACCATCATTCAAACGTTAAATAAATAATTCAGCCTCTTTATCCTGTTTATAAAGTGGCGACCGCAAGGTAATCACGAAATGATTGGACACAACGATTATTTAATAGCTTATTGCGAACGGTTCTTGGCCAATATAGATAGATTTTACCAAAAAAACACGGATATATAATTTAAAAAAGGAATATTAAAAAAGGCATAACTACAGTATTAAAAACCAGTCAAAAAATAACCACATATAAAAAGAGATGGCTGGTTGAACAGTTTAAAAAACATAGAAGGCTTCTCATAACAGGCGTGGTAGTCACGCCATGCAAATACCTGGATTAATAGATAGAGGTCTATACCATAGATAGAGGTTTATTACGAATTTTTAGTGACGAAATAATCCGATGTTGGAAAAAGGAAACATGGTTAGGAAATGACGTCAGGAGCGAGAGATACGAGTGGTAGAATGGTGGGAAGTTTAAATGTCGCGCTCCCATAGCGGTTTTCACTGTGACGTCGAGAAAGAGTTTTCACACCCGCAGTATTGAACACATGTCGGTAATGAAATGAAGAAAGCGATGATAAATTTGGTGAGAATGGTCAAGCGAAGTACACGATTCAATATCAGCGACTTAATGTGGTAAACGTCCTTCAACACGACATTATGCTTATATATTATGGGTGAGTCATCCTAACAACGCGGGAATCGATAACATTTTAAAGAGGTTATTGCAGCGATACTGTTTGGGAACTTAGCAATAAAAAATTGATTTGATTATTTCATGTATGTAGAAGTACGAACAATACAACTACAAACTCGGGATATAATTCTCGTTTTTTCCCCATGGGTAGGTAAACAATGGTATTATAACATAGACAATGTCAATGTTAAATAACCTCGTGCCCATGGGCCATGGTTGGGTTACCACAGCTATTGCAGTGTATTAAATACGATAGCACAATGCTATAGTTTTCAAGTGCTACGCGGTTATTGTAGCATCTACACGCGTTTTCTCTTTAAATATTACTACCCCGTCTATTGTATTTGATTTTTATACATATTTTTTTTCGTTTGCTATTTGAAACGAAAAAGAAACTCAAAACCCCTTATCGTACCATATACTATTATAAGATGGTGGTCAAGTCAACGATATAACTAACATACTAGAGCGTTAAAAATAAATTAAACTTTTCTTAGTTAACCACTGCAGTGTACGATTGTTTACAGCACATTTTCACCAAAAATAGCTTTAAGATGTAGATTATATAAATCTCGTGCTTTCGATGTGTACTGTGAGGTCATAATCGGATTCAAGGTAAGAAAACGTGTTTCATTGCATTGTTGCAATCGAGCAAAACAACGGGAAATAAAGTTCGACTTGTTCACTCGATATATATAGGTAAAACAGATAAAAATAACTTATTCACCCAAATTTCTCCTTTTTTTCTCAAACTTGAGCTAAAATATCTTCCTACCTGCAAAGACTACAAACACGGAGAAAAATAACAGTTTTTCCGCGGCAAACAAAACTAATTTTTGATTTCCACTCAAAAAGCTTCTTTCTACTAACTTGTACTAAGTCTGGTGGAAAAGACGTCTAAATGTGGGGAATAAAAGCATAAACTACTATAACTTAGTTCAATACATGTAAAACTAATCTAATCTAAGGGATTCGTATTTCATTCCTAACTCACACTGATACAGGTTAACTCCGCACATGGTATTTAATTATGCTAATGCAAATGAATTGGAATTTAGTCACGACTATTAACAACGATTTTCGATTTCCGGACATCGCTATTGGCCCGGCGTGTAACAGGTGTTTGGACCGGGAATCGATGATCGGGATTTATGCCTTTTTCACCGGCAAAACTGGATTCATCTATTATCATTTATCGCCACCCAGTGACAAAAAATTCGACGGTTTAATTCCGCTAGTGGGGGAAAACACCATTCTGATCACTAGCTCCGTTGGTGGACAAATTTCAAGAGAGCAATTGACAAAATTATAGCGCAAGATGGCGCTGCAGAGTACGCTCCGAAATGAGGTATTGTTTCACTGGATTGGGTTTCAATATCATTTTATCACCAGCTGCTAACAAGACGTTGGCCAATCAATAAATGATCAGATACAGTTTGTGTTTGAATAAAACAACAACTGCGTAATATACCACATGCACACATGTGCTTTAAAATAAGTTGCCGTAAAAACACGATATATAAAACAGCACGCTATGCCTAATTAAATATTTTAATGTTTTTTATCGCTGCCCTGACGGTCTGGTGTGTATGTGTGCGTGTGTGTGTAATCACAAACGCAACCATGCACACAAAATACTGGGTTGTGATCAGAATTTGTATAAACAACAAACTAAAGCAGAATTTACAAATATACACAAAGTGTGGGAATCGTGATTTGACCGTTCACCCGATATATACTGACGGAAATCTATTGATGGAAAATAAAAGCGAATTTCGTGCTGGAAACGCAAGTCAAAAAGCAGAAACGTAGTCAAATGGGACGGACATGGGTTATCCATGTAAGAAACGACATCTACAACTGCATGAGCATATTTAGGAATGCCACTGTCGGAGCTATATTACAGTGCGTTTATTATTTGATTAATATAATTTTAACCTTGTGCGGTCGTGTGCCCGAATGGTATACCGGCTTATATACAAAACCGGTTCCTAGTCACCAGCCCATCCTGGGTTCAAAACTTGGCTCGGTAAATAAAAAATATAGATAATTTTAACCGATGCGTTCAACCACAATGAACGATGCAGACGACATCATAAGCCGACCTGCACAGTGAACCACATACATCCGTGATTGAATTACTGTGCTGCTTATAAAGTGTGGGGATGTTCTATAATGACCTTCTGCCCTGGACAGCTGGTCGGAGGTGCGTTCAAAAAGGATTTGGGGGACAAGAAAGAGATAATTCCGCATGACGTTGATTGAATTTCACACATTTGACGCTTAATGAACAGAATACAACGACAAAGAACGTCATCAACAATCGATATTATGCAACAAAACATCACTTACGATGGAGTGACGCTGTTCCTTCTTGATATATTCAATTCTTTCTGTCAATCAAAGCGAGGTTAATTAACAATCGTACAATGAAAATCGACCGGTTGACTTACGAAACTGGAGTTGAGAGACGGGTCGGATTTGCCCAGTTTGCTCTTGCGCATGCGCACTAGATTGCTCGTGTCGCTGGAGAAAGACATCTGCGAATCGATGCTGGAAAACATGGAGTCGCGTCGGGGGCTCTGGAACTTGCCTGGGGATGCATGTGTCGGTTATAGGAGTGGTACATACAACCACACAGCACTATTTAAACATTGATGGGAGTAATATTACAACGCACTGAGTCAAATACACGTAAAACTGATTTAAGTAAATAGTATTTTATTTTGAAAAGCGAACTAGGGCCTGTAGATGCTAGGTATAATAATGATGTTATTTGAATCTGTTTGGTGACACGGTTTATATCATTATTATCTCCACATAGCAATTACTGAGAATTTGTGCATCATTGATATTTTGTTTACATGTAAAACGACAGAGTAATGACGTACGTCACAATTGATTGGCGAACCACAAGAAATGTTGTGACAAACCAAAAACTAGTTCAATATATGAAATGCGATTGGAGAAAAAAAAACGATTTACAATAAGTAAGGACTTTTCACATTCCAGAGTTTAGGGGAATATACAACTGACAAAGAGGCAACACTAAAAGGAGGGAAAGATGGAAAGAGGGAAACTACACACTAAAATAAGAATTATGACATTAGAGTCAGTTTTAAACATATGGTTGGGGTTAAAGTTAGTTCTGGGGTTGATATTAGTGTTTTGGACAGGGTTAGAATTTAGTTTCCGTAATTTTAGTTTGGAGTTTTCCTTTCCTCCTTCCCGCTTTCCCTACTTTTAGTGTTTTCCCTGACGGGTTCACCACACAATATCCATTCGTTCCAGTAGGATACATCACAATATATAGGTTGCATTTCAATCAAAGGTGAAAGCACATACGCCCAAGAGGAAGTAATTACATTTCTTTAGCTCTGCAGCCGCAAATGCAGGCAAGCGAGCTAAAAATATCAACTTTATTACAAGAGTGCTGACGGATTAATAGCGGTATTACCGGTGAGTGGCGTGGCATTAAAAGGCGTTGTTGTGCTCCTTTTTAGGGCCCCAAAGGACAGGTTTCGAAATTAGACTTTCTTAATTGCCTCTTACCTGCACTACCCTTCTCGCAATAACGAGAAAATCGATATGCGTTGACGAAGCGTCTAAAACAGAGCTAAGTAAAAGCTGGCGGTGAAAGTTGCAGTGCAGTTAGCACTTAAAACCGGCGACTTACATAGTTGTGTAGATATACACTTTATATTGGCCCGTTAAATACACTTTATACACGACCCGTTATACGCTTTATACTCTTTATACACGGCCCACAGTATACACTTTATATTGGCCCGTTATACACGTTATACTCTTTATACACGGCCCGTTATACAACAGTTTATACACGGCCCGTTATACATTTCATACACGGCCCACAGTATATACGGGCACAGTTTCCACTTTAAGTAGGACGTTTATAAAGGTTACGCTATTGTTGAGTAACAATGATAAATCGACAGTGACATCCATTAGATGAGGTGCATCAGTATTTATGACGCCACAAAGAAATGAATGTTGCGTTATAAAAATAGTTTTGGTTTCGACAACTGAACTACCTTTACTGTAGGTTTGTAGCAATAGATTAAATATGTTATGTTTATAATACGTATGTTATTAAACACATAACATCCAATAAAGTTTTGAGAAAACAAACTTGTTCAGGTACATCAGTTAAGAGTTATTAAAGAGCGAGGTTTGATATTATCTAGAAATACAACGGAGGTTCGACACCGCTGTATTATATCGTTTATATCGCAGATCGATTCGACGTAGGCGAGTCTAATTGCCGAGGGCATCCTAAGGTCGTCGCTTGCGTCACTTACAGTCGTTATTAGCAACGAGAAACCAACTAATTATCATGCTTGTGTGAAAAGCAATCGCATTAAATAAGAAAAGTTAATTTTTGTGAAGCTAGAATAAAGGAATAAAATACACTGTAAGTGGGGCAGCTAACGCTAATTTGTGTAGGAAACTCATAATATTACAAAACTATGTCTTTTTAAGTAAACCAATCGGTTTGAAACTGGATACTTTGGAGCATAACTCTTCATTTTAGGGAGTTTCGCAATAGTGCTTTACTACAAAACATCTCAAAATGATAAGTTTTCCGTCAGATTTTATTTATCTTTTCTACTGTAATGAGATACGTTGTAAGGGCAATTATCGACACGGATTCATGGCGTTAAACGACAATAACACCACAGCAGTGCTCCATTCATTTATGATATGCGTATTAAGTTCGGTGGAAATAGGTGTAGATGTATAAGACAACGTTACGGGTGAAGGAAGAAAAACAAAAGCGAGGATGATTGTGTGGAAACGCCCATTTAATACAACACTCAGAAATAATCTACGCGATCTGCAATCATTCACTGATAATTGACCAACTTAATAAGAAAAGTTCTATTTGAGCTTTTTTACGTAGATGACATTATAAATCGATACAGTACGCACGAAGTTGATATCGATTTGATAGCACCGCCCTAATGTTTAGGTAACTAATCACTTCCGGTAAATTGACGAAACGAGCAAGCTTGCCAAAGTGTGTTGGATAAGCTTAACACAGGTGATTACAGAACAAACTAATGCTGCATGTGCGGTCAATACCACGCATTCAATTTACACAGAGCAAACAATGTAACAAAATACAGGGACACAACATTTCAAGACTATCGGCATGTTGGTACATGCTTGACAAGGTGTGAAAATATCTTAAATATTTCAAACGAAAATATACTGAAAAGATCAGTGATACTAAATGATCCTCTACACATGGCTGCTAAGTTATTTTTTTTCATTTTGAAATCGAATAATATGAATTTCTAATATTCCAAGCTAAGGACAAGAATTACCAATTTACATAGTTAATGAAATGAATTTTGAATTATTGTCACCTTCTCTCAGATGTTTCACTGTTAATGAATCCACTGTGAAATGGCATTTCTATGTTACCGATTCCTTTAGATCAGTGCTTCTCAAATGGTGCGCCACAGGGGTTAGCTAGGTGCGCCACACTTGCATTTCGTAAATTTACGACAGAGTGTGCATAGAACATAAACTACTAAATGGTTAGTGTCTAGTTCGTTCTTTTCCATTATAATAATAGTTCTACATTAACTTCCGAGAAGCAAGAGCGCTCAAGAAACAGTAATTTCGTTGTGTGGAAAATTCGGTGATGAAATTATTTAAATTAAACTTTTAATTTTACATATTTTCCTAAATTTTATGAGTATTTAGCATATTGTTTTGACTCCCCGTGCAAAGTGCGCCCGTTCGTTTGTTAATTAGTCTCGGGTGCGCCACGAGGTCAAAAAGATCAAGAACCACTGCTTTAGATCAATTGTTCGTTCGCAAGTATAGATTCAAGAACAATATTTGAATACAACACTACGCGTGGTGACGCACAAAATACGAAGTATCCGAACTCACTTATAGATGGCGATGTCAAACTAGCGAGGCTGCCACGCCGTGCGATCGCTTGGTCGGAGAGCTGACGTTGGAACATGAGGCCCCGGGGCACGCAGGTAGCAAAGTCGTGCACCGACGCTGAGGTATGCATCGGGCTTCTGCTATCCGGGGAATACGATAAAGAATACTCCGAGTCCACCTGAAATGTTAAAGGTTTGACGTATAAGCGATTTGTGTATTGGTTTTCGCCCAATATTGGCTTAAAAAAACATTAAAAGTATTGTTTATGTTTGTGCTATTAACACGGAAAATTAGAGTTATAATAAAAGCGCCGTCTCTACTTATAAACCTACATTACAAGTATGACCACGATTGTGATTATCAAGTTTTTCCACAAAAATAGAGAAAATCTTTAAAAACATGAATACGCTATAGCACTGCACAAGCAGAATAAATTGATGGGTATGGTATGCAGTAGGTACGGTGGCGTTACACATTGCACGAAAAACGAAGAGCAATTGAAGTAAAGATCCCAATGGTATTGAACCTGGCTTAAGTGCAGCACTTACATCGCTACTATGGCTTGGTGTGACTGTTATAAGTGGAACTGATCCAATCGAATTCCTCAAATCGAGTCTCAGACGTCGTCTATTCGCAAGTAAGGAATGCGTTGGACTTAAACTACAAGCTATCGTCGGAGGGCTATCTAACTGACTCAAAACGACGCTGCCTAACATTATGGCTGTATTTGAGCAATGAAAGCAAGGGCCACATATGTTGACTAATACAATGCACCCTTATTATGGCGGCACCTGTTCCATTCCAATCAATAAGCTGCAAAAAAATTGAAGTTAGTCTGCCACCATTCGATTGGACAGAACATTTACATAACAGATGTGATGTAGAAACTGTAAAGAAACCTAGTATTCCTTAAGTTTAAACTGTCTTGTTCATTGTGCTTAACATTGCCAATTCAAGACAAGAAGACAGAAATTAAGTTTTCCTTCCATTAACTTTTAGACTGCCTTGTTAACTGTGCTCATCAACGATTAATTCAAGAAGACAGAAACTTAGTACTGCTTTCATTAATGTTTAGACTGACTTGCTCACTGTGCTCAACAATGACCAATTCAGCGAAAATTGCAAAACAAATAAATAAGGCTTTGGAATGGCTGTGCCTGCATTGAATGATAATGCGTCATAAAAACAATTCAAATGACAGGACATAGTGTGTAGGAGTGGCAACTGATTAGCAGTATGACGGACCGGATAGACCATCCTTTATAACTAACGACACACTACTACACAAGATTTAAGAAGTTTGTGATTTAATTCAAAGAATAATAAAAAGCAGAAAAGGCTGATGCAGTAAAAGAGGATTGGATATGCTGGTCCAGTTGCACATTGGGACACAGCATACAAAGGATAGGATGGGATATTCATGTTTATCCCCGTGAGTGGGAAAACCAAGGTGGTAATCGTCAGATCACCTCGCGCTCGCGCCCGCTGTCGGGTTACCAGAGCTATTGCAGTGGGTTGTGTATGATTGACATGTTCCTTTAATTTAGTAGAACCCATTATTCCGCTGGGTTCAAGCAATGTCCGTTAAGTGCCTTGCCCAAGGACACAACTGACTAGCTAGCTACCAGTTTCGAATTAGCAACCCTTTGGCTGAAAGGGGACGCACTAAACCACCAGACTAATCTGTCGGATAAAGACAGGTTTATTTCACCCTGAAGGTGGCCATACTGTAGTAAACAACTAAAATTTGTGTGAGTACAGTAATGCATCTCTTGTATTGCTTTAGGGCTGTTCTCTTATATATCAGAATATGTAACCTACCCATTACTACATGTACCAATATAGTAAGTTTACATAATACTGATGGAATACACTGAGTTTAAAAACAATAAATACTATTAGTTTTTATATATATATACCAAATATATAGGCCTAGCAGTTTTGGTTATATAAAAAAACGGATTGATTTGAAAGCCAGACATGCTCCCATTAAGCACATCTGCATGCATACCAGGAATTTAAACATTTTAGTAAAGTCAGTTTTAAAAAGTGGTCGGTTACTGGGTTCTTTGCCCCGTTTTCCCGGTTTTAGCTTCAATAGTCAAAGCTTTAAAGCTACAAGATTAAATACTGAGAAGTCCTTTTGGAGGTTTAGTAAGGACTTATCCTAGTAGGTTGTAAGTGCACAAAAGGCAAATAAAATTCACAGTTGGTCTTTAATACAATGGGGTAAGTTGTATTCATTATGTTACCAGTTCGTAAAACTTTTCTTTACATTTTTACCCCTCCGCAAGCAAAAGGGTTCGGTAATAAAGTGGAGATAACAAGTATGATGTTTCGATAAAGCTTCCCTTGCACCTCAGTGGTTTAATCATATAATATATTTTTTTATAACTTAGAACAATTTTTAGTTGCAATAATGTTGTTGGCATATTTAAACTGGTATCTCCGTATACAAACACCCACTATGCTTGCCCGATTTGCCATGAAATCACATTACAATACCATAAATAACATAAAGCTAATATAACATTTTATATAACAATGTTTCTGAATGATGGTTTATTGCATTTTCAATCAAAGAACCAAATATTGGCCCTATGCTTTACTTAGAATCTGTTATAATTGTTTGCTTATCTAATACCCTAATTCAATTGATTTAGAGCACAAAACAATAAGAAGATAATGTTGTGTGAAGAAGAAGAATAGTAGGAGTGATTATACAAAGTTAACAATATAAAATGAGAATATTAATGCTGAAATGCCACCCAAATGTGAAGATTTATAAACATATGCTTATATGGAAGTGCTAACTCTGTTGACAGTTGTAAACCAGTGGTTGTTAAAGTAATAAAAATTGTAGACCATGTGCAGAACTGGACTTGGTAAATTGAAAGGTCTTAAAGTCTGTTATATGCTTTTATCTCACAAAAGTTAATTTAACATAACAGAATCTTACATGTTAAGACGTAGGTATTTGGTAGACAAGTTCGTTATAATAATTAATAAGTTTAAAAAAAGATTTGATCACAACCTATATAAATGAGTTCACAACCAAACTAAAATACTCTTGTTGTAAGATAAGTACACTGATTATCATTGGTAAATTACTAGGAAGAAATCAGGAACAGTATATAAGCATGAAGTAAGCAGATATATTACCTCACACGCTAATGAATAATTTATTTAATGCCAAGAAAAGCTTGTATACTTTATAATGGTAAACATCAAAATTACCTTCAAAGAACGTTGCTCTTCTTTCTGAGTGTCGTGTGGTCGGCGACTTTTAATTTTCTCCAGTGCGACAAGAAGATCGTTTAAATCACGTTGGTTCGTAAGTCCATATTCAGTCTGGATATAAATTATCAATTCTAAAGAATTTTATGGTTAATAAACTGTATAGTATAAACCATAATAACATTATACACCATACACTGATGCAGGTTTATGATTTACACAGCTCTATAAACAACAAAATCGTTTTTTTTCCTTTGTGCACTGAATGATTGAAGAATAGTTTAAATAAGTTATATCTTGCAGCATAAAAACTGTTGGCAAAATTGTGCAATTTTATCCTCATTTTTTATGTTTTTATAATTAAATTTTGAAAAATAAGAAAGCTGCTCTGAAAATTTTCAATCACATATTGACCATGCATAAACTTTTCTTGTAGCTGTGATAGCACATAATCGATTTGGGAGTTAAATGGCTCACCAGCCATGATACTGCCGTTTACCCTGTCTCCTAGCTTGGAATATCAATTTAAGCGCAGCCGATTATTAGCATTGTGTGTATGAAGAAGGCATTGGGCAAATATACTTTTAGAAAATGAGTCAATATACTTAACAGCAAAGCACGCTATCTCACTACAGTAGCAACCAACCAATTAACAACAAACCTACGATGCAACTTTCAAACTCAAATTCTCAATGGACTTCCCACCTTTCTGCATTATCGACTCCAAATATGGATTTAAAGTCATAATTATTCTTATCATAAACATCCTCTGGCTTCATAGGCAATGCTGCTTTTTATTGTTTTTATTTTAAATTTCAATATATTTGTTCTTAGATGGCCTGTTCTTAGGTTTTCTTGGATTAAAATCTATCCACCAAATAAGAGAACAACCTCATCATAAATGTAGTAGTCATATAATTTGTACAAATCACTGGGGTTATGCAGATGTCCACTATAGCATATCTTACATGAATCATCAAATATAAATAAATGACCGGTTCATCTTACTCATAACAATCTGGGCTGCGCAACTTGTTACCAAAACTTTATATTTGTTAACCAATCAGTCCAATCTAAATGCTAACCAATGTAAAATATTATTTATATGTTTGCACACGTGTTTAAGAATAACGTGGGAAAGTAATGCAAATTCTACTAAACTTTAAATTATTAGCAAACACTAGAATAAACAAGTTTGTACAGTTTGGTAAATGTGTACCGCTACTACACCAAGTAAAAATGGTTTAAGGAGTTTACCAAGCCCACTACTTTACATTCGATACATAGTTTTTGTTTTCATGTCTGCAAAGCTTTTAAAACAGGTAATGTAAACATATTAATATTTATACAGTGATCACTTTGGCTGAATTAAAACAACCAATCGTACCTGTGTTGTAGATATCACTTTGACTACTAAACCAACTAAGTAAACAGTAGTTATGTCCTAATGTCAACTGTGGAGCAGTTTAAAATGACATCATGATAGCAACTATGGAAAAGTTGTAGTAGATTCTACCTGAAGGTCTTGCTTGGTTAGATGAATCAGTTTCTTCACAGTAAAGTTAAGTGGGAACAATCCACGTAGCTTCGCGAGCCCAACACTCGCAAGGCAATTGTATAAATCATCCGAATGCAAAATACTGCAAATATTAAAGAAATTGAGCCATAATGCAATACCATACTTGATACTTCATTCCAAAATGTTGGTTTATGCAATACTACTGTCATATACCTTCTGTGTTAAATATATACGCTAATAATAAGTAAAGAAAAATAAATCATTAGGCAATTAAAAAGCCACTTTTTTGCCATGATATAGAAAGCAAACATTAATTTGTCATGATTAGTGTGAATCACAGAAAACATATGTATACAATATGACATTCAGTAGTTAAGTTATAAAGATAACATGGCTATTGTTTAATCTAAGCCTACCCAGAATTCTTCCTCTTTGTATACAAAATATACAACATGATTGTAGACGTTATTATCTGAATAAGTTCAGGTAATTGGATTCTAAAATTCTTGTTGAATCAATAATTTGGAATCTATAACTTAGATTGCATATAAACTGAACTCAAGCAGTGCATACAACAATGTTTTGGTTAATTCGATATACCATGCCGGTACCGGTACTGGTATGCCTAGTAAACATTTTGAACATTTAGTTGATTATGCATCTGAATTCAACTAAGTCATTTTGCTACAATACCAATTCAATTTTAAACTTAAGATTTTTGATTTTTTTCTTTTCAAGCATTTTTTAATTATAATCCAAATTTATTTATTTCTGCAATGAAAATTTTAAGTCCTAAGTATCTTATTGTGTTTTGTTTTTTAATACTGATATCCTTTCAATTTCAAATTGGTAGAGTCTCAAATCGGGTTACCTTGGTCAGTTTTAGCACAAATTGTATAATAGAATGCTACTAACTTAAACGAATAAATTATATAAAAAGCAATTTAATAAAATAAAATAGGAAATGCAACCAACATGGGCCTAATCCACACAGGCCACACAGCTACATAAATTTAATTTACCTTTGATGCAGTGGGCTGATGTCAGATGATCTGCGCTGATGACCGCTGATGATGGACTTATTCATTTTGATTGTTTTGAAACGTCTAGTTTATTTTGTCCATAATTCTGAATCATATCTGACTGGGGGTGTCTGTCAGGAACAAAATTTTATCAAAGTGCCATCCAAGTTAGGTAATGCATTTTTATTCTGTATGCTGGTAAGGAGTATACATATGAAAGGTTTATGCATTAAAAAACTGCTTGATAAATACTTGCCAACGGGGTGTGTGGTATCTATAGGGATGTAGATTCGAAACTGGTCAGTAGCTAGTCAGTTGTATTCTTAGGCAAGGCACTTAACGGACATTGCCTACCCAGCGGATTAGTGTGTTCTACCAAATTAAAGTAACATGTGAATCATACACAGCACACTGCAATAGCTCCGGTAACCCGACGGTGGACGCGAGGTGATCTGACGATTGTTTACCAACTCAAAAATTATGTTTACCAACTCGTAATTCATGCCGACAACAGTTACTAAGTTGCGTACATCATTATTACAAATGCTATAAGAAGGAAATTTAAAATTTCTAATCATTTTTAAAAAAATTTCACAACATGTTTTATCCACTCACAAGTAGCTTGTAATTATTCTGATATAAGAAGTCATTGCATTTTATTTTAAAACTCAAACTATTATTTTTAAGTTAAAAAAATGATTTGTGGACCTCATTTCCCACAAAAATATGAAATGAATAGCATAAGCAGAAGTAAAATTTAAATCTCATTAGTAAATGAAATGACTCAATTAGTGAATGGAATGACTCAACAGAACAGGAACCGAAACTGGTTTAACTCCAATAGATGAGACAGACCACTGGATTCAAATGGATTTTGCCAAATTTTAAATTAACAAATTAAGGGGTTAGTGATGATACCTAAAATTTAAAATAAACAATGACAAGAGAAAAAAATGGTAATATTCAATATCCCACCCTAAGGGCTTCACTAATCTGTGGGACAGCGGGAAGTAAGGTGTAGGGATATTTCATCACTAACATTAACATAAGCGGGACGGGGTAAGGGTATATTATGAATGAGACGGTTAAATTATAATATACTCCGTCCCGCTCAAGTTAATGGCGAAATACCCCAACCCGCTCATGTAGTGAAGAAATACTCTGTCCGACGAGTGATATAATGTGTTGTCCTGCCCTCTTGTTCACTAATCTGCATGACAGCGGGACGGGACAGCACACCATTCTGTGGGATAGTGGAAAGTAAGGTGTAGGGATATTTCGTCACTAACATTAACATAAGCGGGACGGGGTAAGAGTATATCATGAATGAGACGGTTAAATTATAATATACTCCGTCCCGCTCAAGTTAATGGTGAAATATCCCAACCCGCTCATGTAGGAAAAAAATACTTGTCCATCTAGTGATATAAATTGTTGTCCTGCCCTGCTGACCGCAGATTAGTAAAGCCCCACCATAAAGACGCCCAGGTGTACACAGTCGGTAGTACGAGTAGTAATTATTTCTATCCAACCCACAAATTAAACAACAACATAATGTTTACCTATCACTGTTAATTTATTCTTCAAATACCATTGTTATATGCTCGTATTGATCTTTTGTGACTCGTAGGTTTCTCAACAGAAAGAACTCCCAAGAACTGCCACCAGTCCACAGAGCGATTCCTATATTGTTATCATGTTATGTCGACATATTGGTACCAGTACCTTATATAACCTTGATTGGTACCAAAGTTTAAATTATTTGATCCTGCAGAAAATCACAAGGATGAGTATATGACGCATAAAAAGAGTAATTGATACATATACATAAATATACTAAGTATTTTAGGGGAAGTCTACAGAGTACAGAATAAGCCACCTATTAATGATGATAATGACTTTAACTAACTTGTCTATGCCTGTAAAAACGTTTTAAACTGTATGTACATAGGGCAACACTAAAAGGATGGAAAGAGGGAAACTGCTTACTAAAATTATGAAAACTAATTCTGACCCAAACAGTAATCTTAACTCCAGAACTAACATTAACTCCCACCATACCCTAACATTTATACCTAAATCTTTATTTTAGTGTGCAATTTCCCGCCTTCCCTCGTTTTAGTTTCCCCATGTGCATATTCTAGTCTGTCTATTGATATTTACATAATATGGTTTACAAGAGTAAATAAAAACGTATATCGTATAGCTTAGGCCTATTTTGTAAAGATGCTTCGCCTAAATATGCTACGCCAAACTGTACACAGTAACACATTATCTGATTCTTAACGTACTTAAATGTGATATTAGAGCAGGCATGGCCTTGAAACGGTTATGTTAACACAGGTATTCGTATGTATTAGCATTTGACCTATCTCGGCCGAGTGTGATGTTAAGTTTTCTTCTTTTCTCTCACAGCTGTCGGGAAAAATGTGTTATAAGTGCGCCATCTGACGGTCAACAAATAACGAGTTATTCATAGTACAGTAATATGGTTTTATGGTTCTGAATATTGTACCATTTCGGATAGAGATGGCGTATAACCAATTAAGATGTGAAATTTTGAAATAATGGAGCAGTGTTATGTGATCTAAATGTGTTGACTGTGCATCTCTTAGCTGTTTTGTTGGAAAAAAGTTTTTCAATGTACGGAGGGGTACTAGCTCAAAATTTTACAGTAAAAATTTATAGGGTTTTGGGTTTAGGTTGCAGATTTGTGACAGGATTGTGAGCGACAGCCCTATTATAAGGTCAGCAATAATGAGATAGGGAAAATAATTGGTTAAACGCCTTCTGAAATGGTCCCTTCTCAAATCTCCACAACTTACAATAAGTTTTTAAAACATGTAACCCTTGTAGACCATGCTACTACAACAACTATTCTCTGCACCTGGGCTAACCCAAAATTTATAATGACTTGGGTGTTGCATGTGAATGTATAAAATTTAAGCAAAAATAGATATCCGATTTATGTTTACAGTTTTGGAATACGTAATCCGAAGTGTTGGCGTATTCCGCAATAATATGTAGTTTTGACTTAGTAAGAAAACCCAAACCCTTAATCCACACGAATCTTCGATAAATACACTTGTTTCAATATAAAGGCATACTGGCTGTGAGACCTGTGGTCGTAAATTGGACAAGTTTTTCGGACTTGGATCACACAACCACAACGATTGGACTATAATGAACACATGGTAGTATGCGATGGATGAGATATTCATGTTTATCACCGTGAATTAAAAACGCAAGGGGGTTAACACACGAACAATCGTCATATTACCTCGCGCACAATGTCGGGTTACCGGAGCTATTGCAGTGTGTGACTTGACAAACGAACCAAGCTAATCGGTAAGTAAGTATTCACAAAATTGTAAAGGAATTCGGGAAAATTATTTAAATTTTAATATTGTATTGTCGTTCACATTTGTCGGCGTCTTCTAGAACAATCCTCCATCTCTTAAATGAGTTCCACCTACGTATTGCATTATAACACAATTCTCGTGCATTTTTATTGCTAATTTTACTACATTTATTTCTTTAGAAGTATTTCATAGGTACGGTGGCCCATAAGGGCAATTTTGATTATTATTTCAGTCTACAAAACTATTTCATAATCGACAAAAATGTTTTCAAATCGACGAAAATATTTTCAAATCGACAAAACTCTTTTGTCAATCGGCAAAAACTTTTTTAGGAACCGCAAATCTTTAATTCACTGTCCACAAAAGTATTTCCGAGTCGACAAATGTATTTTTGAGCCGGAAAAGTAATTTTGAGTAGGTTCAAACAACTGCCGTTAAACTGGTCTTTACAAGGTTTGTCCAAGGAAACAACCGACTTGTTGCTTACAGCGGCAAGTTTCTATCGGCCACCTTTCGGCTAAGCTCCTGCGCGCCGCATCACTAAGCCAATCGCCCAGGCGACTAGGCTTAGAATTTATTTAACAATATTGTTTGTTTTATTTGTAAAGTTATTATCATACTAATAATGTACCTGTATCATAAAGTTAATAGCTACCCAACCGTCCAACTTCTACGAGACGATTGCCCGTGTGTTAACTCCCTTGGTTTTCCTATTCATGGGGAAAAACATGAATATCCTATTCAATCCTATCCTAAACTATACCGAGCCAAGTTTTGAACCAAAGATGGGCTGGTGACTAGGACCGTTTTTGTATAGGAGTCGGTATACGTATCGGTCGCGTTAACCATTTGGCCACACGACTATACCAAAACTATAAACTATGTTCATTTTTAAATTGCACGTTGTATATAATTGGGTGGCGCTACCATACAGCCACGCAACCTGTTACATGTCTCCCAAGCGGTTAAATGTTCAAAACTATACTGATCGTTAGGTGGCGCAAACGAGTCGTGGAAATGGTGATCGATTCCGCTGGGAAGAATTTTGTTTTACGTTCTCGTTAAAGTGTAATTTAGCACCGGTACAAGACGAATAAAGTACCAGGGCACATTTTCGTATATTTTAGAAGTTATCTCGGTGTTCGCTCATGAATAAAAGTTATAAGATATTTTTGTGGCGTGATAAAAGAAATTGGACCTTTAATTATACGAACATATCATGCTAATCACAAACACGAAAAGACCCACAATATCGAACATTACACAATGGTTATTAATGGGGTAGGGTTAACGCAAATATATTTATGTATATATGTGTGTATTTATATATACTTTTCCAACCTAGCGAATATAATTTAAACCAGAAGGATAAATGTTCAACAGATATACGGGGCAACACTAAAAGGAGGAAAAGCGGGAAGGAGGGAAACTACTCACTAAATCTATGAAAACTAATTTAACTCTGCCCTAAAAAGTAATTTCAACTCCTGAACTAACCCAAACTTTAACGTCATGTTTAAAACTAACTCAAATATCATAATTTTTATTTTAGTGTGCAGTTTCCCTCATTCCCTCCTTCCCGCTTTCCCTTCTTCCATTTCCACTTAGTACACAATGCAAATACGTATTAACGACCGTTTATAAACAGCGCAGGAAAACGCCCATCATCCCAAGAGATTTTTTATTGTCGAGCCAACCCAGCCATGCACACACGCTAGTGTGGGATGAATAGGATATTCATGTTTATTACCGTAAATGAAAAACTTTAGGGGGTTAACACGGCAATGGTCAGATTACCCCATAAAGTCATAACATTTTTTGCGTCACGAAAACAATCTTCTACAAAATAGAGTCACAAATTCCTAATTAGCAAGTGATGTCGGTTTTCGCTAATGTTCTGGTGTATTTTCTGTTAGCAACTCAAGTAACACTTCATCAATTATTAAATACTTTAAAAACGTTTTAAGCAGTCCGTTCGGTTGATGGCGGTTTACTGTGAGAATCTCAAATCTAAATGAAATTGAAATTTTATGGCAGGAAGCATAACGTTATATTGGGTTCTCCTTTTAACGTGACAAACATGTTTTATTTTTATTATTGCATTGTGTTTTTCCTTGTACGCAAAATGTTTATAACTTCTCTAACAAAAGCGTTTACCAAACAAGTCAACTATGTCGAATTAAGAAATTTCGAAAGAAAAACAAGTCAACGACAGAAAATGTCCATGTTAATTGGAAATTCGTGAGAACGGTTACTCAATACAACGAAGAAGTTGTCTAAATATTTCACTTCTTTGTTGAAGACATTTGTTCCGAGGTTGAGGACTTGTTCCAAACCGGACATTCTAACGAGCATTGTGTAGCAGCTTGTAAAACGGTCTGTTGATGTTGAGACTCTGAGCGTTCGGTCGCAATTACTGTTTACACTCGAGAAGCAGTGCATTGTGCTAGACCCCAACGAACGAAGTCGCATCGGTAAACTGATCCTACCACAACATGGTTTGGAAGAATGGCTGGAGAAATCGGTTCGCAGCTCAGCTAAGTATCAACGAACCGCGCGCACCGATTGTTTAAAAACATGTTTTTCGTCTTTGTTCTATTCAAAAAGTTCATGAGACTTATAAAGCATCTTCTTAGGGTTGATTCATAGTGTAATAATGAAATACTGCGCTTTGTAAGTTAATACAATAATTGTTAGAAAATGAGTGGGCAAACTAACCGTATATGATTCATAAAAATATATCCTTATGACCTGGATATTCAGAGTTAACTTTTAAAGGATAATTTAAAATTGTATCATTCTTAATCGCATTAAAGGGAATTTGTAATTGGAACGTAAACTGCCGTATAAATTGTGCTTTAACATTTCTTATCGATAACATCATCAACAGTATTGCCGACCTAGGAAAGTGTGATGCGCTGTAATTTATCCAACCCGACTGAGTGATTCGAAATTAGAGCCCAATGACTTGCCAGGGGTGCTAATACAATCTCGCTTGGCTCAATAGGTGTCGGGTGGCCCTTGTTGTTCTTCCGATCTGATTGAAGATTTAGCGACTTCAGACGTCGCCGCTAAGTGACACAAGCAATTGCTGTTAATGATTGTAATCACGCTAATTCAGATGAGATTATGCAACCATAAACAAGTTTCACCCTTTCAAGGTTTGTTTATCGTAGTTATCAAAGGCTAGGGTTATTATTACAAAGGTTTTCTTGTAGAATTCGTTATTCGTGGCTATTGAAACAGATTTCCCGGTGTTTTGGTGGTTAGAAAGACAAAGGCAGCGCTGCTATTCGGCGACCTGTGGACAAAATATGGAATAATGAATCGGTGGTCTAGCGATGCTATCTGTTCAAACCTTTCATGACATTGTGTGTAGTTTGTGGGTAAATATGCTGCCATAAAAAGGACCCTTCTCAAGTCAGTGGAATTTGTGGAGGTTTTTCAAACCATGTTTGGCCACAAACCGATTGCTCCACGGTGATAAAATTACACAAAAAGGCGCAATTTATTTGTTCGGTCTGCTTTCCATCTTGAACATTTGACGACCGTATTTAAATGAATAAGGATTTTAAATATTCCGTCCACTTTGCACACAGGCACCAGTTGCCAACGTTGTTTCAGGCGACGTCTATTATACTACATTAAAAATTTATGACCATAATAAGAATGTGAGACTCCTGTCGTATGCTGTTCAATTTTAAGTGTGATTTGTTTTTTCGGTGGATATGCTCCGTTTATTTAGTTGAGCCGATCAGTTAATCCCGCCAGCACCCTGCGGTTGCGCCGGTGTTTGAAGGGACGCTTTCAGAGCCTCATACAAACGGTTGAAAAATGTTCAATACGGGGCCAACCTAGCTCCTTATCTAGTTTTGTTTCTTCTAACGACATAAACGCGATCGGTCTTGTCAGAGCCGGCTGTTCCGAGCCGCCCTGATTAATCGCCGAGCAAGATATACCCTCCATGCGTCATCTTGCTATTGAGTCAATACGCCGAGCAGTAAACGCATCGCGCTCCCCCAAAGTTGTTTTTACTTGTCTGGGTTCAAGATGACGTAACTGTCGCTGTTTATAAAACCATGCGAAGGAGAAAGTCACCGCTGATTTTAAATCGAATTACGATAACTCTACAAATTGATTGCATGTTTCGGGATAACTTAACTGACTTCCCAGGCCTCACAATTTATAGAAGGGGACTGGTTTCTGTCAAGCGGTTCCAAGTCTGGTTTTCGTTGTTCACAGCAGCCTTATCTGCACGAGATAATCAGACAAATTGCGGAAGATGCGCTTTAAAAATCGTTTCAAGTCTGAACACGAATGAACTCGAAGAGATTTTTCATTGTAATTGCGACAACAGCTACCTTAGCATCGGATAGTTGTGTTGATGGTAGCATTCCATCCCAAACTATGGCGATTACTAATCCCGAGACAACCACGGTGGGCATTCCGCCATCCGTGTCCACCAGAAAGTAGTTTCCACTTGAAAGAAGCCATGAATAATCCCCCACACTTGTTCGAACACACAAGCTTAATCCAGTTTGAGTGCGGACACGTACCGAGGATTAAAATTGATCCGAATTAAGATAGGGAGTCATGCAAATAGGAACAATATGTGGAATTTATTCCCGAACCGCAGTAAAGCACATAATTAGTAGTTAATGTACACAAGACACGTTCATATAATAAGGATCCATTACCTAAATTAAGATGCTTCTGTTTCAATTTTTAAATAAGATATTTCCAGGACAAGTTCATTAAAAGTTATTTTTGTTGAAACTTTAATTGTTTGGACTTGGGATTTTCTTTTCTATACAAACGTCCATCGCAACGGGCAGCGTCACACGATAACTGCGGAAAGGATTAAATTGACGAATAAAAATATTTTGTCGCTAAAGTTGATATCGGTTCATGGGTCGCCGTGTAAGTTCTACATTAGATTTCATCTGACAGTTGCTTTTTGAATTGTAATAATTATACAGGCAAACCGCGCTGGCTGATTTAATTAGCGTTTATTTACAGTCGCTGGGAAACGTCAGGGTTTAGATTTTAATTATTTTTGCCACAAAGAACCGTTCGCTTTGCGCGAGGTGCTGACTTGATGGTATCGCTGTACCGGTTGGCATGGACGAAATACAATAGAATGTGAATAATCGACTGAGCGATCAATACACGAGAGCCCGCCCATTATTAACTCATAAACGTACTTGATAAGATCGTGAACAGGCAAACAGACGCTCAATATGTACAGAAATAATTGGAGGCCCCTTCAAGCCATGCTCGGAGCGGTAGGGCTGGAACATGGGGCGAATACTCCAACTGGAATGAAACCACTCATGGCCACGATACTGTAACGATTGTTATTCATAGCTGCCAGCTTTGCTCGCTGCGCAGGAACACTTAGTTATGTTGAAGGGTCCTCGTAACTCCTCTAACATAGCAACCCCCGGATTCCATCAATTAATAGTTTGGCGCGCACATCTATGAGGGGATTGGAAGATATATTTTCAACAGCGATTATTGGTGACTTGGAGCGAAAAACAACGGTTCATTGTTGGTTTCATATGTTTATATTGGGTAATTCCAGTATGAGCGCACTTACAGTGTAAAGTTGTCGTAGCTAAGGAAACGTGGATTTACTTGATTATAGAGTGCTGTAAACCAAGGGTTTAGCCGCAGGAGATGTAATCGTCGGAATCAGTTCCAGAGCAGGATTTGATTGAACGGGGTCGATTTATGTTGTAAGTAACAATAGCTGGTGATTTGTTCACATAGCCAGGTAGACTATCTCCGGCCTACAATTTCACGCATATAAGGGCATGACCAGCCAACTGGAATCTTACAAAACACCACGAGCTTATCGGTTCCTCTTCAGGCGCCCATTAGAGGTTAAAATGTAGGGTTGTACAACATAATAACCTGATTCTGCACCGTCGACTTGGGTGTGCTTGGAACAGCCGCAATTCTTTCTCATTAACGTCATATCACCTATCTTATCATCCGCGCTATGCATTTGGTCGCGATTGCGAAATTAAGCAATTCGCGCGCTGACAACATGGGTGTCATGTACGTCATAATAAACGTATGGAATATGCGATATTTCGACGTAACACCGAGGTCGTAAACTCCCGATAATGGGTTCCGCATATTTCCATCTATGTGTCTTCACTATTTATTGTCATGTTTACCTAAGCCGAAGCGGCGTCTACAGGCCTGGCTAATAAATCTAGTGAACTTTGGGCATTTTTAACTGCCGTTTGTCAGTTTTTGCCCCCATCAAGTCGAGGCCAGAAACGTGAGGCGTAAAATTAATAAGCGAATTTCAAGTCCAAATCACCCGGGCGTGATGTCATTGTTTACGGCAGGAGACAGGTCCACTAACATATTCCGCGCAAGATCGCTTGCTTAGCTGTAGCCTGCAGGTGAACGACCGTTTACGACCGGCAATATATTCTTTACGACCGTGGTGATGGTAAAAAGCCGACGGTACGGCCAATTAACACTCAGCTACGTGAAAGTGGAGGCAAAACAGACTGGTTTGAAACAGACTCGTACATTTGTTTGTTGGAAGGTATTTGCTGAGACCACGAAAAGTGGGTTTTAAGGAGTAATGTGGACAGGCTTGGTAGACTTGTAAAGATACACTTTAGTTTCCGCGATGGAACAGAAGGTGGAATGTGTGTTGAAAGACGAGCATAACAACATGTAAATACAACTTTAGTTCCGTAAATTGGCGGCTCAAGTTCTACTTGCAGATGCTGTGATAGCAATTGAAATGCTCCTACGGCGATGGAGGCATGACTGAGATTTGAATCTTCATTTTTTGAATATCGGATGACGATTTGCTTGAGCGGCGAGTCGACTATTTCGCTGGTAATTCGGGGTTGCTGTTTGGCGTCCTGAACTATAAGTACATGTAACTACGAAAGTAGGACGTGCAATTTAGAGCTAACTACGTGTAACTGGGTTCCTATTACACCAGAATAAATTGTTCAGTAATTTTGCGACAGAGTTTTGAATCGCAGAAATGGCTTAAAAAAGTGATGTCGCAAAAATTGCAATGAGGCATGTAAAAATAGTCAAAGAAAATTGTTGTTATTAAATGGAAGAAAAAGTTTTGCGACTTTGGATGTAAATTGTACCAAGAAAGCTGTTTCAGGAGGCCGAAGAAAGAAAAGTTTTTGCGACATTTCATGTAAATTTTACTAAGAAATCTTTATTTATATAGAAGGCCGAATGTTAATACTGTGTGTGTACTTCGGTACTTTCTGTTTGTTTCTTGTAATTACGAGAAATCAATGCATTAGCACAGAATTAAATCATCTTAGATTAAAAAGCAGAGAGTAAGAGGTAACACGTATTAGTATGTTAGACAGTGGCGTCGTCTGTCATTTAGAAATCGCATGTTGACTAATATCTTTAATTAATTTTAAAGGATATGCTTATGAGCTAACTTATGTTGTCTGCATTCATTCCTATTATACAAAAGGCGATGCATTTTGTAAATGCTACAATACACAGCAGAGTCTAATACGGGGGATTATATTGAAATTCCCAATATGTTGTGCAAAGTATTGTTTATTGTATGAATGTAAACAAGGATATGGCGGAATAGTGGATTACTAGGATCTAAAAATCAATTCGATTCGTTGAAGGGAAATAAGCGCAATTCTTTGCCAAGCAGTGCGTTTGAACTGAGGTTGTTATGTGAGAGGTGAATGTTTAATTTGACTTTCCCTTGACACCACCGTTGACAAGAGTACGCGTAATAACATATCTAACCCTATCTTGTAATGCACTGTATAATTTCCAACTTTGATATCTTGATATTACAAGTTGTGCAGATGAAATCTGGAAATTGTAATCTGAATCTGATGAAACTTGACCTTTCAAATGTGAAGTCTCGCGCAGAAATTTAGAAATCGATAGATATGAAAGTAATATGAGAACCGTTGTACGCAATATCTACCCGTGTAATGCAAGTATTAACATTCGATTTTAATATTCCAATGTAATGTTATTTTTGACTTGTACTTTTGTGTTTAAAACTCCATGTTTTATTCTCACATTCGTTCGTTCTTAATTAAGAAACTTTGTGGTGTGAGTATCTGCGACCTCGTGAAAAAATTGTTGGTTTTTAATCTTGAGACCGCGTTTGTCAAATATAAAGTGGGATGCGGTGAACAATAATCAATGCTCGTCGCAGCTAATTCCTATGCGCGAGCTATCATGTCCAACTTCTGCGGCTCTATGGTCGTGAACCAGACGCAGTTCCGGTATATCTGTGTTCAATTTTCTGCTTTAATTGCTATGTTAGTGTCGCATGGTGTGATATGATTAGAGGTGTCGGTGTGTGCCTTACCACCTATTTATTGCGCATTACGCAAAAAATAAACTGACAAAAATGTCAAAACTTGAGGAAACAGTTCACAAATATTGTATTTCAATTCACATAGTTTTATACAAGACCAGTTCAGATTATTCTTGACGAAAACGACCAGGTTTGTATACTCAACTCCCATTAGAGGCTTAATAAAAACAAGAGTCGCCTTGATGCACTTATTGGCGGAAGGAGCGACTTGGTGCCTTAGATTTGCAAGATTATTAGGCCCAGGTAATACGATTTGTATCTACAAGATTAGGCCCTGATGGACCAAGTCGCAGCAGCCTGTTTCTACGACTTCCATTCCAGCTTAGGTCAGTAGTTCAGCCCTCATTGCGTAGTAGATTTGAACAGGTTTAATGTATGTAGCGATACGCATATGATATTCTGGTTCTTATGATAGGAGAAACAACCATCAGGGTTAGACGTGTTGTTGGCTGTGCAAAGCAAAATACTCATATTTCCTAATCCGAATTTTACAAGACATTTATGGGCATGTCATGCGTTTAGCTTTTTACAAAAAAAAACAAATAACAAAAAAATTTGGCTTCTTCCCCCAAAATAGGTATAACAAAAATATTTTAGAGAAAATGTTTATTGTGAACAAAATAGTTTCTTGTTGCAAATACTCAGGTGGCGTATTTGTTGTATATTTGAGAAGAACTAAACTTTTCATTCTCGTAGTTGATTTGCTGCGTTGTTGTGTATCATGGTGGTTGTTAAGGGCATTTTTATTAGTTGTCTTATTCATAATATGTAGTCCATTTATACTAAAAGACAATATTTTGCACAGTCCATAAATAGAACGTTATAATGGGAATACAAGCCAAATGTATGTTTGCTCTGATACGTGTTATGCGCTTGATATGTTTTACGCTGTGAAAATCAATACTGGCGACATGTGGTTGTGATATGTTTCGCCTCTAAGTTGTTCATATCTAATCTTGTGCCAATATATCCTGTAGCTCGCCCGGGTAATAAATGACACAGAACGAGCAGCAATTACGCTGGTCTGATACTTGGAAGATAGCGCGCATTGTGTTGGCAGGATGTTCTAATAGAACTGGCTCTGGTAGCATCGAAAGTGCGAAATAAGATACGACTTGAAAAGATAACCCAGTTAGTTCTATTTTTCTTGCCTCTGTTTGTTTATATAGTTTAGAAGCAAGGATTAAGAAACAGTTTCCAATTATACAGCATACGGAAGGAGTATTTGGAAAAGGGAACTAGAAGAAAATTAAAGTCGGAAAGTAATTCGTTCATTAGTTTTCTCAGAAAATTCAGGTCTATGTTCGAGTGATAAACCTGGTAAAGTTAGTTTTAATTATTCCGCAATTATTAATGTTGAGTAAGTAGAGTTTGAAAAGATGAAAGAAACTTCCATTTCAGCGCCAAGAACCCCGACTTAATCCATCTGTGTTCAATCTTTGCTGAGTGAATGGGGATTTATGGAGTCCAGCACAGGTATTATTGGCTGTACAATGAAACTCAGCAGGGTACTTTCGCCTGGCAGACTGTTCGTCTCTAGCAAAATCTAATCCCAATTGTTTCAAGTTATGAGAAAACTGCTGGTTTGATTAGTGACAGGATGTCGTCTGATGCAGCGCTTGTATTTGTTCATTGAAGCAGTGCTTCGGCCAATATGTTGCTAATTGTATTGTAATGTTGTCAATTGTAACTCTATGGTTGCTGTGCTGAGATTGTAGGTCTGCAGGCCAAACAAACATCGCAAAATCCAAGCTCATCACGCACGGAATGGTTATAAGTACGTGTCAAGACGCGCGACGTAAAGCGAATAATTCGGTTCTGGTTTCTTCCGAACACAGAAGCGGCTTTCGTCGCATTTGGTAGTTAATGTGGCATGTGCCGTACCTACCACATGGGATTCTATCCTCCCTACCCTCGTTACAACGCGACCTGATGCACCCGCTCGTCCACCCTTTCAGTGGTGAATATTTCATGAACTGAGCGCCAAATAAATTGTGGCTACGATGGAAAGACAGGCTATGCACAAGGCAAATGCCACTGGTAGATTTTCGCAACGGTTTCAATTTTACAGGTTAAATTTCCGTTTATCGCTCGCGTGGCCGAATTGTTAACGCAACCAATACATATACCGACTTACATATAAAAAAAACGGTTTAAAAACGAACCCATTATGATTCCGAAACTAAGCCCGGTTAAAAGGTTGAATTCACGTTTCTGTGCAAGGTGTACCAACCTCGCCACAATTTGAAACAATCCTTGAAACACTCGTAAACACGGACGCATCGCGATTATTGAGCTGATGCGTTTCCTATGTGAAAACAACACCAAGACTGGTTGGTGGTTTGCGCGGCAGATTACTTGGCGAGATGGCCTATTGTCCTCAACAATCATTAACATCCAGTCGGTCTTATATTTACTCTGCGGATTCGGCGCCAGAAGCCATTATGTGTTAGAGATTACGAACCTATACGAATAATTATTGTCGCGTATTATACATTTAGCAAAAGTTAAAGACTACTAAAATACCAAACCACTACAAAAGGGATAACACGTTGTTTAGTTTATATCATTAGTCGGTTTGTTTCATTTGACCTGCAAAGTCAAATTAGGCTATTTTATTATGATTTATTTACTTACCGAAATAAATCAGGTTCATGTATTAGTATGTTGACATATTAGTCGTAGATTAATGCATTAATAATGTATTGGTCGTTGAAGTGTTGCGTAAAAAGCATGGCAAGTCTAGGAACGAATTTTCTCCAACCGCAAACAAATAATTCACTCGCCAGACCGAATTGCAGCCTCTCGGAACGAAGAAGTCTCTCTCTCTCGCCACTCGCGCCAGCAACGCCGGGCGAGAACTTCTGCCACCAGTCTGGATTGACTTTTCGAGCTGACCTATACAACCGGCAGCGTGGAGCGTTTGTAAATAGCGTTTGTCGCTTTTAGGCTTAATATGACATTAGATGTTAGCACAGCGTGTGTTGTTACAGCTTCTAATACAGGTTATATGGGAGTAGTTTAAAGCTTTGAGTATCAGTGAGCAGTCATACAAGTGATCGGTCAGTATTAGCTGTCCTGTCATCGCTCATATCGAGATTATGTTGATACCGATTTATATTGTTACAGATACGAAAGATTGTGGAATAGGCGATTTGTATTGAATAGCGAATTGTGTAAGTGATGTAAACTGGCTTGGAGTTAAACTCGGAGTTATCACTGTGAACAAAACTTCGACTCGAGAATAGACTTAAATAACTGCTGTTGGACGCCGGACAGCCATTAATGGATACCATCGGGAGAAAACGAAGAACAACGGCGGCGACAAGGACCGTCTACTTCGGCCAATTACCGAACTGGATCGTAATTATGTGTCATCTGCTAGTCGTTGGTGAGTCAAAGAGTTATTACGCGCTTTTTAAGGCAGGTTCGATTTCTGTGTGGAATTGAATGCGATGAAATCAGCGCGGATTGTTATTTCCTTGAAATGTATTCTTTCAAGGAATGTATACTTCCACCAAATGGGATTTATAGCGAAGGCACGTTAAGCTGTGTCGTCAGACCTGGTTAATACGGTCCAGCCACTAACCAGTTCGTTTCGCTTTATTGGGGCGAGAATCGTTAAGCTGACTGCAAGTCCACTAATTATATTCAAACTGCGAGGGGTGATTGCTTTTCTGGGCGCGCAGTCGAACGCGCTTGCACGCTATGACCATCGATCACGGTTGTCAGTTAGCTCAGTTTGACCTATGTCCCCCCTGAGACACTTCTCCAATCTTCAAGTTATGAATACGAGGCCAGAGATGCATTGGTTATAAGTTGCGAATCGATCATTCGACATTTGCGAATTATTTTCCGTGTTCTCATACCTTACGTCACCGAAACCACTCAACCGTTAACCAAAGCCTTTTATGACGTGTTTAATTGCCCGTTACTTTACAGCGTTTCCGGAAATCCAATCGTAAAAATCTCGTTTCTATTGAACGAGCAGGTTTGGATTTTGAGTTGATATATGGTCCGGTTTAACCCTACAACATAGAGTTATTTCTTCGCGAAGTATTTTTACCAAAAATGCCCGAGACACAACAATGCGATGAAGATTAAACGTCAAATAATCCGATTCCGCGTCCCCGTCAAAAACTATTAACTTTTGCACTCGTTCCGCTTGACTGGTTTCAGACGACATTGTTTCAGGCCACGCATTGAGCATTGAAAACCTGGGAATTTAAAATATTCCAGCATTAATAATCGGATTTGCATTGGTTTACTCAGCTTATTCATTCTAATACACTTACGAATTGTTACCCATATAATCCAATGTACACACGGCGCAGTGAACATTGGAAAGTAGGAATACTATTCGAATATAGCAGCACGGATGCGGTAACATACAAATTTGTTGTCATAGCGAAGATAGCCCGTCATGCAAGGAATACACAGTCAGTTGCGGGAAGAAATTTGCTTGTATGCGTTTGTGGTGAAGTCTGCCGTGAGACTCCCACCCACGCCTCAGTAAACCTGCTTGTGCCAAGTATTCCGACTTGTTATGTTGACTCTTTACGGCCAGATGCACTTTTCCCGACAATAACTACATTTAAAGCCGTGTGTCTAGCGTAACAGTGCGCAACATTAAATATGATGTTTGAAAATATTGTTTGTTTTCAGCAACATTCCCGTATTCCGCTACGGCGAACGCGAGAAGCCATAAAGAAACAGCCTGCGATGATTACGACATGACGTTACGATGTCCTGGAAGTGACGTCATCAACGTGCAAATGGCGAGTTATGGTCGAAGGGATGACCGAACGTGCGCATCGGGACCGGAGAGCATGAGGGACACCCACTGCGACCTTCCCGGCGTGTTGGCCATGGTAGCAAGCAGGTAAGATCTCGAGCTGCGAACTTTCTCATGGCGGCCATGGAAGGTGCCAAGTTTCGTAGCCGCAACCTTTTAATTAACCGAGGATACCGACGTGGTAGATAATTCACACTTCGCTCCACATCGCGGTCAATGTGACTCGAACTAACAAATAAACAAAAGCAAAATGATAAGTTTATTCAAATTTCAACGGCCAGCGTCGTTTTAATCCTATAATAACAAATACAAACAAGTTTATCTGCTATTTCCTGTAATTGCCCCATTTGTAGCAAAACCAGTCTTTCGAAGGCATTTCCACGAGGCCGTTAACAGACAGCCGCCATTGTCTGCCATGTTTTCAGTCTTTCAATCGTTGCCTATTATGGCCGTTCGCGCCCCGCTTTTGTTTTACGCGGATAACCGCAAAATAAATATTATTTCTTCTCATTTAAAGGTGCAACGGAAAGACGGAGTGTTCGTTTAACGTGGGGCGAGGTATTTTTGAAGACCCTTGCCCAGGAACTGGGAAATACATCAATGCAGTATGGGAGTGCGTACCGTTGAGTAAGTAAACCGTTAATTTTCATTTCCATCTCTCGTAATGACAGCGTCGTTCTGTACCCGTTGAGCGTATCCCTGGTGGGGCACACATCATGGAACTTAATGTCGATATTCTACAGCATGATAATGGCCCGATTAGGCCAGAAATCAATACTTTGGCTTCGGTTTAGAAAATAAGTCGCGGTTTGGGAACTGCGCCCGGACGGCAGGACGAGGTCTTATAAACATTGATATCGTCTTGCTAATCTCCGTAATTTTGCCCGAGTAGTTTGTTATGATTGTCGGATTTCCACGTTGGCCGGCATTACACACGGCGGGATTGAAAAATAAACAGAAGTCGAGCGGTAGTCGGGTCTTCTACGATGCAACTTAAGACAAAATCGCGAATTTGATGCGAAAATCGGCGGAAATCGACGCGCGAGTCACTTTGTCGAACACGGGTTTGCAATTAATACGAGTTCTCGGCTAACCACTCGGATACGAAGTAAAGAGAGCTATGAACTTTATAATAAATGCTTTTGTGTGTTTGTGTCAGCGCCTTATGGTCATTAACTCATAGTTTATAGTTACTTCTTCCCTAACTTATTTTAGAATTAAAAACTACAAAACAAATTTAAAAAAAGTAACGAACCGCTGAATTGTACATACTGGCCGTGTATTTCTAGTCATATACGTCACGGTCTTTACATGCTGGCGTAGAAATTCGTATTTCACGGTCGGTTTACCGCGATTATGGTGAATGGCAAACTGCTGGCTCGAACACGATCAACTGGCACTGAGCCTATGTACCATGAGCTACTAACTCCATTTACATCGATCGCTTGCACAGGGAAAGATGTTGTAGTAATCATATCGACTTGGCCCGATATACCACGGAGTATTTACGCACACCGGACTTACATCCAAGAATGCATAATTAATACCCTGATTAGCATATCGAGGCAACGTAACTTTGATCATAATTACTTCGCTACTGGCAACCCATATTACTACGTATTATAAACAACGCTAATTGTCACAACGATATGTGAAACTGACTGTGGTTTTATAGTATTCAGTGTAAGTCCTAGCGTGAGAAAGCAGATATAATAAGACACGGCGTCAATACTGTACCACCTGTAATTAGTATGAGCGACAAACCTGGCGTATTATTTCGATCCGCGCCATTGCCCTTGTCTTGCGCTACTTGATTTCTAAGCTAAACGCCCCGGTAAGTTGTTGCCACCAGACACATTTGCCCTTGAAGGATGGCTATCAATGGCTCCCTATGTGTGACATCGTGTTGATGCGGAATATTACAGACTGTTTTGTTGCGATATTTTTTTTATTTTCAAAACTTTTTTGAAGTCACGTCTTTAAAATTGTATAGTATACTGTAGTAGGGGCAACACTAAGAGAGGGAAAAGCGGGAAGGATGGAAGGAGGGAAACTGTCTACTTAAACTTTGAAAACTAATTCTATCCCTGCCCCAAACACTAGTCTAAACCCCAGAACCAACCCCAACTCCAACTCCATGTTTAAAATCAATTCCAATACCCTTGAATCTTTATTTTAGTGTGCAGTTTTCTTCTATCCTCCTTTCTTCTATCCCGCTTTTAGTTTTCCCGTCCTGTATAGCAGCCAAGGTTTTTGCGGTTCGGGCTCGCTGAGAGCTGAGCTTAACCCGCGTTTCATCCGAAGCCAGTGCGGCTGTAAAAACCATCAGCAGAAGAAGTAAAAATATGAATTTTCGTCGCCGGATTACGACAGAGTCTGTTTGATGTTGCGAATAATCACGTGGCATTAGGAGCTAAAGGGAACTCCTAACCAAACATATCCAGATCTCTTTTGTTGTGATTGCTGGGCCCTTTGTATGGTACTTCTTAACTTCTCCTGTTACTTGCTTTTATCTACAGCACATGGCGACTTCACGCTGTACTGGCTGCCAGTTATGACATTTCTTTTTGGCTATAGATATCATATTACACTCGGTGTGTTGTTCTGTAGGATGCTTGTAGGAAGCGATGGTGGCTTGTTTTATGCATCGGCGTTTATGTATTAGATGTTTAGTGTATTGGATGTTTGGTCTAGCCGATGGTTGAATTTTGAACCAGCTCCAAATAGCATGGTAACTTGATAGCCCAAAGGAACGCCTTGATCAGGGAATATTTCAGCACACTTTGAACACCTGCCAGCAAGAAGATTGCTCTTAGCGTGACCCGAATAGCAGAATGACTGAGGCAGTTTTACGAGCGCTGGAGAATTATCGTGTTTAAGATGCATGTATGGCCGATTTCCTCGCCCACAGTAGTGACTCAGAGTCAGTATAAATAAAATGGGGCAATGAAAGATTATCCGGCGAGCACAGGCGAGACTTTCACTAGATTTATCCACCATTCAGTAGAAATAAACGAGCCTGAGTGCCCAGCAGTAACAGACAGATGCGCACAGCATAGCTCTATAAATAATTCCGCTATTAATTTCGATCGGGAATAAATAATGCATCCGCGCATTACTAACTTTGTCGAAATTAAGGCTGACAGCGCGGGGCCGCCGTTTCGCGCCATGTTTGCGTTTTCCCATCAATTTCACTTAAACCACCGCAATGGAATTAAAACGCAAAGCCGCGGATACGGCCAGGCAGGCGTACAAGGAAAGCTAATGCGTCTAAACTTCACAACACCGTCCCACTTTCAGTGTAGGTTATATAGGCAAGCGAGGCAGAGGCTTATACATGTTCTTAGTCCCAGTATGTTTTAAGTATGTAATAAACCCTGTAGTACAATGTTAAGCGCCATTTTGTTTCGCTGCATCTTGATATTCCCGTTGATATGTGCTGTTCTAGGAGAAAACAAGACAGTTAAATCAAGTAATGTAACCCGTTATTACTCAAATTCTCCTGTCTTAACTTTATAGCTTGTCTGTTTGCTGGTCAGTTTGGCTGGGCGAAACAGTAAGCGAATGACGTAATGTGTCTACATAGTGCCTTCGTCACAAACCGTACCTTTGTGACCTAATAAGTCGTATTCTTATCGGTGACACGGTCGAAGAGATTTAAAGACATTATGGGAATAGTTAAGGGAATTTCAATGATTTAAACTGCTATGCATTTAAATAGATCTATATTTAATCCAGTTATTTTTCCGCAGTAATTTCCTGCCCAGGGGCACTGGACAGAGTGACCACAAGGACTCAATACGTCACAACGCAGATGGAAAATGCGGCTTGGGTGCGAGACCCTTTCCAGGAAACCCAAAAGTAAGAAAAATTGGATGATATTTAAAATGTTTAACATATACTTTAAACTGATTTGAAGTCGGGCTTAGTAATGGATGAAGAATTAGTTCTACAGAACAGCTGTGTATATATGGGTATATGGAAACGAATTGTTTTCGACGCGTGTAAAACCTATTTGAAGCAGTGTTTTTAAATTATTTGTTTACCATAGGATCTATTTGATGGGTTGGGCCAAGTATGAAACGCCACAGTTGCATGAGTTCAGTACAACCAACAATATGGTGAACAACCTTGCGCTCACCTTTCACCATCTGCCCTATAGAAAAGATGGGGCTGGATTCGTTGTATACGATGGAAGCATCTATTATAACAAGGTAAAGCTTATTTGGGTGGAATTTGTACAAATTTGTGTCTACAACCCAGTTATGATATCTTTGTTTTATTTTTAAACAAGTTATGTTTAAATCTGATTTAAACCGATATTTATAATAACATATAGCTGCCAGAAGTGTCCTATAGGAGTGTATTAACTAGGCGCCGATGTAAATTGCGCCAATTAAATCTGCGACCACCCTAGACTAAACAAAGCCATTTCCAGGAGCGTTCTCGAACTGTGGTTCGCTATGACCTCGGCACTGGTAGATCTGCGGCCCAAACCGAACTCCCTGGCGCGAATTACCATGGGACCTCGCCGTATGCCATTCAGATGGCAAGTGACATTGATATGGCAGTGGATGAAAGCGGGCTGTGGGCTATCTACGCCACAGAAGACAACAACGGGAATATAGTGCTGAGCAGGTATTTAAAACCCTATTTTGAGTCACCCAACCACTTAGACTATAATTGTTTATTGTCTTTAAGTGTCCCCAGAGCTTATGCCACTTATAAACAGATTATAAAAGCGCAGAGCACTTTCCGCAGCGGAAATATAATTTATAACGATGCGTCGCAGAATGGAACCTTACACCTTAAAGATTTTGAACTCTTGGAAAACGAGCTACGACAAACTCTCAGCCCTGAACGCTTTTATCGTCTGCGGGGTCTTGTACACCGTCAACTACGAAAGCCTCATGATCGATTATATGTACAATACCACGTCAAATTTAGACAAAGAGGTGAGCTTATATTTTGAATATTTTATACCTCGCTGTTTGTTTGCGCTGCGGTGGGAAGGGGCCATGTCATCGACACTTAAAGTGACAACGCACCGGTTTAATCACATCAATCAAACGGTCGCGATTTAAACGAATTTATTCACGATATTTTATCCACCGACGTAGATCAATATCCCGATCCCTGGGTTGACGCGGACAACTTCCTCAATGGAGTATAATCCTAAAGACGAGATGTTGTATTTGTGGGACCAGGGCGTCGCAGTGAGTTATAAGATCGACTTCGTCCCCATCACAGCTGCCCCACCCACCACTACCACCACCAACGCACCACCACCTACCATTTCAACCACAACCAGAACCACAACCACAAAAACACCAACTCCAGGTAATAATTGGTTTTCTTTGTTAATAAGCTTTAGTGAGGCCTAATATGAATTCATTATGTTTAACGATTGTATACCTAAATAGTGTTATGGTATACTTAAAATAATAATTTTGTTTTAGTTTCACCTGTTGAGACAACGACAACTACAACGAAGCCGGTAGCAAGGCTATGCCAAGGAGTAAAGGCGAGCGGTTTGATGTGGCCGAACACAGCGTACACACAAATCGCCATACTACCCTGTCCAGGTAAATAACCTGAAATGATTAGATTGTCATGAGGTTATATGGTATTAACATATTGTGTTGTTATGACAGGAGTGTCTGCGGGCCAAGCGATTTGGATATGCGGCGGCAACAGGAGTCATCCTCGGTGGACAACTGACGAGCCAGACCTTAGTCAGTGCACTTCACATTGGATCAAGGACTTAATAGAAGAGGTGGGCAGACTGTTAACAACGTCAACGAACATAGTAGCAGGCGGTACTTTGGCCTTTGTTTTAAGTCCTCTCTTCATTTTGCAGCTTGGGGTTAAGAGCGCTGGCGAGCTTAGTGTTAAATTCGTGGCTCTACTTCGGCAAAAACAACACGAGTTGGCAAGTTGGGACATTTCGATGTCGATTCAGCTTTTGAAAGGTGGGTTGTCATGCTTGAAACGCTCACATGGAATTAAGAAGGAAATGTTATAACTTGTGTTTGAACAGATTTCTTGGATCGAGCAGAGAACGAGCCCTTGAGCACCGCAGCTACAATCACAGATTCGACTTTGAAATCGGCGAGTTTGCTTCTGGACCCGGTATTAACCCCGACGTGGAAGGCGCTTGGAAAGGTGGTGCAGGTATGTCACGTTATTTTATAATGTTGGATCTTTTATTACTAGAATTCTTATTTTTAGACGGAACTTGCACTCGAATTGGCATCAGTTGTAGAGGAGGCTGCTTACTTTCTCACCAAAGACATGGCGACCGAGACGCGACCTACATCGGTGACCGCATCAGAAGGCCGCCAAGATAACAAAGTCAACTGGTCGCAGCCATACGTAACTCTTGGGATTCGTGTAGAACCGATCACTCTGCCAAGATCTGCTGATTCCGGGAAATTCGACTCCAACCCGCGGATGCAATCGTCGGATAACAACGTTCCCTCTGATAACGTCGTCGAATGGATGACTGGTCATGGGGATACCGTAGCAGTCAACAACTTAGCTCTGCTCGAGGCCTCCAACCCTGGGGTCGCCGACAAGCTGGCAGTCGTATTTATTTCGAGCAAAAACCTTGGGATTTACATGGAAGATAAGACGAGTGTTGGGTCGCCCACACAGCCAGTCGACTCGCAAGTTATATCGGTATCAATGCGGACTATTAGCACCAATTCTGGTTCCCCGGTTTTGTCTGCTTCCTCTGGCCACGATGTGGAGTTGAAACGACCGATTTCAATGACGCTACAACATCGAAACATTGGATTCCAGCACCACGTGTGTGCGTACTGGGACACAAGGTAAGAATAATTCATTGAGTATCGACTACGCCGACGACATGTACGAATCCGACATTAATTATACATCGAGTAGGACTATTCCGGGCTAATGCTTCTCTTGGCAGATAGTGACAGTAACGAGCTTCACTATTATAAAGATAACAAAACTTTTATGTAGAGCAGATAAAATAAGGAAGGCTGTAAGGTCGTGTAGCCAAATGGTTGACGCGACCAATACATATACCAATTATATACAAAACGGTCTTGGGGACGAGCCCATCAAGGGTTCGAAATTAAGCCTAATAAAAAGTGTTGGGTTGTATAAAATAAGTATTGGGTTGTATATAACAGCAAAATTAATTTCCAGCTTTTCGAAATGGTGGAGGTCAGGCTGCAGACGCACTGCTGGGAACCACACACACAGTACGTGCGAGTGCGACCATATGACAAACTTTGTCGTGCTTTCATCGAACAGTCCGTTCCTGCCCATGGGCGCTGATGTCGAACAGCAGCCCGAACGACTGCCCTCAGGACAACCATTTGTTTACTTAAACGTCGTGCGAGCTGGACTGGTCACAGGCGCCATTTTCCTCGTCTTTGTGGAGGTCACACTGATTGTGTATAGGTAAGAATGTCATTAGAATATGAATATTCAAATAAATTGTTTCCATCGCCCTGCAGTTTTTTCTGTGGTGGTTTATTAATAGAGTTTCCCACCCCCATCCTGTCTGCTGGTAATTTTTACTTCATGAATAATTTTTCACCAATAAATGTAATTTTTCTACGAACTGCTGTTTTATATTTCATGTGCTGCCTTTACAATGATGATCCAACAGTGTTAATTCAATAACACCTTTGGTGCTGTTCCATAAGTATAGTCCCAACCTTTTGGATCGAATTAACGATTTAATTGTTTTGTAGCAAAAAACTGGACTTGAACACGATCCATAAAAACCTTGTGGCGTCGCTCTTAATGTCGGAGGTAGTGTTCCTGTGCGGGATCAATAAAGTGAATGCTCCAACGGTACGGACGACTTTGAAGGCTGTTTTCTAGATTAAGTTTGACGGAAATTAAACGACTGTCAAATTAAGTTTCAATTCAAATAAATTTAAAATTACTCTCCAAGGCCGAAATTCAAATGTGTAGCCAATGTTCAAATGGCACTTTAAATGTTTTAACCAGTATTTTGAAAAACTTATCATTCACTGTCCTAATAAAAGTGCAAATCGCTTATATTTAGTTTCAATGTATTGTTATTTCCAGTTATGCAGTGTGGTGGCCGGACTACTTCACTTCGGGATACTTAGCGTATTCACGTGGTCGGCACTGGAAGCCTATCATCTGCTGGCAGTGCTCAATGACGTATTGACACGTAATAATAGATGGAAGTGGTATTACGTCACAGGGTACGGGCTTCCAGCGGCAGTGGTGATGGTCAGTGCGGCGGTGAACCATGACGGATATGGAAGCACTGATGCGTGAGTGAAATTCGATCTTTGCAACGAACACAAAATATTTGTGAAAAACCGACCGAACACTTGAAGCTGATTTTACTCATGCAAAACTTGTCAGCTTGTTATGCAACTTCTGTAGTTAATTCTTGTACAGGTCTAATTACTGTGTAAACATAATGAATGCAGTTGTAAAATAGTTCCAACTGAATTAACATTTATTAATTTTTCATCATTTGGAAAGTTCTCATACATGTTTAGAGATATAATTACTGTGTAAATCTAATGTATGAAGTAACATCGTCCAAAGTGAATTCACAATTATTATTTTTTCATCAATACCTTTGAAAAGTTCTCATAAATTTTGTAATTTTTCGTTCCCATCATGACCGCCCGACTTCCATTTCCAGATGTTGGTTAAACACCGACGGCGACTTCATCTGGAGTTTCATCGGTCCGTGTTCGATCCTCATCAGCTTCTCTGTTGTCTTTCTATTTCTCGTCCTCTACCGACTACGCATCTTCAACTCGAATTTCACGGAAGCTGTCAAAGCCAAAGTCACGAGGTAAGTCCACTAAATATTTGTTGAACTCATCTGTGTTGATTGTAGTCGGTTGTTGTGACGATTGGAATCCAAGTAACCACAATTATTCTTCACCAGAGCTGGTGCGGCAAGAGCGTGCGTCCTCACTTGTCTGCTGTGTTTGATGTGGAGCTTTGGCGTGATGTGGGTCAGTAAGGTCGAAGCTCAGTTATCAGCTTGTCTCTTCTGCGTATTCTGCGCCTTCCATGGCCTCGGTTCCTTCATTCTATACTGCCTCCTGCCGATTGATGTAAGAATATAACAACTAACAAGTTAACATAACATATACATACAGTTTTATGCGGATGGACAGTTCAATCGATAAATGCGTCAGCTTTTTAGATGGAAGGTTGTCGGATCAAAACCAACCGCCGACTAGTCAGTTATGTCCTTGTGTAAGGCACGTAGTGGACATCGCATGATCTCAATGGATTAAAAGTTAAACTGAAACAGTAGAAATGGCTTAACCATCTACAACACACTGCCACCAATGCATTATCCCACCTCCAGATATAAACCTTAATATCATACTCCACTATACAGACCACAATATTTAACGTATCTTATCAACCAGGTACGTCAGGTTTACGGAAAATGCTTTCCCGGCGTGAAGCAATACCCCCTCAGGACCTATGGTAGGCATCATTCCAACAGTGGCCTCATAGATGGCGCCAGTGGAGTTCGCCTGGTCTCCACGCACCCATCCACACGTAACGACGGTACAAGTTACTCGGATTACCACTTTACAGCCGGTACGAGTTTGCTTTCATGTTCTTTAGTTATACTATTTGAATTCCATAAATAATAAGTGGTATGTAAAAAAAGGTATTCTCTATTTTCTTTATCCAATTCTTTACACTATTTTCCTCATAATTCTTTACACTATATTTTGTTCTAATTCTTTACCCTTTATCCTTTTAATTCTTCACACTTTTTTGTTCTAATTCTTTACACCTTTGTCTTCGTCTACCTCTTTACAGATTGAATGGTATAGTTTTGATTATTTTGAATGTTTTGCATCATTTCCAATAATCCCATCCATTTCACTCCAGGCTCCTCCACCTCGGGGGCTCCTCTGCCGGTGCAGAGCTCGCAGACGATGGGGCTGGCCAAATCCGCCATGTTGGACGGAGGAAGGATCCCTGCATCCGCATCCATGTCTCTTCCTCATGATCTCGTTGCCCCTAGCAACATGGGGCGAGATCAGCGATGCATGACACACGGACCAATGAGATCGAACTTATTTGACGAAACAGGTTCGAGAATTTAAATACTTAAAGAACGAATTTTCATAAGATTTCACTGAACGTTTCTCCAAAATGTGATTTTGTATAAATTTCGTGTAATGAGCTGAAACTCTTTATATGTTGCTCGAAACACAACAATTAAACGTCATTTTCTATTCAGATCCCAAACTACCGACCTCTTGCGTTGCCTCCCGTAGTGTTGGTCCCGCATGCAACCAGTACTTCCACTCTAATGGTCGGCCATGTGGAGACGGCGTTGCTACCACCCACCACTACGAGAAGCCACAATATTGCGAGTGTTCCCTTCCCCACTCACAATATTCTGGTCGGTATGACCACCTGCATGAATGCGACCACGCCAGGAACCCCGTGAGGCAACCAACTGTGTGCGAGACCCACCGGTCCTACAACCACACCAACCCCCACGTGTACGAAACTCTCGGTCCATTCTCCGACACCATGCGAATAAACACAGCAGACGGCACGTCGACACCTAACGGTCACATCTGCGAACAAGTAAGTTGAGATATTTTCAAACCACAGTATTTATTAAATATTTTTTTTATTGAAGAAAGTATTTATTTATTAAGTATTAAAGAAAGTATTTATTAGAGATAAATACTTATTTGATTAAGTATTGATTAAAGAAAAGTACACTGCACAAGGCTTAATTTAAATTGTATTCTGAATTCATTAGTGTTAAAAATGATATGTAGTTCTAGAGTAATAATTTTCTATTTATTGCGCAGTGCCCGACCGCTGTATCGTACCGACACCGCTACGAAGATGTGGAGCCACGAGCTGTGCACGTATCCACCCCTCTGCAATCGTGCGCCGGAAGTACAAGTGACGAGCCACACTTCAAGCAACAGCCCAGGATCCGCGGCCTCAATGACGTGGAATCGGGGGAGGATACGTTAGGGAAGAGCCGAGCTGAGAACACTTCTCTGGGGAGGAAATATATCAAGATGGGAACAGCCGGCATCCGAGATCCTGCTGCCTGTGGTTGCTACTACAGCTCCGCTCGTACCGGGCGTAGTTCCGACCCACTTTCGACGGACCAGGGGTACGACACAGACTCTCAACAACCCTCGCATCACCCTTGTATAAACCCCAATGATTCAGGGGAACTCCCACCTACGCCCCCGTCGAATTTAATGGTTCGCTCAGTACCGTTGATTAGTGCAGAACAGACGAGGATGAGGCAATACCATTCAAACCCGTCGGTGGCGAACGGCGTTCGGAAATCAGTCGGCAGTGTGCATGAGGACATAGCGTCCGAAGCGTCCGACTGTTCGTCAGAGAATGACCGCGAAGTTGAACTTTTAACCTCAGCGCAATCGACTCACGACCTCGACCGCGAGAGCGAAATAACGCAACTGTACGACGACCTCGCTGCATCCGCAAGTCCCCCGCAGTCCTACGCTCAATACCCGAGTCATGAAAGCGAACCTTGCTTACCCGGCGACGAGGACGACCGATTGAGCCCAACCGCCACTGTGTCGAGTTGGTCCGCGGTCCCGGGTTCGAACCCGCGATCCGTCAACCCGAACTACGGTGTCAGGAACTCTCGGAAATCGACGGTCGACCCGAAAGTTATTCTCGCAAACGCGCGCCGTCGACAAGAAAGCGAGGAAAGTCGGAATTCCGACCATTTTGAACATTCAAACGCTTCATACACATTACCCGGCACCGCAGCCACGGGTACTAAGGCCAGAATCGACCTACGGACCGGTGGTATAAGCATGGTTACTAATCTATAGTTTATTGTTTTATTCTTGCACTTTATTTTCTATATTTTGCGGCCACTGGTTGGCAATACCATCTTCCCTTCTCATCATATGAAAATTCGTGAGTTTTATCACGAACGCTCACGAGTTTATGACCCCAACTCGTGAACCAATGTTATTGTTCCTTTTACTTGCCCGGGAAAGTTCATATTTGCGTCGAAATTTGACTTGAATATCGCTAACGTGACCGATTTAAATCTCCAATCAGTTTATTTCCCGAAGTCTTATGCTGTTTTCATTGAATGCGAAATAAAAGCTTTGAGCGAAAAACTGTTGTTTCCCTTACCTTGCTATCAAGGTTAATATTAGTGCTATTTGGCAAAGGCGCCGCGATGCTATTTTGATGTTTTAAATCCACAACGCAGTTTTAAAAGTTGTTGCAATAACTGTTATATTGTGGTCTTTCCTTCTCAATTAACTGTGCGTTTCGAGCGGGTTCGAACTAAGATAGAACAGATGAGACATAATGAAGATTTATCTATTTCATTGAATTAGGGGAGCGAAATTGTAAACCGTGTAAATAGTCCTGCAGTTCGATGCAAAATAGGTGTAGGCGGGGAATTAATCATTAATATCATGCATTGCTGGACGTATATGGAATCGCTATTATTGTCCCTCAGTTCGGGACTTTGCGCCGATACGAAATAGTAAAATCCGCATAAATATAGTGAAAGCTGGTGCAAATTTAGATTAGCTTGGCACAAAACGATGTGTAGGTATAGTCTGGATTAGGTACAAATGCTTTCTGAGAAAGCAAGGTTGATTGATAGAGGCGGCTATACCGTCCTGTATATGGTGCAAGAGATAATAAAGCAATAAAAGTGATGCACTTTGACTTTTTGACCTTTCTGTATTGGCCTATCGCGCAATTACTGAGAGACAAGTCAAAAATCCCTGCATTAGTGTTTCTCAAACGAGGATCGGTACATCATGTTCGCGTGGAGCGTTATATTTGTGTTCTGTGTCGTTAAATTTGGCTCAGCAGCCAGCAGTTTGGCAGGTGAGTAGAGATTTCTAAGGTTGATGTTTACATGTGTGGGCAGTGCGCCAATTGGCCGACGGTGATTGTACACAAATAGAAGGATCGGGCTGGCGGGCATTATTACGCCACAAATACATGAATCATCGGGGCGCGATTTTAGTTTAATTGCTCTAACCGCTCCAGCGAACTGTGAATTATTTGGTATAGAACAAGTTAGAAATAGAGATACAATGAGTTATGTTGTAAAAACAAACAAGGAGTTTTTCCTGAAACAACATGCCGGTTGGGTTACTTGTAACAGACGCATTTTCAAGCCCACGCGTCATCTTGATAAATTGAACTCAATTTTTAAGAAACCGCAGAGAAAATCCGAACGTGAAAAATGTTGTCGCCGTGTTTGTCTGCGTTTAAAACCGCGGAAAAAGTATACTTTGTTACGTAGGTGATGTTAGTATGTCGTCATAGTACGTTCGACGTCATAATTAAAGTTGACGACGGGGGTTAATGGAAAAGTTGAGGCAAATCCTACAAGTTGTTTTTATTGTTGACATTTTAAAGTGCTCACTAAACTATGGAAACTAATTTTAACCCTGACCCAAACACTAATCTCAATACCAGAACTTACCCTAACTTCACCCCAAATTAAACACTAACTCTTATGTCATAATCTTTATTTTAGTGTGCAGTTTCCCTTCTTCCCTCCTTTTAGTTTTCCCCTGTACCAGACAACTGTAACAACAATAAACCTATTTGAATAGTTGAGGTTATACCTGCTGCCAACTCTCTGGCTATGTGGCTGGCACATACCACAGAAACGCATTGACATCCTTGACACTATTAGTCCAATGCTACAATAACCTTATAACTGATGTGTGATTTATTTTGTGTATTTAAAGTTTTAAACTCGTGGTGAAACCGTCAAAAAGTCTAATTTTAACTTGTATTCTGTTTGTTATTTAGTCGTGTACCCGAATGGTTGCCATCAAATCTACTTTTTTTCTTTTGCCTTTTTTACCCGGCTTAGTTTCGAACCCATTATGGATTCGTTGCTAAGACCGTTTTTTGTATGTAAGTCGGTATATGTATCGGTCGCGGTAACTATTCGGCCACACGACCGTTCCGTATCAAATCTACCTTATTACCATTTTTACTACCCTATTGCGTCAACTAGTGGCTGTTCTGGAACTTAGTCTATATTATTTTCTTCAGATATCCGGGCTTACAACGGAACAGCATTTGGCATGGTATGTCACTTTCCGTTTCTGTACAATGGTTCTATGGTAAGGCAATACTTGAGCAGTTTTTTAGAAAAATAATCAACAACCTTCCACAGCAAAACACATGCGTGACGAATAATATGTTCAATAGGCGTAGTTGGTGCAGTGTTACGTCACAATATACAGGGGAATCACCTCATAACTTGTATGGATTTTGCGATATTAGCTACAGGTATTCAGGTAAGACTTCTTTGAAATGTTGGACTTGTTATATAGAGTTGTGGGATCGATACCCAAGGAAGCACTGAGAAGTGACTTGTGGTCATAATACACGGAAGATATTAACTGTCTTCATCTAACGATGTTAAGTCCGGCAGATTAGTCTGGTGGTTAAGTGCCTCGCGGGTTAGCCGAAGGGTTGCAGGTTCGAAACTGGTTGCTAGCTAGTCGATGGTGTCCTTGGACAAGACACTTAACGCACATTGCCTGAAGTGGATTATTTTTGCATCTGTGGCGAGACAGTGAATAACTTTATTCCTAAATGACATACAACACCTGTCGACATAACCATTCGGCCGCTATAAAAAATAATTTCATCACAATTTACCTGGGCTTTTGCTTTTGCAGTGTTACCGCAGCCTTTGCAGTGTGTTTTATCACAACACCTACCCACAACCGAATATCCACTCGCCGATTATAGTCGGTTGAGTCTTATCTCTCGATGGTATAAAACACATTGGTTTTCCCCTTCACGGGGTAAAACATGAATATCGTATTCCTGTCCACCTAGTACGGAAGTCGCTTCCGCATTGACGACGATTGCTCAACACCTCTTGCGTTTTCCCATTCAGATGGATAAAACATGAATATTTCATCATATGATGTGACAGCGATTTTCATTTTAGATTTCAGAGTAATTGAAGGAAGCGACTCGGGTAAACGTTGCATCTTTCCATTCATATATGAAAATAGGTATGGCACCGATTTTTTATATTTTTTTTTATATATTTTTCATTTTTATATTTTTTCATGGCAATTTCCACCTTTTTAAATGTTTTTATTACCGGCAGATATCACTTCGAATGTGTACCAAATGATACCGGGAGAGGTTGGTGTTCTACGTCACCAAATTATGACGTAGACAAGCGGTGGGGGTTTTGTGGGGGTGAACCGGAGCCGAGATTTGTGTCAACTACGGGTGAGTACTTGGGGCGGAAATTTGACCCAAGTTATTGTGTTGTGCTTCTGATTTATCTAATCTTGTATGCAGATGTGTCACTGGGGCATCTAGCATTTAACGTTCTCGGCGGTGGCATCAAATGTATTGTTTAAAATTAAATTAATAATATGATCAAACAAAAATAACTTATGTAATCTGACTATGAGAATACGTTTATTATTAATGAGCTTTTAAAATGACTAAATTTATTTCATTTTCAATTGACTTATAAATGAATATTTTATTTTTTCGTAATTTTATGTAACATTGCTATTGTGTGACATGAATAAGCAGCTTAATTTTGGATTGGATAACCATGCATAGGCCCGTGGATGGCAAAACAAGGGGCATAGAAAGTCGCCAGATAAGCCCACCGTCGGGTTACGGGATCTATTGCAGTGTATTATATGATTAACTAAATAATTCAAAGAATACAACTGACCAGCAGGTCGCTGGTTTCGAACCTTCTACCTTACGGCTGGCGACGAACACTCTAGCAGACTAAGCTATGTCGCCAGGCAATAAACATGATTTTTAACAGGACTTGTTCGGCAATATTACAAGAACTCAGCGAGCTGGAAAGAGGCGCAAAATTACTGTAAGGTTGGTATTTGCTGTTCTTGAGCAAATCCATCGGTTCATTTCGAAACATCTACAGCTTCAATCTTCAAGGCTGTGCGGGTACCAGGAAATTTGCGTTGGTGGAGAACCGTTAGGTGGCACTGTGGAGGGAGAACATTGGGTTCCGATAGCGCAGGACAACACTTGGGTTAATATTGGTGACGAATACGGTACGTCTGGACGGTGGTGTGGCTCAATGCTTAATGCGACCTATTAACATACCGATTTCTATACAAAAACGGTCTTATTAACGAGCTCATCGTGGGTTCGATCCTCAATTTGGTATAATATTGAACTTTGGTTAAGGATTTGTATAATATTATACCAACTTAATATAATATCATAGGACAGGGTTGAATATGCCAGGCCTATTTCCCTAATAAGATGACTGGATATGATCGTATCTTCAACAACAAATATAAGCCGAACACAACGAAGTAACAAAGCAAAGTCTTAATAATATACAACACTGCAATATACCCGTTATACGAGTGGGCGCGAGGTAATCTCACGATTACCCGTGTGGTAACGCTTTCTTGGGCATTGGAAGTAATCATGTGATAATCCATGTGATAACGCCGGGCAACACTAAAAGGAGGAAAACCAGGAAGGAGGGAAACTGCTCACCACAACTGTGGAAATTACTTTTAACCCTTCTCCAAACAATAATCTCAACCCCAGAACTAACCCTAACTTTAACCCCATGCTTAAAACTAACTCTAATGTAACTTCCCGACAAGGTGCTGGCTCCTAACACCTGTCTTAGTGAGAGGTTACAGTATGCTTATATAGACGGCGTCCTTTATTCAGTGTTTGAAATAACGCGTCATTGTCCAAAACTTGTGAATTTATTAGAATTTGAATGATGGCGGAAACGAAAGGTCTTGAAATGACGGTTTTCTAAGGAAAAATATATGTACAATTTAATTATCCCAAAAATTACTAGTTTGAGAAATAAAACCAATATTTACCAAATTGTGGCTGAACAGGAGCCAAAGCACGTCATACACATCTTCTTTATAACCGTTAATTCCAAAACATACTACCAAAAGACCGATTACCTCACGATAATGCTCATGCGGTAAAAAACAAGCGTTTTATAGTTCGGTGAAATTGTGGGGAAAAAAGGGAATACAATACCGATCTTATTCCCTAGTGACATCGATATAATATAAACAATAATTGCGACGATAAATCTTACATCTAATGTCCTAATATTCATTTTAGTGTGCCTTCCAGCTTTCCCTCGTTTTAATTTCCCCTATAACGCCCTTTTTCCTATCTACAATATACATGAATATGCTGTCCAATAATACCAATTATTAAGATCGCTATTTAACTGGTTAAAATTGGGTTAAAGAGAAACTAAACGTTGTGTTGTATATTTCAGGTTGGGCCTGTTTGACAGTGGACGTTCCATCTGAATCTTCCATCAGTGCGCAGTACAAGGGCTACGTTATGTGCTGCGAGCTTGATACAGATGGTATGTTATTTTGTGCCGCAATATTCAAATTAGCTAAATCAACTTTTCCGAAGGGTTTGTCAACTATATAATGCTTAACAAGAGATGTATGGGACCGCAACACATTGATCTGTTGCATCATAAAGTGTCGTTGCAAGAGTGTCACAATATGTGTGAAAATAAAACAAGGTGAGAGTATTGGAGTTAAAACTTATTATAATTGGCAAGATTCATTAGATGTGGGGATTGTGGAAAATATTAGAATGGCTGGCTGACTAATCACTTGGGGGTATTAAACAAAAAAGCAAATGATTAGGCGGGCAAATTCTAATGTTTTTTTTTCGGTAAATATAAAAATAAATTCGACAGGTAATTAGCAATCAATGATAAGATATCCAAGATAAGATATTGTATCAGATTAATATCTAGAAAAATTATTTATAAAAACGTATTTGTGTCACACCCCGCGACTATTATCCCATCCTTTACCATATTGTTGGGAATTACAGCTGTCGGTCGTTCTCGTACGAGTTACTGGACGAGGTGTGCACGATATCCCAGCACAATTCCATCACTGCAAAACGCTACTTTGAACTATGCGGTAATAACACCGACCGCTATTCCCTTTACTTTGAGAGGATTCTGCACAGAGAAATGGAAAAGGAATGTGAATTCCCGTTCGTGTGGGAGAACCGGATATATTACGAATGTTTGGCAATAAACGGGGAAGATTATTGCGCCAAACCAGGGAATGGTAATACACAAGAGCTGCACAGATGTAACGGTAGGAACCTTATTCAAATAGAATTTTTCTGATCTAAAATTTTGCCTTAAACGTATCGGTATCGGCACCGAATAATTTTCAAACGTATTTTTAACGCTTTTTTCTAACCAAAAACAACGATTTTTGACAAAAAGCTGAATAAAATTGCATTAATTTTTGTGAACACCCGTAAAATTTGTGGTCTGCGATATCTATTTTAAACACTTCAACCGTAACGAACCAGAATAACAAAGCGTCCGTAACAACCTTCACAACGATTCGTATAATTTTATTCCTACTATCTTTTTTAAACAGAACAACCGAAAATCATTGCTTTTTTTCTAAAAAGGTGTAAAATATATATCTTAACATTATTTGGGTTAAATGGCGTTATTTTTAAGTTTTTTTTTACATGACATACTTTCCTTACACGCAACTAATAATTCAAACGCGCATGTAGAAAACTTTATGTTTTTCATTTTCCCGGACCTCTTTTAAACATGAAATTTTGCCATCTTATGTGCAGCACAATAAGAACTAAAATCACTGTAGGACAGTCAAAAAACAGAAGGCAAAAGCAAATAGGCAATAACACAGTGATGTTAAAATAACGTTTGAACTATGATAGGATATCCTTATTTATCCCCGTGAATGGGAAAACCAAAGGGGTTAACACTCGGGCAATCGTCAGATCACCTTGATTCCACCGTCGGGTTACCGGAGCTATTGCAGTGTGTTGTGTATGATTCAGACGTTCCTTCAATTTGGTAGAACCTATTAATCCGCTGGGTTTAGGCAAGTGCCTTGCCAAATGACACAACTGGCTAGCTAGCGACCAGTTTCGCACCTGCAACTTTTCGAAAAGCTAGCGACCAGTTTTGTAACTGCAACCCTTCGGCTAAAAGGCGACAAACTAATCCACTAGACTATTCGGTCGAACGAATGCCCGGTACCACTAAAATATTTCGCAACCATGCGGTTTCCATGGCATCGAAATGATTGTTCCACAGGTGACACCATTCGCGCGTTATTTATCACTCTTTGTCACAGATTGCTTCGACAGCAACAAACCTTCCGCCTACAGAGGAAGATTGAACCGAAGTAAAAGTGGTCGGGAATGCTTGAATTGGAAACGAGGTAGAAAACTGTGCATTGTAGTTTTATTAGGAAAAACTACTGCACTTGAACTAAAAGTCATTTCCCCACTGCTAACGATTTTTATAGTAGCAGTTAAAATGTTATAAATTCTGGAGTTTATATATCAAGTATCAAGTGTTCAAATTTATGAATTTTAAATATAATTATTTTAATAAAGAAACAATAAATTAGATTATTTACCAGTGTCAGTAGGGAATTGAACTTGTTGGACAGACGATTAGTCGTTTGGCGGTTTAGTATGTCGCCTTTCATTCGAAGGGTTTCAAGTACGAAACTGGTCGCTAGCAAGTCGGCCTTGGGCAAGGCACTTAACGGACATTGTCCGAACCCAGCGGTTCAATAAGTTCTACTAAATGGACGGAAAGTTTCGATCATATACAACTTACTGCAATAGCTCCGGTGATCCGGCGATGGGCGCGAGGTAATCTGACGATTGCCCGTGTGTTAACCCTTTTCGTTTTACCACTCACGGGAATAAACCTAAATATCCTATATCCTATATCGCCGTATGTGATCAATCAACTTCTCGTTCAGCGATTTTCAAGTGGGAAGAAGGTGAATTCGGTTTGGGCGACCATAATTATTGTCGAAACCCTGACCAAGATGTGCATGGCGTCTGGTGTTATGTGGGTGGGATGGAAAGGAACTTTGATTATTGTGACCTGCCCAGGTGTAACGAAGGTAAGCATCTGCTGGTATGTTTGTTTATAGCAATCACACCGAACTACAACATTTTTTTTGTTTTCTACATGAAACCTGCGTTTAAATAAGATAGGATAGTTATTATTAGTTTTTTAGTCGATCCCAGTTGCGAAACCATAAGAGGGCCTCCACTTGGACCGTTTTTGTAGAAAACAGTATATGTATTGGTGGTGTAAACCACTTGGTCACACGACCGTACAAAATAGGATAGTTATGTTTATACTCGTGATAGAGAAAACGCAGGGTCATCACATCACAGGTAAGTGTCAGATTACTTCGTGCACACCATCGGGTAACCGTTGCAATTGTAGCTTGTTGTAAATAATTGAAAATATTTTGCACTTTTTTTTAACCCATTATAACCTAGTCGGGTCAGACGATACCCTGCAAATGCTGTGTTCAAGGACGCAACCGACTAGCCAATGGCTGTTGACTTTATTTGTTACGTTTTATTCAGGATTGTCAGCAGATTCGAACCCAGGATCTATGATACCCCACGAATGTGGCAAGATGAGGTTACCACTTGGATTCCTTCCAAAGATCTATGGAGGCAGATTCGCATCCGGACATTTCAATCCTCCATGGCAGGTGATGCACAAATTTGTCCTGGTGATTATGTTAGTTTGAAAGATTAGTCCGATTAAAACCACTGTAACGATGCGTCAATTGCCTGCGAAATGTAAAGAATGGCGGGGACGAATCAGCCTTGTGCGGTCGCGTGGTTAAAACGACCGATACATGTACCGGCCTAAACAACAACTGGACTCGAAACTTGGGTTCGGTTAAAAAAAGAATCGACAGCCAGTGTGACAACAGGAGAAATAAATATGCGTTCTATGCAACGGCGTATATTCGGTTGAATGGGACTTGTTGATTGTTACTAATTTACATGTGGGGTTCAAAATAGTAAATTGGTTTACATGACAGTCCATTTTTTTAGTTTTAGTTGTAAAACAACTTTCTATTTTACGTGGACTCTTTGAGTGACAGTTCATTCTATAATCTCAGTTTAAATTACAGATAGGGGACATATTTGTAGAACCGTTCCATTTTTATTCTTAACTCTTTGCCTCCCAACTCGCGATATATCGCGAGTTGGTGAACAAACATGGTGTCCCGCGTCCCTATATATAGGGGCAAATCTAAAATGCGATTTCTCCGCAACGCGTAATGTTAGAGAGCTCAGCTATGGCTCATTCGATCAAGGAAAGCCTGAAATTTATTCTCTGTAATTATCTTGGAGAAATATTCAAAATGTGAGGAGTGATAGCCTTTCTTTTTCAAGGCTTCGCCTGTGTTTTTGCTGAATTTTACACGAGTTTACACGTGACTAACTCAGCGAATAGGAGTCGTGTTAAATTGGGGAGAAGCTCTTTTTGTCAAGCAAGTGTTTCTTTACATTCTCTGTGAATTTCGTGCCGTTGAGATAAAAAGGAGAGCGTTGGTGACGTTTTCGCAGCAGGCGGTTATGCTTCGTGTTCACCAAAGCATGAATCCAGCTGGGCCTGCTGAGCGCACGATAAAGAAAAAGGCGGCGAGACTAGCTAGTTCGGTGTGCCCTGCTTTGAAGAATATTGGATATAGTATTTGCGTTTGTTTGGTTTTGTATGCCCTTTTTACACTTCCTTCACTGTTCTTTTTTATACTTTTTACTATTTTAGTTCTACAAAACTAAAAACTTCAATGCGTTTTGGTTCAAGTTTTCATAATATAGTCAGAAAAAAGGGAAATTTCAATTACAAATAGTAAAAAAACTACTGAAGATAGAAATACAGTTCGAATTTTCCTGAGTACAAAAACTATTAGACAATCTACATTCCAATTTTCATATCATTTGGGCATTCCAATAATAAGTGAGTATTTCGTTTGTCAGTGCACCTCAAATTTTTCAAAGTCGAGCAGAATTTTCTTTGCATAAAAAGTGGTGTTCACTAAAGTTTACATAATATATTCTTTATTAGAGGTAGATTTTAGATGTGCAGCTTGTTTAAAAGAGGGATAAATTATCTTTCCAACCATACTAAATATTAAATCATAGCATAAACTTTAGAAAAACTGTGCTAATTTGAAAATGACTAAAAATTGTAAAAAACACTGCGGGACAGCATGTTTGAATTAATGCATTTGGCCGGGAGTGAAAGAGTTAATACTCTTTACACGGTCGGTCTATTCTCCTTTACTTCCTATTTGGTTGTACCGAATGCCTTTGTAGGTTAGTGTGTTGCTTTTTAGCCGAAAGGTTGCAGGTTCGGAATATACATTGTCTGTGCTCAAGTGGGATCGCTCCCTTATGTATTCACGATAATCTGACGAACAAATTTACATGGATAAACATCAATATCCAACCTTAATTTCTTGCTGTTACAACTTGATCATTTTCCTTCTTCACTCCCATTGGTACTTTCGTTATATTTCTTTGGTTTCAATCAATGTCTATAAATCTTAAGAGATCTAAACACTCAATATTTCTACAGGTGTCGCTTTTCAACACCCGAGAGAATATCCACGAATGCGGGGGAGCTATTATTGCGTCGTGCTTTGTGCTAACCGCTGCGCATTGCTTCAAGAGGTAATTATGACATAACTGTACCATCAATCTGGTGTAAACAAAGTAGATATATATAATAGGATAGAAAGATTATATTTATCCCCGTGAATGGAAAAAAACAAGGGGGTTAACACACGGGCAATCGCCAGATCACCTTGCGCCCACCGTTGGGTTACCGTGTGTTGTGTATAATTCACACATTCCTTTAATTGGTGGAACCCATTATTTGATGGGTTCAGGCAGTGTTCGTTTATTGCTTTGCCAAGGTACATAACCCACTAGCTAGCGACCAGTTTCGAATCTGCAACCCTTGCGCTGAAAGGCCACGCACTGAACCCACCGGACTAATCTGTCGGACAATTATTATATAAAATAATTTGTCCCCTTTTTCAGATCCAGGTTTTCATCTTACGTCATTAAAGCGGGGTTCACACAGGGACTTATGTCTGAGGCGGAACAGGTAACGTCATATCGGATGTGACGATTGTGTTTCCATCTCCAAAAGGAAGGAGCAGTCTCTAGTTAAATCTATGTTCTCACAAGCCAATCAACCATTTGTTGTATATCAATGGTCCAACATGGTCCAACTGATCGAATGCATAGAAATCACTTCATCATATGTAATACGCTGCAATGGTAACCCGACGGTGGATACGAGATCTTTTGATCAGATTGCAAATGTTTCAATAATACTTTGAATATATTAAAATATATACATTTATGGAACCCAAGCCCTCTCCAATGTAAACTAAGCTAAACTAGAACATCGGCGCACAGCTTTCCACATGCTGCTTTCAAGCGTACATAAATTGGGGAATCACCACCATTGTTACTCAGAAAAACACTCATTTAAATACCATGACCAAGAGAAGCCCCGATGTCATTTCCGCCCATGCATAGAGGTCTATTGATTGGGTATACACTATCTAAAGACCTCAATCATAGAAGAGTCGTCTATTTGTTTATTAGATAAGAGATTATTTGTAAGTCCCTTTTGTTCTTGTGCATAGCAAGTAATACATTGAACGTTAAAAACTGGATTTCATAAAGGACTTGTAAAATAAATGCGATTTATTTACAGATCGCAGAGATAGAGAACGCCAAACTACACCCTTTGTATAGGTTTGGAGAACAAGAAAACGACATTGCCATCATCCAATTGAAATCATACACGTGTTTACAGGTGAAGCGTCATAATATACAACAAACATACCAACTATTTTGAAAACTACATTTGAAATTGTTGGCAAGGCTGCTTAGTTTTTTTATTCGAGCCAAGTTTCAAACCCAACCCATTATGGGCTCGTCAATATGACCATAGTTTTATGGGAGTAGGTATATGTATCGGTCGCGTTAACCATTCGGCCACACGTCCGTACCAAGGCTGCTTAGTTGTCTCGGCCTTAGTGGTATTAACCGCTGGTGCACTACCGAAGGGTCATGGGATCAAAATCAAGCGGTTTCTACTTGTTTAGTGTGTCCTTGTGCATGCGCTTAACTAACGGTAATGTAATTGCATTGGTTGGTGGATTAAGAAAACCCACAACAATATTAGATTTCACACATCGGATTAGCTAGGGTAACAGAACTGTGGGCAAGAGGTCAGAGGCGACTGTCAGTTTTATTCCCCTTCCTGCGTTTTTTTCCCATAGACATACACATAAATATTCCTTTACTGTTGTATTTGACCCAACATATTTAGGTTACAGATCAAACGAACCCGATCTGCCTACCACAGTCATTGAACCAATTCAGCACTGGGTTTGAATGCGTCGCCTCAGGATTCGGGCAGACGGAATACGGTAGGTTGAACAACCCTGGAAGTTTCTTGAGTTTAGTAAAACGTTGACGTTTCAGGACAATCTTCACACCGATTGAAGTACGTGTGGCTGCCGTTAATAAGTAAGCAGGAATGTTCACATGAATCGGTGTATGGAGATCGAATAACAGAAGGAATGCAATGTGCTGGGGGTGTGCACGGTTACGGCGACACATGCAAGGTATTACTGGAGATACAGAACCACTAGATCAACACATTTGTTTCAGAATTTACTGAATAGTAGGAGAAGGCACCATAATTTTTATTGGGATGGAAAAAAAGACAGTAAGGAGTTATTACACAGGCAATCATCAGATCACCTGGAGTTGGGATATCTTATAGCTACTGCACTGTTGTGGATGAAATGGATATTGTCCAAGTTTGAGTGAAATATATGTAGCATTGTGTCACTTTTTTCATTTTTATCCTAATATACAACCTGTGTGGTTGCCGTTCTTCTGATAAGTAGAGTTCTTTCAAACAACATGTATTTGGAAGCAAATGTAAGAAACGACATTATTTCTTAAATAGGAAATTTGTTAATCACATAATAGGATATTGGCATGTTTGTTCAAGGGTAAATTGGAAACACCAACGGGGGTTAACACACGGGCAATCGTCAGATTACCTCGCGCCCATCGTCGTGTTACCGGAGCTATTGCAGTATGTTGATTATGATTCACATATTCCTTCAATTTGGTAGAATCCATTAATCCGCTGGGTTTAGGCAATGTCCGTAAAGTGCCTTGTCCAAGGACACAACTGACTAGCTAGCGACCAGTTTCGAACCTTCATCCTTTTGACTATAAGGCGACGCACTAAACCACCAGAGTAATCGGTCCATAATTCAATCTTCAGGGTGATTCTGGGGGACCTCTTGCTTGCAGGGACCCACTCACACAAAGCTGGTATTTGTGGGGGGTGGTGAGTTGGGGTGAGATGTGTGGGGTCACCAACAAACCAGGGGTGTACACCAAAGTACGAAGGTAAGTTTAAAAGTCAAACATGGCAAGATAGAAACCTTCGCGTCCGCTATATTTATTAAATTATATCATTTTTTTAATGACGTGTTTTAACGATTGTTCGTTTTGCCGTTTCTGTGTCGTGATTATATGCGTTTGCCATTTTTAAAAACTGGGGCAAAAAATGAATAAACTAAACTAAACTTGCTAGATATACTGGATATTCTCATTTATTCCACTGGCTAAGAAAATGCAGGCGTTATTACAGACGTATTATGTGCCAGAGATTTTACGAAATTTTCATCAAGGGTTGAAGCAATGTCCGGTTAGTGCATTGTTCAATTAAACCACCATAAAGTCACGGCTTTTAGCTAACAATCCAAACTGAACCAATACTGGTTCCCAATTGATTTAAAATCCAAAAATACAGGACAACAACGTTTTAAGTAAAGATTTTGTATTCCCAATCCACAGATACATGGATTGGGTCGCTTGCGTCACTAACAGTAACAGAGACTGCCAGATTATCCAACCATAATGAAGTCGACAACGTATTTGCGGACGACTTCGGAAAATAAAGTTGGGAATGAAGAGTTAGAAATACTTCTGAAGTGGTTCCCCCAATGTTTCTTCCATCTTCTTGATGACAGAGTGGCAACGTTTTTCCACCTCGTCGTTCTCGTCTGGAATATATCAAATCGTGCAAAATATATTTCATGAAAATTGTGAAAAACGTCATGGCTAACTATATTAAACAGATTCTTTATAGGAACGTGTGAATCATACACAACACACTGCAATAGATCTGGTAACCCAACGACGGACGCGAGGTGATCTGACGATTGCTCGTGTGTTAACCCTCTTGGTTTTCAAAATTCACGGGATAAATATAAATATCCTATCTTATGGTCCACCATACCTTCCATAAGCTCAGCAAGGAAAGGAATGGTCTCAGGCAGCAGCATCATGTAATCGTCTCCCAATTTCTCCGTCACCACCAGCAGTGCTTCCAGCGCAAATAACCTCACCTGTTGTCACAAGAATTTTAATTTTAAAGCATTATTCTTGGGTGCGGGAGGGGGGGCAAAATTTAAGGCAAAAATTGCATTTTAATAGTAAGAAGTTTTATAATCGCAATAGTTTTAGTAACATTCTACATAAATTAAATAAGCTTAATGGTTTGGTTTACTTTAACAATTTTATTCAGTGTAGAAGTAACCATGTTAGTATATTGTGGGTTGGCACCTTATTCAGGTATGAAAAAAGCAGTTATGTTGTTATCCGTATATACAATAATACAACAACAACCGTAGGATAAAAATTCATGGGTTGGGTGAAATATTGGTCACCTTGCCCGTACTACTTAGTTACCTATATCACACAACTTATGATAATATCACATATGCTTGTACAAGCTAAGCAATCTGCTATCATAGGTAAATATTAGTTGCAAGATTTTTAAGTTTTAAAATAAAACTTTGTTTATGAAATGTAATCTGAAATGTAAGATTGCTAGTAAAATTTGTTTAAATGATGACATTTAAAAGCTTTAAATAAAATAACAATATTTTACAATATCATCTCATCGATAAGTCTGGTGGTTAAAAGCGTCGCCTTTCAGCCGAAAGGTTGCAGGTGCGAAACTGGTCATTAGCCAGTCGGTTGTGTTCTTGGGCAAGGCACTTGATGGACCTGTACCTGTACATGTATCCAGCAAATTATTCGGTTCTATTAATTAAAAAAAGTGTGAATCACACACAACACATTGTAATAAATCCCTGGTTTTCCACTTACACACTCACAAAGATAAACATAAATATCCGATTCCAGATAAACTTGAACAAATGACTCACCTCTGCCCTCTTGTGGCGCATCTTCAGCAATATCTGGTAGTTAAGCGGTTGCCATGCGACGTCATTCCGTGATGACATCACCAGTTGCCCGATACACGGGACCACGTAGTTGATGACGTAATCACGTTGGACTTCTGCCAATTCTATCGGCTTCTCCAACTGTGGAAGATAGTTAGTCAGATTCTCATTGATATATGCGGCAATGGTCAATATGTGGACATTGATCCAACACAATATGGGCAACTTTGAATACTGAATAGTAGAGATAGCAGATATTCATTTTATTCTTAGTACATCTCCACTACACAGGTCCTTAGTTCGTCTAACCAGTTACGCTGGTGGTTTGGTGTGAAGCCTTTTAACCGAAGGGTTGCAGGTCTTGAACTGGTCGCGAGCTAGTTGGTTGTTTCCTTGGGCAAGGCACTTAAGGGATATTGCCTGAACCCAGTTGATTAATGGGTTTTACCAAATTTAAAAGACATGTTTGTATCATACACAACACACTGCAATAGCTCGATAAACATGAATATCCTATCCTATCCTTAATTAGAATATGACATGTCCATAGTCTATAAACTGAAGTTATTGTAGTGTGTGTACTGTGTAATGTTAAAAAATATAGGTAATTTATTATAACCCAGTTATATTTATAGAATAGAATATTCATGTTTATCCCTGTGAATGGAAAAACCAAGGGGGTTAACACACGGGCAATCGTCAGATTACCTCGCGCCCATCTTCGGGTTACCGGAGCTATTGCAGTGTGTTGTGTATGATTCACACATTCCTTCAATTTGGTAGAACACATTAATCCATTGGGTTCAGGCAATGTCCGTAAAGTGCCTTGCCCAAGGACACAACCGACTAGCTAGCTCCGAACCTGTAACCCTTAAATTCCTAGTCCCAGTGCTACCACGGACCCGTCCATACTATTGTAATATAACCCAGTTAACTGTAACTTGATTTATGGTCAACTGACACATATCCCCACCAACCAACCCATGTCCCACCTGGTCCACCAACACACCAGCTGTCTGGTCGAATCTCTGCTGAGTCATGAAGTTGGATGTTGAATGAAGCAGCGTCAGCTTGAATGTCGCCACGATATAGCGGCACCGAGTGAGGTTGTCTGCGTAAATGAAAAGTGAAATGAAACACATGGAGGAATTGGATGATAGCGTTTATACTTAAGGAAGGGCAGTGATTACAATATGATATTCATAATTTATCACATAGTTAAAACGCTCTTTTTCCACCAAATTCTCCAAGCTGACCACCCTACAAACTGAACTAGGGGCATTATTAGAACTAAGTAATTGCCGGAGTTATTCCAGTGTGATATGTATGATTAAGACATTTCTTCACTTTTCTTGCCACCTATTTATCCACTGTGTTAAGGCAATGTCTGCTAATTACCTTGTCCAAGAAACTTAATATGCCGGCAGATGATTTCGATCTAACGACCTTTTGGCTAATAAGCTCTAACAAACAGAGATATTTGGTCAAAAACCTTAAATTTGGGTTGGATTTCTTCTGTTTCTTGCATAAAGCCCTAACTTCAATAAATAAGGACAGTTTGGGCCCAAAGTTAATTAAAACAAAGTAATTTTGGGGCCCAAACTTCACCTTCGTCACTGGTTTCTTCACGCTTCAGTGATTCCATCATGTGACCCAGTAACGGTCCAGCGAACAAGCAGAACAATCCTTTCAACCTGGCTGCCATCACGCTTGTGCAGTGGTAGAATGTGCTTGTTTGGGTCAAAGGGGAATCCCCAGAACAACCCCAATGGTTCAACTGAAGGTTATTAAACATATTTTTGAGGTTTTTGACCAAAAAATATTTTTTTAAATTAAAATTCCTCAATAAAATAAAAAATTGAAAAATTGTAAAGAGAAAGGAAATCGTACCTTGACAAACAAGGGTTTGAAAGTTGCTTCAGGCAGCTTGATAAGCAGATCGATGACCCCATCAACTGAGATGTCTTCCACAGATTCCACTGCACTTGCTCCAACCTGTTTGGGGGATATTAATGTCCGCTCTACATCAGACCTACGTTTTACACATGGGTGGAGCCTTAGGGGTGGAGCCAGTATTAATGATTTTTGTCTAATCAGAAAATTTTATAAACAATTTTGCATTAGAGAGAAAACAGTCATCCAATTGAAAAACGCAGGTGGTATTATAATCATACTAGAGATTTGCAGAGTATTGTTGTATATAATTGATACATTTCTAAAGTTTTAAATAGTAAATAGTTATCCAAATGCCCAAATATGTTTATGTCAAATGGCTTTGTATGAAAAGTAGTTGCTTCATGTTATAAGAGCCTCTCCTACACATTAAGCTCTACATACCCTCACCTCTCCCATTTTCCCCCTGTATTCCATGGCTGTGAGGTAGAAATCGAATAGTTGCAGGGAGAAGTGGCTGAGATCTTGTTTGGTCATTGTAGCTACATGGTGGCCCACCATACGTAGCAACACACATATGTGGTGGGGTTTCGAGGAGCTTATCTGGGTGGGAAGTTGGTAACTAATGGGGGTAGGTGCGTATTATGCATAACCATTGCATATTTGGTCCACAGGTGGCGGAAAGGTTGTGGAATCGAAACTGACCACTGGCTAGACCAGTGGTCCACAACATTTTTTTATTGGAAGGACATTTAGAAACCTACTACATTTTGACTGCACACTGCATTCTGTTATAAGAGTCTGATAATCTTAATATTCAAATTTGCAAAAACTAAAAAAAAATTGGGTTAAAACTGTGTGAAAAAAATTTATTATTTTTCCGTGGCACACCTAGCATTGCCTTGCAACACACTGGTTGTCGAGCGCTAGGCTAGACGACTGTTAATTAACAAGGAATGTATCTACGTTTCGGTCTTGAAGAGTGGATACGACAACCAAACTATTGTGCTCGCTGCACCATAACCTTTCACCTACTTTTTCAAACGACTTTGCAAATGCTGGAACAAGTACTCGAGCAGGGGAATTCCCCCCAATCAACCTCAAAATGGTGACAATCCTCCCCGCCACGTGATCCGAGGAGCAGGCGGATGCGAGGATCATCTTCCTATGCTTCTTCCTCTGTGGCTCGCTGGTATCCATGGTGACATCCGGATGCTCTCCAAGATCGACGGGCGACGCAGAAATCAACTGGAATTTGGTTCATTAGTTGCATCAAGCCATACAACATACACGTATGAGCTATACAACACATGCATTAGTGCCATGCACTCCCTGAGCAAATGTGTTTAATAAAAAAAATTAATTAAAAAAATTAAAATTGTGGATTTTGGAATGTTTTTCACGGATAGTGATAGGACGGACCGGAGCGCGATAGCGACCCTATTTTACTTCGGTTCCGTCCAAATATTGCATTATTATCCGGGAGAATATTGGTTATTTTTCGCTATTGTGAATCAAACTAGCCAACCCAAATGCGAGCAGATAAAGCGACTTTGTGATTCGCGTTACTTTTGTGATTGCGTAATTAGGTCAGATAGCACAATGCGAGATCAAGAGCACAAATGCTTTTTACGTTCATTGTGCGGGTCATCAAATCAAACTTGCCGTCCAAGATTCGTTTGTATATATAATTAATAAATATATATGTCACAACATTAAATATAGGTCAAACACACATTTTCTTGTTTTTTCTGCATTAGATCATGATTGTCTCAGTAAGTAAAGAGAAGAAATGAGGTTTTAGCCAAGTTGAGAAGAGACCTCATTTGATAAAGTAATTAAAACACATTTTTTTTTAAATTTGCTGATCAATATTGTAATTGAACAATTTTCTTGGTTTATGACAGCAAAGGAATTATTGCTGTATAAATAAATGATGTGATGTGGATAGTAAAAACCATTATGTCACATAAATATCAAATTACAAAAGTGGGAATTTTAGATCAGATTAAAAATGGCCAAAACGCCTTAATTTAAGGGGCTTCAAATGAAGATTAAAATAATTAAATTTCACAAGAATTTCTTATAAATGACGAACAAATTTACAAGTCACCTGGACAATGAAATCGACCAAATAAGGACTGATGAAATGCGCCAAGGAGTCGACAAGCTTCTGATAGGCCGATAATATGCACATGGTCATGTGATTGTTTTTCTCCACTTGTGATTGGCCGAGGAGTTGTATTAAACAGGGGGCAAGTCTGAAAACATTGAATTTTTTATTTGTACAGTTTAAACATAGATAATATAATATTTTTGTTCCAGTTAAAGCAGTTTATACAACTGCTCATCTAACAAGAATAGAAAATCAATTTCCAATTTTCTCTTGGAATATTAAAATTATTTTGAATGGTGTTTGACGGTGTCAGAACTCAGACTAATCATCACACAATTTCTACGCTGACACAGAGTTGTCACATGCTAATGCGCTGACTATAGTGGAACAAACATCAAAGTATCAGCAGGAACACTATGGTGGGTAGGACGTATGATATTCACATTTTATGCTCGTGAATGAAAAACGCAGGTGGTATTATTACCACCAGATTACCAGAAATTTTGCAAAGTGTTGTTGTATATGATTAAGATCTTTCTAAAGTTTTAGTAGAACACAAAAAATCCACTGTGTTCAGGAAATGTCCCTTAAGTGCCTTCCTACTAACACAATCAACTAACTAACTAACTAACTAACTAACTAACTAACTAGCGACCAATCTTACCTTGGAAGGTGGCTGATGCAATGAGCTTTCAATGTGTTGAACAACTCAGATAAACAAAGCATGGCTGCAGAAATAAGCTGTGGAAACAAATTGGCTGTTTTGATGTTTGTGGAGGAATAAATTTAACTACAAGCGTTTCCGTAGTGTAGCGGTTATCATGTTAGCTTTACATGTGAAGGGTTCTTGATTCGAACCCGGGCGGAAACACATTTTAAAGTTAACTTAACGAATAAAGTGTTAAAAAAATTCATTCATTATCAATCAATCCCGAAGGTACAACACACAATATGAAATCGAATTGAAGGAATGGGGGGTAGCTGGAAATTCATATCTAGTACAAATGGCACACAATTGCAGTTTGGTGGTAGTGTAACGAGCATGGAGACATGTTTGTTGTGTCTTGTACCGACTAACACGTGTTCTTATAATTAATCTCTTTTATCAGTTTTTATGCGTGTTTATTGGTTGTTGATTTTAGTAAAGCAAATTACAGGGGGGAGATCTTACAAGAATAATTTATTTTATATTATACTGATAACATTTCATCAAATTTTTTTTTACCCATAGAAAATGAATATGGAGGATGGTACTGGAAAGTTTTTAGACTCCATTAGTACATGCCATTATATGTATAGTAAAGCAGAAGAGTAATTGTTGACACAAAATCTTGCGCAACCAGATTTCACAAGTTTAGAAGGTTTTTTTCCAAGTTTTTTACGAGGGGGTGGGGGTTGGTGTTCGT